>JAFMSR010000005.1:39006039-39106984 GCA_022818135.1 Saxidomus purpurata
GGAAGAAATGAAAGACAAAAGATACGAGTAATAAGACTATCTGGTTTTGACCTGTGTATTATGAAAACTAGCTTTGGTCTGGAAGAAACTCTATTTTGACACCTATAAAATGAAACCAATTTCAGCGGAGCGAATTCTTGCCTTTCACTCGAGACAAAGAGAACTGTAAAACAAAATATAAAGTACCCGTGCAAGTGTTTCGAAATAAAAATGCTGCATAGTGAATCTTTTTATGTGTTGCAAATTAACATCAAAAGCTAAATAATATTATTGATAATTATACTGAAAACTCGCTATAAAGACGATATCATGTATATCCGGTTTCAATGAAAGGTTTCTGCCCTTTTATGAACAAAAAACTGAAGATTCTAACCCAGTTTGCATTTTAATGTAAAACAAAACCCAATATACAACGTTTTAAAGATCAGGGTTAATGTTACGTAATGTCCGGCCATAAAACTTATCGATGGCCTGGAGCAGTTAGATCAATCATTCGGAATTGTTCGGCCAGCATTACGGAAGCAACCGAGCTTCGGTCGTGAAAAATGAAATTATATACCTGTTAAACAAAACCTTAAAAAAGACCATTCTCTCCTTTTCTTTTATTTTTATATAAAATATATCACTTAAACGGAGAATGATTGTTTTATTCAATCCCGTTTGTGATTCTAAAATAAGTGTGTTATAGTTTTTGAACAAATTGAAGATAAGCTGCAAAATTTTCACTTAAAATTGTTGACATTTTGTTGCGTTTTACTATATATTATATAGTAAAACGACGGGTAGAGTTTTTAAGTTAAAAAAGACCAAACAAATAAAGTCTCAGAAAAATAAAAAATATTCATTAGAAAGGGGAAATGTTATATTTTATCATCCCGTTTGTGATTTTAAAATAACTTTATTAGTTAAAATGTTATCGCGAGTTAATGACAGCGCTCCTATACAAACCTATAGTAATTTGTGGCGTGTATTGGCCCTGGCTGTGACACTTTTTCTGCCACATGTTAAATGTACTTGCAAAATATTAGTAAAGAATGCTTTAAATATTTCAATGCTTCGCATGACCCCATACGCCGCCATCTTGGATTTTCATGTATAGGCCGGTCGCTAGATGGGACTTAACTCGAAACCGGCGAATTTATCAGCAAGAAAAACTGTGATACTACGTATCACAGCGGGCCTGGAAACAAAGCCTTCATGTAAATATTTTGAAATGGGAGATGCAAATTAACTTTAAAGACTTTATAACAGAGACGGAATACATGTATAGTCTAGGTTATAAATTTATATATCTAGCAAATACTTGACTATCTTGTTTGTGCATTTACAATTTTATATAGTAACTGTTTCTCATTTTCAGTATATCATTTATGACTTAAAAAGAAACAAAAAGCTTTCTATAATCTTTACACTCTTTCCTTTTTTTTCATCAGGATTTATTAGATTGTATGTACGATCCCTGTTTTCATTCAGCGTTGATTAAAATAAAGTTAACGCAGCAATATTATAATATGTTCTACGCTATATTCCATTAAAGTGATTCTTAGAATATACAATACTATTCCTACCTCTATCCTCACAAAATCGTTTGCAGTCAAGATGTTTGTAAACAAACCAACGCACATTTTCACGACAACTGAAAAGTCTCGTTACTTAAAAGTTCATCCCGACCAATTAGTTAACTTGGCTACCTGTCAGTTTATTGCTGTAAACCAGTCTGATAACATTTAGCTAACTTTGGCTACCTGTCAATTTATTGCTCTAACAGGAAATGTCTGATTAAAATAGGTTGTCAGTGACTGTACAGTGCTTCTTCCATTCAAAAACAAACTGAAGTGTGATTGTAAATTTAAAATTTTAAAAAATCGAGTCATAATAACGTAATGGATCCACATTACCCGAAACATGAAGTTACCGGCATGTTTGGCTGATATCGGTTTTATACTGGACGAACAATGAAAACTTTTCACTACTTATTAAACATTTACATAATAGCATATAAAATAATTTGACGTTTACATGGATAAAAAGATAAAAATATCAACTTTTTGACAATTTTAAAGCTACACAACTAGGCGATTTTCATTCATTTCATAACATTTTGTTCAAAGAACTATACACTGCTTCACTTACATGTTACATTTTCCTACCACGTATGAAATATAGCGGGCGCGGCCCGCAATGATCACGTGATCATAAGGGCTGTATCAAAATTCGAATCCAATTTTCACAATTTATTGGTCCAAAAAGTAGGTCAAATGCCAGCTTATTAAACAGCTAAACGATATCTAGAGCTATACCTATTTATATACTTTTAGAGTCTGGTGTACGTATTCGGACTGTTACATATCTAGTCAATCATGCGACTGCAATATCGGTACAAGTTACCACTTTTACCCCGTTAGCTATATAGAACATAACAGCTACGGATTCAGGGCTGGGCTTTAGGGCTGCAGCCCCCAGCTGAACCCATAGATACGTTTTTGGTCGAGCTGGTACTTTTGTCCTCTTTAACATAAGGCTGACGTGTCACGTATGCACACCGCGTATTCTCTTATCAAAGCATGTTCATTATTATTATCTGCTCGCTAATCGCCTGCCTGATGACATTATAGCTACCTCTTTGATTGTGCAAGTCATCGCAACGACTGAAATTTGGAATTTGACAGGCAAATTATTGCTTGATCCACAAGTGAAAACGACAAACACACAACGGTTTGGATCGTTTCAGTTTGTCCGAGGTTACGTCTACGGCTAGATCATCAAAATATTAAATACAAATTAATTTATTCTGCGATAAAAACAAACTTCTTAAAAATTATCTTCATTCTAAAATGAAAAATTGGGCTCCTGCTGGGGTCAAATCACTGAACAAAAAGTTGCAAAGGTAAACATTTTTTATGCATATGTCATGTTTGAATGGGGGCTGGTGTTGCTGAACGATCTATTATGCTTTAACTGGGAAAAATCAATTATTGTTGATTATTGTTTTCACGTGTAGCTACTCTAGGCTTTACTGGTTCATAAGACATGTATACTGAAGATATCTTGTACCTTTAGGTCTAGTTGTTATGTGCTGGGGTCAGAGGTTCGATATCCCGCACTACCACTAAACTAACGATAGGACCTTTGGTCACAAAAATAGAAAGAACCATGTATCTCTGAGAGAAAAATAACTCCATATAAAAAGATATAGAGAATCTAACATGTTCATGAGTTGTGGATAAGGAAATCCCACCGAGGGTTGAGATACGTCCCAAAAACGAGGCTCTGCCGAGTTTTTTTGGACGTATCTCAACCCGAGGGTGGGATTTCCTTATCAACAAATCAATGGACATGATAGATTTATTTTCTCACCGTTTCAATCGCATTTTCTCACAAGTAAGAAAAAAGAAGTGTAAATACAGGATGGGGATGAAAAAATGAAAATCAACTTTTTCTCGAATTTTACTTCAAAACTGATATAGATGGGTAGGAAATGATCTAACTAAGAAAATTAATACATATCAAAAATAAAAACTTTACAGTCATTTTTCGATGTTTATGTGATGTGCACGCGGATTGTGGGATAACCATGAGATAAGAGTTTCCATCACTGCTAAAAATAGAGATTTTTCTGTCCGGTAAGTGAGAAACATTTTTATTTTTTATTTTTGTGATTAAATATCAAGTTCCTGTGCACTATTACTATTAATTGCCTATTGTATGAGACCTTAAAACTAAGGTCACATGTATCGGTTCTAAGCAATGATAAGTGGGGCAAAAGTTGTGTCTGTGATTTTTATATGTTAGTAAAAATTTAGTATTTACATCGATGTCTTGCATTAAAGATTGTGTTTTGACATTGTTTTTGTTTCCACCTAAACACTTTGCAGTTGCAAGTAAGGTGCTTCAGAGTAGGTGAAATATGTTGGAAATTTCACAATTTCATAGACACAGTTCAACTTTTTGTCCCACCCCTCCCGCAGCCACCCCAAGACAGTTCCCCAAAGAAAGCCTTGTCTGTATCCTTCCACGAAATGCGCACTTCTTTGGAATTGAGACAATGTAATAATATAAGTATTTTGCGTTGAAAGTGTGTGTATACGAGAAAACTCTGTAGCTTCATGCAATAATTAAACTAGCAGTGGTTGCTGCTTATGCAATTTAAAGAAACTCCTCGGAACAGTTTAACTTACAGCAGTTGTCATTTTGCACCCAAAAACGTCTATGTTTTGGGATTATTGGCATCGCCCGTTATTGAATAAAATTGTTAAGTTTACTAAAACGATTCCTGTCTTCAAATGTGAACACATTTTAAAAGAAAATACTTTTCAATGCATGCAGATATGTCATAAAGTGTGTATGAAACGCCAGGGCTGCATTATTTGCGTGTTTTGTGATATGGTATAACAAACAATTATTATAAACTTAACAAAATAAGAAACTTCCGCACAGTTTGCTTGAACACAGCTGGATGAAAACAAATCTGCGGAAGCATTAAGTGTTATTTTTGTTTTTAACCCCTACCTCACTTGGTCAAAATTTCCCCCATTTTCTGTTAACCTTTGGCCATCATTTTTGCACCAAACGATGCACCATGGAACACTCTTTAAACGCACATATAACAATGCTTCCGCTGATTTGTTTTCATCCAGCTATGTTCAAGCAAACTGTGCGGAAGTTTCTTATTTTGTTTAGTATATATAATGGTTATGTCATAAAACATTCATGTTATATGTGTTGTTGCTCAATGAGTTACTTTTACAGTGTAAAACGGACATAACCTTTTTCAAGCCTTTCACTTATTAATGGTTCATTGGAAAGTATGCGTCTGCAGAAAAAATACCACCAAATACAGATATTATGGTTAATAAGGGGAAAAACAACTATTTTATCTTCCGCGTTCATCATGTAACTGTAACTCTACTTAGGAAAGGCAGAGAAGTAATTAAATTGAAACAGTTTCCTCCTTATGCACTTATGTAATTGATAAGCGGAAGGATTTTGCACTCTTTTTCTATGAAACTGAGACATTAATTATAAAATCTATTAACTTGAAATGCGTGTATTGTTCGTTTGTTTCAGAGTTACAAGTAAGTAATATTTATTACGGGTTTTCATATGTTCATTGTGTATGCCAACTTTTAAAGCTATGTCTACCGTGTTTGGTTGAAATCATTCAGTCTGAGATTGAACGAGAGCGATACTGATATTTTAACTGGACCAATATCTGAAAATGCCAAGACATTGGGACTCTACAGATATTCATTGCTTATGTTATATTAAATGTGTAAACAGATTAAATAAATGTCTGGTGCGTTTTAAAATCTAAGTATAATAAGAAACAAGTGACTTAATATACAGTTTTGTTAAAATGTCTTTTTGTAGTGAGATTGCATGCGCATCCGAAACACTGAATGTAGTGTTACAACTTCAATTATTTTCAATATTGGCAAATACGTAAACTTTCAAGATTGTGTGCGCCATCTTGATACGAGATTTTTTAAAGAAAATATATATGTATGATTTAAAGATACTTTAGTGTCATTGGAAAAGTTCAAACTTTAACTATTTCTACGGAAAAGGCCGAGTGATGTTTCGATTGCGGAAATCATGGTTGTGTTCGCGTCGCGGTGTACCGACGCCCATCCATAAAAATATATATTATACTAGTTAAAAAATTTATATGTTGAATTAGTGTTGAACAATTAATTGAAATTGTGGCATGTTTATTTTAGAAATTTAGAATGGTAAAGAATAGACGGTAATACCGTCTACGTTTACCAGAGTGAAAATCCCCATGTACAATACATACATTTATCTAACTTTAAAGGATCCATGTAAGGTGAGCATCGTCTGCTACTTTCTGTATGCGATTATGCATAACTGGCCCGGATTTTTAAATCTTCTGTGATTCTTTATTGTTGACAAGGGGGATGGGGGTATATATGTGTTTAGATAATGATAAACCAGTCCTTATTTAACGCCGCATATATTACATATACAACACCAGTTACAAAGCTATTTCCAGTCAAGCACACCCACCTTTTCCAAAAGCGAGAAGCTGCTCTGTACAGTTCTTACATTACCCTCTTAATGCTACTAGTATGTACGTCAAGTAGAACCCTATAGTCCGAGACCAAAAGAGCCAAAAGCCTCAAAAAATGATTTACCCTACCTGGTTTCCTCCCCAAGGTTTGATGATTTTTTTATAAAGAGCGATGTTTGCTTGTAAAGAATCAATTGTGGGTCGGGACTACCAAGGGAATTTTTAGCTCGTCTGAGTTTTTAAAAAAAATGACGAGCTATTGTCGTCACTTGATTGTCGTCGTCGGCGGCGTCGTCGTCGGTGGCGTTGGTTAAGTTTTGCGTTTAGGTCACTTACATGGAAACTATCAAAGCTATCACTTTGAAACTTGGGGAACTTGTTCATCTAATACCCTTCTTCAGATTGTATCCTAAAGATGCTGAGTCTCGCCTGCTTTTTGGGGTAAAAACATGAATTTTGATGGATTTTGGTTGATTTTGAGAATTGGATATAGCTTCTTCAAATTTCGTTAGATTGATTTCAATTTTTCACAAACAATAAATGGATAATGCACTTCAACATATCAAACGGTTTTTGAGTCACACATTTGGAAGGGGCGGGGTAGGGGAAGATATTTTAGTATTTTTGGACTTTGTAATTTTAGCTAGTCTGATTTGTTAAGTTTTGTGCTTGGGTCACTTACATGCAAACTATCAAAGCTATTACTTTCAAACTTGGAATACCTGACTATCAAATGTACAATAATATAAAGGAAGAATTTTACAAGTTACATAACCCTGTAATGTATTTGGCTGGATTATTGCCCCTTCTAAACTTAGAAAGTTTCACACACACAATATTTTTGTAACAGTCAACAAAATGCAACCAAACTTAGTATATAAGAAGTATTTATGAATATCTTTAATTGTATTGCATTTTAGGGCTCCTGGGGTCAAAGTCACTGTTACTAAAAATAGGAAAACTGTATTATATTCAATATCTTTAGTTACAGTTGACATAATGTAACCAACTTTTGTTTGTAGTAAGTATTTAAGAAGATAGGGTTGGGTTTTGGGGCTCTTGGGGTCATTGTCAAGGTCACTAACTAAAAATAGAAAAAAAAACAATAATATGTTCAATATCTTCAACTATAAATTATTACGTGTGTGATACATATGAATAAATACTTTTTGATTGATTGGGATTGTGTTTGGGGCTTGTGGGGTTAAAGTCCAGTTTTTTTAAAAAATAAAAAATCAAAAAATAGAAAAATGGAAAAAAACAACATCTTTAGTTGCAGTTGAACTATTGTGACCAAACTTAGTGTCTAGTTATAATTATGAAAACCTTTTGTGGGATTGTATTCTGCGGCAAAGGTAAAGGACACTGTTACTTAAAAAATGGTGATAAATAAACTTAGAAGGATGAAATCAGACGAGCGTCAGGCACCCGCAGGCGGTGTTCTTGTTGAATAATTTGTCGCATCTCTGATAGGACGCGGCAAGTGATCTCCTACACACTAACCGGACGCTCTACCACTATGATACCGAGAGGGTTTGCAGGAACATAGTATAAGGAAGTAATATAATATTCATAAAAGAAACCGGATTTTTACGGAAGCGCTTTCCTATATTTTGTGTTATTCAACCTGAAAACTATTTAGCACTATTGCTCCTGGTAAAAGCCTGACCATGCCAAATTGTTGATTACGGAACGTACTGGAAACTTCCGCCGAAATTCTGGCCGTTTATTGTAATTCTATATGTGTGTGCGATACTACTTGACCAAAACATGAGTTACTGAGCCATGAACTTAATTTCTATTACAGATATTTACCCGTTGTATTTAGAATATTTTCGATATTACGTTATATAATCATGTTTCTGTTTCTACGTCTGCATGATACTTCCAACAATCATTATTGATTATAACTGGAAGGTGCTGTCAGGGTTAAATTTTAAACAAGAGCTGTCACTCGTAATTGACGAATGTCCCCGAAGTGACGACGCTTGAATATGGTTCTTGTGCATTGCACTACTATTCATTGGCAAAATTATCATATTCAAGGTTTGGTATAAAATCATTGTATATTGAAGCAAGGTGATCTGAAATTAAATTTACAGAAATTAAAAGGAGATAATTCACAAATAATGCAATATATGATATATGAGTCTTGGGCACTGCATTTCCCTTTCATATCCCTCTCACTGTATGCAATTTGAATTAATTTCCTGCAGCACCTTAAGCTCGAAGAAGAATTAAGTGTAATAAAAGGGGGATACATTTTAAAAACATTGGACAAAAATTATGCTTCTTGTACATAGCATTTCTTCTCTTCTCGTTGCACTTTATCACTGTATGAGGTTTCAAGTAATTCCTTCAGAGGTCCGGCTTAGGTGTTATAAGCTTTTTCTTTGACTTTTTGGTTTCTGGTATTGACGTTTCTTTTTATGACTCTGGGGGATTTGTTGCTTAGGCAGAGGTATTGTTTACGTGAGAATAACACTTTAAATTTTGCTGATTGTAACACCTAAGTATTTTGCGACATCGGTAGATTTTAATTCAATAGTTTGTAATGAATAGAAAGATTATTGGTTTCTTTTTGCAAGTGGTTCTCAGCACCTAACACTTATCAGGACTGAACTCCGTGGACCAGTTCCGTTCAAGCAGTTCCAGACTTAGAAAGTCATTTTGAAGGACTTGGGCTTTAGATGATGATATAACTGTAATTTAGATACACTATGGTGTCATCAGTTGGCAGTCTGGCTCTACCTTTGGCTGTATCAGGGAGGTATTTAATGTACGTTAGGAATAGGCAGGGTCCCAAGACCGAGCCTGCGGGAATCTCGAGAGGACAGGTTATGTGTCTTAAGTGCAGCCGTCAACTACTACTTTCTGGGATCGGACCCTTAACAATGACCTTATCCACTGTGATGCTACAGGGTGGACTCCCAGCTTGTCCAGTTTATATACTAGTAGAAGTTTATTGTGATCAACCTTGTCAAAAGCTTTACTAAAATCCTTCACAATAATATATGTTTGTTTAGCATGTTCAAGATTGTCGTAGATCTCTTGATTGAAGCTTATTAGCTGAGTTTGACAATTATGTTTGGACCTAAAGCTATGCTGGTACTGACTAAGGAGATCATTTTCATCTAGGTGAATCATGATTTTGGAGACAATGACATGCTCTAATAGTTTGGTGGCTATCGCATGTTAAAGAGATGGGCCTATAGTTACTGACTTTGGATTTGGAGCCTTTCTTATAGACTGGGACTATGACTGCACTCTACCAATCATCTGTGATATTGTCTGATTCTAGAGAACTGAAAGATAGACGTAAGGATAGGAGCTATATTATTGCGTAGTTCCTTAAGTGTCTTAGGTGAGATTTCATTTGGTCTTGAGACTTTATTTTGGGACAGATCATGGATGAACTTTTCAAGCCCTTCGGCTGATATAGACATGCCTATAAAAGTTTCTTGAGCACAATCACATGCTCAGCACGAAATCATGATCATGTAGCTCGTAGCCTTAGAGGCTAGATATGGATACATCCATAAAAACAATACTAATTCTTTGGCCCATTTGAAGTATTTTCCCTGTTTTCAAATTTTTCTATAGGTTCAGGTTGCTTTCTTTTTCACTGATTTTTTTCGATGTTAACGTTTTTTCCAGTGTTATCACATATTTATTACTTGACACTTTCAGTCGCCATTCCAACTGCTTCTCGTCTCACTGTCTATTTAGTGCACTATTTCAATATGCTCGAGTAATATGGAGTAAAGCCAAGCTATTTTTTTTTAAGTCTGGTTCCATAAGAATAATCGCATGGACTGCAGTTCATATTTGGGCTTAATAGATTCCGAAGATCAATCAATGTCAGAGACTGAAGTCTCCGAGTAACCTTCATGAGTGTCATTTGAAGGCACCTTTGACGGGAATGACCATATAATTCCTGGAAGGTATCCTTCACATTTTCATGTGGTCTGTAATAAGACCCTATGCAAATATATCTGTCCCCTTTAAGGGAGATTCTAGCCCAGGAGATAGTGCAATTCGTTTTGACGTGGAGATGTATGTCCGTACAGCAGATGATATCGGGCTTGACCTGTTGGATGATTTGATGGATATCAAGGATTTTATTACGGATGGACCTACAAATAATATCAAGAATAGACTGTATTCGTTCACTTGGGTTGAGTTTTGCTGCTTTGGGACTATTGACCTTGGTAACTTTCACATTAGATGCTTTCGATTGAAACATAAGCTGGAGGTACTAAACATTGACATTTCAGATTGATAAGACAAGTGCTATCCTGTATCTGTAAGGTTGAATTCAGTTCTAAGGGTGCATATTGGTTGTGGCCATTAAGGGAGTCAATGGGTTCAGTTAAGGACAGTGAAAAGTTTGCATAGCCGCAATGGTTTTGACAGTATATAGACTAATTTTGTAACACGTGTTCTGTACGCAATGCAGATGATGATAAAAACTAAATAAAACATTTATAAATGTATAAATCATGTCGTGCACTCCGTACTCGTCGTTGTTCTGTAGGTTTATCGCCCATTCCTATCGTAAATTGGTAATTTTAACAAATGGACCTAACTATAGTTCCTGGGAAGAACCAGTACTGGACTCCTATCCTTCGTAGGAAACTGCCAACTTTCTCACATATAGAGACATGGGTTCGAATCCATGACCCTAAATCTACGAGAGGCTACAATGATTTCAAGTCAGCGACTTTAACCACTCGACCGTTCCGTTTACCACAATCGGTCCTTTCTGAGATCTGGACCCATTTATTCGAAACTTTAATCGCCGATTAAGCTAACAGGGTTATATTTCTAAAGTTTTAACTAATTATTATAACAAATTTGTCCAGTCGAGAGAATAAGGACCAAAAAATCTTCAGAGCAAAATCAAAATATTCTGCTAGTGTTGCCCATCAAGATTCTTTTTCCTTTGATTGTTTATAGTCTCGGCCGATATCTCCCTTGGTGAACTTGCCAAGACTCCTGACAGGCGCATGTTGAAGATACAAGGGGATCCGGGTATCAGACTCTAGCTCCTTTTTTACAAATAGACCCCTTGGTTCTTTCACATTCCCGGTGTACAGTATAGCACAGATACACGTAAGACTACTGCTGGGTTTCTGACCAAGTTCATCTCTAGATGGTTGGGAAACAATGACAAGCATATCTGGTCGGGATTCGAACTGGAGACCTCCGGATTGGTAGTCCAGAGCGTTAACCACTCGACCACCGTGCCACCATTAAGATTCTTTATTTTTCAATAATCAAAGGTTAACAGCCGAATGTTCCGAACAACTACCCTTCAGCGGTATGACTTAACACCAAATATGACTCATATTCGCGAATATGACTGAAGATACCGAATATGAACAATATTTTTCATATTCGTCGGAGTTTTCAAGTTTTTCTTCATTTAAATGATTAAGGGTGTAATAAAACTACTTCTCACAGAATATCTTTCATTTTTATCGACTTTTGAACAAATAATGAGCTACTATAATAATGAGCGCAGCCAAAAGTCATATTCGTGTCCACATTCAGATACCGAATATGAACAATATTGTTTTATAAGTATATTTTTTAAATAAAACTTCTTTTAAATTATTTATGATATAATGATACTATGTGCCAAAAATATTTCATTTTGAGCAACGTTTAAACAAATTATGAACTTTTATAATCATTGCGCGCTATCGAAGTCATATTCGTGTCTGCGTGCAGGTAAAGAATATGAACAATATTTTTGAGATACGTAGGATTTTTCAAGTTTTTTTTTCATTTAAATGATTGCGTATGCAATAAAAATACTATTCAACGAGAATCCAACATTTGTGTCGACTTTGAACAAATTATGAGTTACATATATTATTATAATGCGCGCTGCCAAATTCATATTCGTGTCGTGATCAATATTTTTCATATACTTTTTTTTTTACTTTTTCTTCTTTTGATTTCTTTAGAATATTTTAATAAATATATGTACCAAAACACTCAGTTCATTTTGGCGCACTTTTAAACATATATTAGGAGCTATCATAATATAACGCAAAGTCATATACCGAATAGGAATTATGTTTAAATGAAAAAATCTACGGAGGCCTAAAGTGGTGATAGTTTGAAAATTTGAATTTTTGAAATTTCGAAAGTTCTACGGCAGCAGAGAAAACAATCATCTGTGTTACTGAAAATTACGAAGGACATTGAGATATACATTCATATATCTGTGTGAATAAGAGTGTTGTGTATCTTTGGAGTGAACTATTTTATTCTTCGAAGCATTTTAACTGAATAAAATGGCTGAAGCTCGCCATATGTCAAAAGGGCTGGGGGGCGGACGGCGCGACAACGGCAAGAGTCATAGAGGTTTTTTTTTTTTTTACAACGGTCGACAAAGGACTCAAGAACAACGTAGAAAAGAGCCAAGTGTGCATGACGATGTACATGACGATGTACATGACGAGGTACATACAGATCATGAAACAATCAGTAACTTCTCAGATCTGGGCACAATAAATGAATATTTTCATGAAATTACGCAAAATGCTATTCATGAATTAGAAAGAAGCGAATTAGACAGACAGAGTCAAAAGTCAGAGTTAGACAGAAATGATTCTAAAGGGCGACATGAGGTTGATGAAGCAATTTTGAAATTGGAAGAAACGTTGAGACAGTTGAATACAAAAGAGACTGAATATAGAAACGAACCAAATGAGCCAATATCTCCAATAAGAAATTGCGACGAAACAGGTGACATAGAAAAGATAGACAAAAGAATTGAAAGAAGAAACATAGACCATTATGGTGCAACGCCCAGATATATATACAATAGAAATGGTAGTCTTATCAGAGGCAATGCTTATCGGTATAGGAGACACACTGATATGAATAGACACCAAGTCGACACACGTTTAGGCATGCAAGACGATAGTAATTTAGTTTAGAAAGGTCTTGACAGAGCAAGCGGGAAGCAAGACTATAATATAGTCAAACAGATAGAGAGAATAGCAAAAGTAGCACTTGGTAATGAGAATGACAGGCAAACACATATGCTGAGACCTAAACAGGAACAAAGGGGCATATATGATGAATTTGAAAGATTTGAAAGAGAGAGCACAAAGCTGAAGAAGCTACAGTTTGAGGAAGAGCGGAAAAGTGAGTTGCTTTCGCAGCATGAATACAGACTTAGAAGCGAAATAGAAACCAAACGCAAGATTGAAGATGACCTATTAAGAAAAAAAGCTGAACTAGAGAAGCAAGAAATAAAGCTGAACGAGCAGCGTTATAGGAATGAAGAAGCTGAACGAAAGCTGTCAGATATAAGACATGAAGATGAAGTTTTGGCAGAAAGAATTTACCTTTTGCATCAAAGAATGAAGGAACTGTCAGAAAGAAAAATGAGAGATAAGGGACGTAAAGGAAAAGCTGTTTATAAGACAGATGCTACAGATTTGTCAGTAGGACAATATTTAAATTCAGGAAAAAGACAACCTAATGAGACCAACATTAAAGATTTGTCAGAAAGACAAAAGACAGGCATAGTAAAACAGAGTTCTTTTGACACCAGTGAGAGAGATTTGTCGGAAAGACACCACAAAGAGATGGGAAAAGAGAATGTTCAGACTCCAGCTTTTAAGCTAGGAATGCCAAAGATACCTGATTTTAACGGTAAACATGATCTCGAAGTATATATATCCAGTCACAGTCCCATGTTGGGCGCCAAATGTCACAGGGTGAGAAAAATGTGCAGCCAGACCGGGGCTCGAACCCGGGACCCTTCGCTTACAGGGCGAATGCTCTACCGACTGAGCTACCGGGCCGCTTACACATATTCTCCCCAAATGTGAACTAAGTCCGAATTGTGACATACTTCCCCACCATATTGAAATTCGTCCTCGAATTTCGTACGGGTTAAGAGAACAAGGTAAACATGATCTCGAAGTATATATATCCAGTCACAGTCCCTCGTTGGGCGCCATTGTCGGCGTAGCCCCTAAACCGGCAAAATGTTTACAGGTTAGTCAATAATTTTCATCTTTTACTTTATTTTTCATAAGTAAAAGTAACATTTATTTCATAAATGTGTTATTCGGCTAGTTATTGAAAGAACATGACTTTTCAGTAAGTGAATACATGTATCAGACCATAAGACATGTAAGCAGTTTAGTTATTAGCTGGAATCATAAATGTTTGTATTGTTTTAATACTTTGTTGCTTTTGCCAGTTGACCATTGTTGTGTAATGTTGTGTATTATTAAAATATACATGTCATATCAATATCTTCGATATTTGTTTACAGTTTCCCGTCAACACAGACGAACCTACAAACATTTTGCCGGTTTAGGGGCTACGCCGACATATATATATAATTTTACTGTATTTCATTATAATGACAATGGAATACGAGAAAATTTCCATTTAAGCATACCCAATTGGAAACTTTAGTCTTAGTAAATAATAGTTATTTCAAATAATATTCCAAAGCAAGACATCAAATTAACAATGGATGCAAACACAGAAGTATACACGCGAAATAATTTAAATAGATATAATTTTTTTTGTTTTTAATCCCGGCTTAATCCTATTATCGAAATTATCATTATTTACTGTTCGCAAACATAGCACTCGTAGATTATTGCACCTTCCTTAATGGACCAGTTGTCAGTTGCCGCCCTGATTGAGCAACAAGTACCACGACGGCACACTTTAAAAAAAATGTTACTTTTGATCTCATTTTCGCACGTTGATGAATACATACCCGAAATAAAGAAAAAAAAGTTAAATACAATAAAGTACAATAAAATACTTAGATGAAAAATATCACTAGTTATTAATTTCAGTTTGAAGAACTTCAGGACACATAATTTATATGTAAAAAATAGACTGGGAAGATATTGATTTAAGGAGGTGTGAAAATTAGTAAAACTTTATTGAAAAATAGAGGAGACCAACTTGACACCTCTGGTGCTTTGCATTTAATTACCATTGTAATATTAGACGCAGGTGCGCAATTAAATATAAATTTTCGGTTTGTACGTAATGCATGCGGAGAAAATCAAGGTAAAGTCATAATTACACATTAAAAATTACACTTACAATATACAAAGACACCGTTTTTCTCTCGCCCCGTCAAGGTCTTTCAAATACTATTTGAAAGACCTTGCTCCGGTCAAGCAATTGTTTAAAAAGTAATTAAGTTTATTGATACGTTATAGGAATGGAAAACTTGAAAACTCCTACGAATATGAAAAATATTGTTCATATTCGGTATCTTCATTCATATTTCGCCAATATGAGTCATATTCGGTGTTAAGTCATACCAACCGGGTCCTTGTCTGGTCAGGCTTTTACCCCAACCCTTAAGGGAGGCTACTCTTAACTAAAAGAAAGAAGGAAGTTCATTGGAAGCCGAGAGAAGTGATCGATAAAAAACAAAAGTAGAAGTTGATGCACGATGACTAAGTTTAGACACAAAATGAAACTCGTTACAAGAGTTTGGATGCTATGCATTTTCTTTGCAGCGGTTTTCAATTGTTTTACAGGTTTGCGACAAAGACTTTACATCTTCTGAAGTATCATATTCTATTTTCTGTTTCTGCTGCCAGTGCTGGTCAAAATAATTTGGAAGTGGCTGGACAACTATAATTTTTTCTAGTCATCCGGTAACTGGACGAGCAGCCTGTACTGGCATGAGACCAGTTATCGAATCATACCAGTTTCCGACTACTTGTTATAATTTTCGCGTAACTTTTAAGAATGGGAGTACTAGACATATGCACCCCTTTAGTCTCTGCCAAACCCATCCAAACTCGGACTTCTTTAAGTACTCTTTTTTTCCCCCATACCACAGTCCTGTGGAATAGATTACCCACGCATATTGCGATCCTGCCTGATCTTGAATCATTCAAGCAGGCAGTGGCCCAATTCAATTATTAATCGTACAACAGTTGTTTTTAACCCTTTTATTCCTTTACTATTTTTAACAGTTTTAACCGTCTTGTTTCTCTTGACTGTGGGAGCTATCTTGCAGTAGTTTTATCTTTTATTAACACCCGGCGTGCACCCTGCCCATAATACTCGTGAGAGGTGTGAGGCAGTATAACAAGATAGATAGATACTATGTAGTTTCGAACAACATCATACAAACAAGCAGCGAACAAAATTTCATTTTCTAAAGATAAGTACTTTCAAAGAAATTCTTCATTATACATCTGTCATAGCCCAAGGTCTCTGACGCTATTATTCCTATTTCTCATTATATAGTCAACTGACACAATAAAAAGACCAATTTAGTTATGGAAGCCAGAACTACATCTGTCACTGAAATTGCTTGCAAAATATGGCACAGTTCAAGTGTTGTGAAATGATGATACAGTGATGTACGAAATGCAGCGGCACGGAGCAGATAATAGACAGACACTCATTATGAGTGTCGGAAAAGTAGGGAAAGGAATTTACATTGTAGAGAATAAAATTTCTCATAGATTTAAATAATTTATGATTCCAAAACTGTTCAGGATAAAATTATGTCGGGAACTGGTACTGTACCTTAAGTTATTAACATTAATTAGGCTGTCCTTTCGGGGCCCCAAATTTGGTACGCACGTGCAAAAGACACTGGTCTTGTTTACATCATTGAAAAGGGGATAAACTGAAGTTTGTAAATGTGTAGATGACTTTTGTTTACAAGACACATATAAGAAAAAATACACAGAAAACCTCGATTATTTGTCGGAAACTGGTCTCACACCAGTACTCGTATTTTAGGTCGTCCATTTTTTTGTAAAAGAGTTAATCTTGATAATTAAGAAATATGTTACCATATCCAAAATATACTCCGGAGCCCACGTTCCGAGTTATTCTGGTTTCCGGTGACTTTTGTTTACTTCCGGTATCTCGCGAGATTTACGTCTTCATACACCGGGCACTTTGTAAATTAATGAGAATTGAAGAATGCTTACACCAAAGACAAAAACAATAAAACTGTGAACAAAACATGTAAAACAGAGGCCATACAATGTCCACATGATGAAAAATTGTATTTTTCACTATTTCCAAATCATGTGCATTTAAATAAGTTTATAACTTCCAAAAAACACCTTTTACAAATTTGACACCTTCTTTATGTTTGTAAACGAACCTTTATTGACAGGTTCCCATCGATCATTTTTCCGTATTTTAAGACAAAGTTTGACTTTTTTGTGTGGTTTTCATACCCATGCCTTATGTAAAAATTTGTGTTTTAATTAAATGTGTTCACTGATTTTTCAGCAATATCCATAAAAGTTTAGGCGTACAAAAAAACTTAACTCCCTGTCTGTAGTGACAAATGCATGGTACATCTGCGAGAAAAGCAGCTAAACTGTAATGCTCTTGAAAGTATCCGTAGGGGCCAAGACTGTAGGCCAGGTACATGTTGATGATATCCTGTGATGCTAGTTTACTATTTTGTGTTTTTTTCTGCTTTAAAAAATATTCCTTCTATATGAACTAAAAATTCACCTCTGAAACACATAAGACAACCTATGTGTGCCCCTAATTGCTGTTTTATTGGCAGTTATTCCCCTTGGTGAGCGCGCGACTGACGTCACCGGAAATTGGAAGCCATTTTTTTGTAAAGCACAGTTGACAATTGTTGCATTTTAAAGAAAGGTAATTCATTTTTATGTGGAAAGTATTTTATTTGTGATGCATTTCTTTTAAAATATGTTTCGGGGCAATTGTGTTCTTATCCCACCGGTACGACGGTATACAAAAAAATCATTTTGTTAAACTTTTATCTAACAATTTACCCTTCAACTTCAAATTCAACTTTATTGGCAAATCAGCAAATTACCACATACTTAACCTTTACGCTGTTGCATTTTTATTCCGGTAGTGGTTTCATCAAAATACCGTTTCTTTGTGTTCAGTGTAGGTCACCGTATTGTTTCGTCAAGCTTATTTAATTACATAACATTGATTGTGTGTCCTAAGTGACACAAGTAAAAGTCTTTTATTTATTTTTTTCATAAAAACTCGTAGATGTTCCTCCTCTTGTGCCATATCATATCATCGCAAAATTCTTTCTTAACTGTTTGTACTTTGAGTAATTACCTTTAGTCATTGGTGAAATCCTGTTGTTATATTATACAATGTCTTCTTGACGAACCCGTTTCGCACCTTCTATACAATTAAGTTTGACGAATCGGCAGTTTGAGGAATCCACTGTACTTCGTATATATTCATATCCGAGGCTCAGGAAATTTTGAAATCTCAATCGGTCCGGACAAGCCGTGGGTATATCGCCGAACCCCCCCTCCCCCCCCCCCTCAAAAAAAAAGCAAGTTACAAAAACGTTTTTAAAAAATTTAAAAAGAAATTTGTATGTGATTTACTTATTTTTCAACCACCTTTCCATTATTGTGCATAATCATGGAACTTTAAGTGTATTTAATTACATCCTTTAGATTCCAAAATGTTTTCAAAAACGATCATGTTTATCTACTTCCATTATTGATTAGTAAATCTCACGAGTCGATAAAATAAATGCGCCGTTCACGTGGAGCATTCCATTTCTTAAGGGATAAACTTTACATAGTTTTCGCCAAAAAAATAGAAAGAAACGGAATTTCTAAGTAATTAGAAAAATATCAAACCAGTTTTCATAAATATATGAAATAATTTCCATGGGATTTTATCATTGAAAGTGTGTTTAATTTCGATTATAACTGATTAAGTTCAAAGTCACCCCCACAAAGTTTTGTAATAATCCATGTATTAGGTATAGGCTATTAAATTTTTGTCGTATGGTTTCGTTTTGAATATTTTCATGTTTATATATTGCGTTGTGCTGCAGCTAGCCACTACATTTTAAACAGCATATTTTGCAGTGCTCGCCCCTGTGCCACATCGAGGCCCAGCACATCCGTCTTCGACAGGGGTTATTTTGTTATTTTTTTATTAGAAAAGTCGACATACAAATTACAACGCCATGAACAACATATAAAATTTTCGGCTACTCTAAGTATTCCACACAGCCAAGAGCAGGATCGGCAAATCTAAGTAATCCACATTGCCTTGTACTTATATAAGTTTGTCCTGCTTTTTTGTGTTTTTGAAAATGTGTCTGCCATTACCATTGCCGGCATTTCTAACACGCTATTTGCAAAATATAGGCAGTGGGTTAAATACAGACAGTATTGGTCCGTTGATGGATATTCGCATCAACTGGTTTAAGCTTTCTATGCCCATACTGCACTGAAGTCGTGTCTTAATTAGGTTTTGCTTGGAGAAACCTCTTTCACACTCAACAGAACTGACAGGCAATACTCTGCAAATTGCCATCAAATTGCCATCATGTTTGGGAATTCTTTTGCTAAATGCTCCGAAGAAAGCATAGACTCGGCGAATGTGGCCACTGTCAAAGGGACCACATTTTCTGTATCTAAAGTTTTCTCATATTTTGCAAACATGTGGTTTTTAAACAGCTTTTGCATCATTTGAATTGATAGGGGGTGTGTTTCTTCCCCTTTCATTGCCATAATGGTTCAACAAATCTGCCAGCTTTGTTGAACCGTAACTCGCCTTGTCTTCAGCAGACTTGGGAAACATGCTTGGGTGAAAAATTGACATGGCATCCCATAGATCAAGTTTTGGAAAGTGATCTTCCAAGCTATCTTTAAGAATAGGGGCAAACTCAGACACTACCTCGGGCAGTCTGGCATCTCTGTGCGACTGTTTTATGTCAAATTCGTGAATTTCCTGGGCATTTTCATAAGTATCTAGAAATTCACGCAGACTTGTGCCGTATCTGGCATCCTGGACCAAATACTGCTGCTCTATAGAATAGCAAATAGCGGTCAGAGTTTCTTTTAGGTCGCTGTAACTCAAATCACGTTCTTGAAATTTTCATGACACCATTGCAATGTCTGCCATGATGTCACTGAAGAAGTGAGTAAGAAACAGGAACTTGTAGGACGACATGGCATTGAAAAGCGAGTCTGCCATTGGGTCATCATTGCTGTGGCAGTGCAGAGATTTTAGCAGCGACTGTATTGATCTGCGGACATTTGTCACACAGTTTGAAAAGCTAAGCCATCTTACTTGGTGAACTGCTAATGGCTTAACTTTTGGATCATCCAGAATATCCTGCCAGACTCGGAAGTGCTCAAGTCTTTTACTCGATCTGCTGAAGAACGAGTGAAGGGCATGTAACATGCCTTCGTAATAGCTCACTTCCTTCACCGACTTAGCGGTATCAAGGCTCGAAAGCGCGAGCTTGTGGGCTACGCAATGCATATTTAGCATATATATACGGATTCTCTGTTTTCAGTCGACTAGCAACACCATTATTCTTTCCAACCATGACAGCAGCGCCATCAGAACTGAACCCATAAATTTTTGACACATCAATTTTGCAAGCTCTCAGATAGCTAACAAGAACATTGTACACGACACAAGCATCTGCAGCAACAAGCTTAATCAAAGTCAAGTAGCTTGTGTGCATTTTCCCAGCATAAATATAAGTCATGTACACAATTAAGTGCTTCTCTGAACCAAGATCTGTGCTTTCATCTATCATTAGCCCCAGCACAGCTGGTCTCTGTCTCAGTTTTTCTAAGAGACTGTCGTCAATATCCTGAGAAATAAGTCTGATAAACTCAGACAAGCACTCTTATCTTGGTACAGACTTTTTGTGAGCTTTGTGTCCTTACATATCTGAAGTTCACAGAGAGTTGCATATTTAGTTATGGGCAAGTGTGTCTTTGCAACTGTGTATGCAGTTCAAATGAGTCTGCATACCGCTGTCTCTATTTTATCGCACTCTTTATCTATGCATTCTGAAACTGATGGCATCTGCTTCGACTGAATATCAGAGTCAAGCTGTACAGAGCTTAAATGCCCACTACTGCCCTCATGCTCACGTAGTGTAGAAATGCGAAAGTTCTTTGAGTCTGATTGTGTGAACTTCGACTTGTTTTTGTGCAATATACAAAGAGAAAAAAGCATTGCACTATTTTCAAACTTGAGCCACTTAAACTCATCTAACCAGGATTTCTGGAATGATTTACAAGTAACGTCAGTTTTAGATTTTTTGCTTAATTGCTCACAGGTAGCCCCATTACTACGTTTCCGCTTCCTTTTATTTACTTTTTCAACTTGCTCACTCTGACTCATTTTCATAATAGAAAATGCATCACGGGTCCCTCTACCCGTGCTATTATCCGGGTTGCCAGGCCGAACGTTTTCGTCAGTCTCATTTGCTAAATGATCAACAATCCGGTTATTTATGTCTCTCGGGTTGCCAGTCCGTTCAACATTATCTGTCGAATTGCCATTCCGACTTTCTGAAACATTCACTACCGGGTTGCTAGTCCGGTTATTTGTTTCTTTCGGGTTCCAGCTATTATTTCCCCGATTATCATGAGCCGGGTTGCCAGTCCGGTCATTTGATTTTTTGAACATCGCAAGTATATTGCGTTGTGCCATTTCAACAATAAATTGAAAGGCATTGAATGCTGGAACATGATACATTATATAGCCTGCACAATTTGAGTAATAAAAATTAACTCTCGGTTTTTATTTTTTAATACGGAATAATTTCTTTCATCTCGTCTTGTTTTCTTACCAGTCAAAAGTACACGTGGACCGAATCGTCTTTAATTAAACCATAATAATACATAATGACAAGTAATGTTGTAACAGTTTGGTCATTTCAAAGTGATCCGTTCCTTAACAAGTTTGTAGGTAATGATTAGCAGCATAAAGACAATTGGTCCGGCATAAAGTCAATCGGTCCGAGTTAAAACGTGTTAGCGGCGCCTGAGGTAATGTAGCACTGGTGTGTTGGACCAATATTAGGTTAAGACCGCCGCGGGTTATTAACATGACACGTTTATTGGGGTATTGGATAGGTGCTAATAACACAGATGCGATGTGTAATTACAATAGCAACTTCTTCCGTTAATTTTTAGCGATTTTATGACTTTTTTTAGAAAATCTCGGACCGATTTTTAAGCAACTTTTGATGACGTGAATCGGTCCAGCAAGTTGAAAATCGGTCCAGACCGGCAAATTTTCGGTTTTCCTGAGCCCTGTTCATATCTGTTGGAATTTTCGCTCGTTTTTGGCTTAGAGAACAACACAGATTGGTGTACATGTTCGTATGATTTGAAGTAAAACAATAGATCTGTGTTTCTGTTTATACATACATATTATACAATATTTATTTATTGTCGTAAAGTATTGAACATGTAACACAAGCCATGAGAATTGCTACTTGTATTCTATTACTTTATAACATTATAAAGATGAACTCTTAATACAAATAAGGTGACTTCCGGATGACCAGCCTAACACATGAGTATAGGCTGCTCATCCAGTTACTGGACAAGCAGCCACTTCCAAATAATTTGACTTTTATGTAAATAATGAAAATATATATATTGTGAAGGCAATCTAACCAACAAATTTAAAACAATGGAATATTTACCTGTATCACTGCATGTCATTGTTTTTACCAACAGCAATGTTGTTAATTAAATTCTACACACAGACCGTTAAACACATGGATTGGAACTTCAACTCACAAAGTCCCCTATTTATCGTGGTGCGAGATTTTTGCATCCAAGGACAATATCGGGGCTTATCTGAATCCCTTCCGACTGTCTTCGGCCAGTCAGGCATATTGAAATAAATGAAGGAAAATTGCTTACAAGAAATCAGTTTTGATTTTTCATTGCTTAATCTTAATCGCAAAATCTTACGGTAATTAACTAGGTTTTCCGAAGGAAAAATCCTGGTTATTAGATTGAGGTATGTCGGCGGGCAGGCAGGCGGGCGTAAACAATTTCTTCTGTGCGCAACTCCTCCTACATTTCTCAACGGATTTCAACCAAACTTTCACAGAAGTATTGTCATGAAATGCCCTGGCGCATATTGTCGGGGTTTTGTGATTTGGTCATTTTTGACAGAATTATGGCCCTTTGTTTTTTTTCACATATGTAATTCTTCTGTGCGCAACTCCTTCTACACTTCTCAAGGGATTTCAACCAAACTTTCACAGAATTATTGTCACCAAGTGCCCTGGCGCATATTGTCGGGGTTTTGTGATTTGATCATTTTTGACAGAATTATGGGCCTTTGTTTTTTTCCACATAATGTAATATATATAGAGAAATACTCTTCTGTGTGCAACTCCTACATTTCTCAAGGGATTTCAACCAAACTTTCACAGAACTATAATTGTGAACTAAAGAATTTTGAATATACATGTATAATGTTCTGGCCCTGGCCATCCGTCTGTTCGTTAGCAATTTTGTGTCTCCTTATTTAAGTATATATAAAAGGGAGAATACTCTGTTATTATAAAAGGGAGAATACTCTGTTATTACTGTCTATTTTTAGAATAGATTACCAGTCCTGTATACTTTGGAGTATTCTGTTACAGTAAGATGACAAAATTTCTCATGAGACCAGCGGTTCAAACCCCACACAGAGCAAGTTTTTTTTTTTTTTTTTTTTCTTCTTTCTTTCTTTTTTTTATGCCCCGAAGGGAGGCATATTAAAATCGCACCGTCCGTCCGTCTGTGCGTCCCCACTTACAATTCGTGTCCGGACTGTAACTCTGTCATGCATTGAAGGATTTTAAAATAACTTGGCACACATGTCTAGCACATCAAGACGACGTGTCACGTGCAAGACCTACAACCCTACCTCAAAGGTCAAGGTCACACTTGGAGTATGAAGGTTATGGAATCCTCTATATATGCACACATTCGTGTCCGAACTGTAACTTTGTCATGCATTGAAGGATTTTAAAATAACTTGGCACACATGTCTAGCACATCAAGACGACGGGTCGCGTACAAGACCCACATCCCTAGCTCAAAGGTCAAGGTCATACTTAGAGTTTCAAGGTAATGGATTCCTCTATATATGCATATATGCACACATTCGTGTCCGGACTGTAACTTTGTCATGCATTGAAGGATTTTAAAATAACTTGGCACAAATATCTAGCACATCAAGACGACGTGTCACGTACAAGACCCACGTCCCTAGCTCAAAGGTCAAGGTCAAACTTAGAGTTTGAAGGTAACGGATTCCTCTATATATGCATATATGCACACATTCGTGTCCGGACTGTAACTTTGTCATGCCTTGAAGGATTTTAAAATAACTTGGCACAAATGTCTAGCACATCAAGACGACGGGTCGCATGCAAGACCCACGTCCCTACCACAAAGGTCAAGGTCACACTTAGAGTTTATAGGTAATGGAATCCTGTATATATGCATACATTTGTGTCCGGACTATAACTTTATCATGCTTTGAAGGATTTTAAAATAACTTGGCACAAATGTCTAGCACATCAAGCGGATGTGTCGCGTGCAAGACCCAAGTCCCTACCTCAAAGGTCAAGGTCACACTTAGTGTTTAAAGTAATGGAAAACTGTATGCATGGTTACTCTGTCATGCATGGAAGGATTTTAAAATTACATAGCACATTTATTGAGCACATGGAGAGGACACAGACTGTGAGGCACCTCTTTCGGGGGCATTCGTCACTTGTGAGGGACAGCTCTTGTTGTTTTTTTTTAATAATTTTTGCCTGAATTATGGCCCTTCGCTTTTTTCCACATATGTTATATATAGAAGAATACTGTCACGTGCCCACTTCCTCCTACATTTCTCAAGATATTTAAACCAAACTCTCACAGAACTGTTGTCATCAAGTGCCCTCGTGCATATTGTCTGGGTTTTGTGTTTGGATCAATTTTGCCTGAATTATGGCCCTTTGCTTTTTTTACACATGTAATATATAGAAGAAGACCTTTGTTTCTTTTTCACATTATGTATATCTACTGACTTTAAAAACACATTTGCGCTCGGCCAGCAGACTGGAAAATGAAAACCTGGTTTTGTGACAATTTCCTGTCACTTATTTCTAAATGTGCTATATGTAGTAAAATAATATATACAATACTGGGATAATTGATATACAAATATGTATGTATAAGTCAGTGTCAAAAGCTCTACAAAGCTTATGTTATATTGTTAAAACATCCGACTTTCCGTAAATAAATGTAACTTGACTTGACTTGATTGCTCAAGTGTTTGTATTTTTCTTTCTTTATGGTAATTTTTATGGTATTCCAACTTATATCTTTTTCGTTATATGAAACTTTTATCAATTTTATTTGTTGAAAATTTGCGAAGATACAGAGATTTTTCACCAATCAACTATCTATCCCTATCTTGTCATACTGCCTCACACCTCTCACGAGTAATGTTGGCAGGGTACACGCCGGGTGTAAATAAAAGATGAAATAAGATAAATGCAAGATAGTTCTTCCAGTTAGGAGAATCAAGATTGTTAAAACTATTAAAAGAGTAAAAGAATAAAAGGTTTAAAAACAACTGTTGCACTAAAATGTAACACTATTCTAAGATATGTCAACTCAGTAGAGCTGGGACATGTACCTAAGTATTTGGTCGGGTATCATAACACTACTACCTGGGTACTATATTATTACGTCTTCCAGTTCAGTATATAGCTACAGATTAAAATTGTTTTGATCTTTTTAAATACAGAGAAAAAATCTACCTTGAGCATAAATAATCAGGCCGTGCACCCTACGTCCCTGAGACACGAAAAATGAGGAGGACACAAATAATTAAAACATGAGCATCCTTAAGGACTAAAACACATGAAATGCATGACTTCGGTATAATTTTAATGTCACTTCGCACCCGTTTGTATAAAAAATATCGTCCACAGACTTTCAAGTTCTTTCTGTTTTCTCTGTGTTTAGAAGAGTGGATCAAATGGAAATATTTTGGACTTCAAAAAAATAACTACCTTTTAATACATAATTCGAGGTCAATGTTGTTTTTAAAAGAGTACACACAAAATCGGCAAGAATGTGTGGGAAATGAATAACCGACCGATTTACACATTTTTCCCTTACAATGTTGGCAATCGACCAATCAATATTAGTCTAATTAATTCAACGTTGAAGCCAGTGAGATAGTTTTAAGACGGGCGCTTTCTTCTACTTCTAATCACGATCATAGACAGTAAACACAGGAATTCCCATGGAGATTTTCATGGGCTCCTTTAACAGCATGTATATCGTACATAATGAACATGTTACCAAGAATATTTAGTAAAAATCCACTGGCACCAGAGTACTGAACTGCCCTGTAATTTTAACATAATACAAAAAAAACACCTAAATAACACCCTATCATAAACATTGCCAAAAAGTCATTCTCTGACAAAACCCTGTATACACTGTTCTATTTTCTGACAAAGTTCTATATTATTCATATAGAACAAAAAGTACAAGGGCGTTTGTTAGAAAATGACTTTTTGACAATTTTTTGTGTAATTTTGCATGATAGGGTGTTATTTAGGTAATTTTTTGGTATTTTTTCAAAATTACAGGGCAGTTCAGTATTCTGGTGCCAGTGTGTATGATGCAAAAAAAAGAATAACCCCTTTAGAGATGAGGCCCCTTTGGGTTGGTGAAATTTTGAAAATGCTTCTTTTTGCTGAATAGGCGTGTCATAATTTGATTTTGTTTGGCACAAATAATCAACTTTGTATTCTCTAACAATAGAAAATTTAGAAACTGGATTTTTACAGAAATGGGGCCCTTAAGGGGTGTAGTGCTTTTCTTACATAATTATTCTATATAGAAACCTGAGAATTCTTGTTGTCTGAAAGTAGTACAATGTAGTACTGATTTAATTTAACTTATAGCAATTAAGTTCTTTATGGCTGTAACTTGAAGAAAAAAGATATCATCTCAGAGATGAGGCCCCAGTGGGGTGGTGAAATTAAAAAGAAAAAATCTGTAACAGACAGACCAATACATTTTTCAGTTGTTTTTTCAGCTCTTTTTATTTGGCGGGGGGCCCCTTTTTTTTGCCCCCGGGGGGGGAATAAAAAAAACCCCCCCCCCCCCCCCCCCCCCCCCCCCCCCCCCCCCCCCCCCCCCCCCCTGCCCGCGCCCCGCCCCTCTCCCCCTGCCCAGAAAAAAAAAAAAAAAACCCCCCCCCCCCCCCCCCCCCCCCCCCCCCCCCCCCCCCCCCCCCCCCCCCCCCCCCCCCCCCCCCCGGCCCCCCCCCCGGGGAGGGAGGGGACCCCCCCCCCCCCCCCCCCCCCCCCCCCCCCCCCCCGGCCTGTTTTAAATATTTTAAATGTCTTCATACGTGTCGCGTGCAGCCCACCCCCCGTGCCAGGCGTCTCATTTTTTTTATCAGGGTCAAGATCACTGGCTATTTTTTTTATTGGTCAAGGTCACTGGGTAATTTTTATTTTTTTTAACTTACCTAAATTCTAGAATTTCTACAGACACTGTCGAAACCCCGGTTTGGCGGCATTGCCACACTTTCTTGTTATGTTTTATTGTATCATTTTAGAGAAACATATATTTTTCACCAGAATCTTTGAGCAATCAGCTTGAAATTAATTTGACAGATTTAAAAGGCCTAACTGTAATATTACAACTTTGTTCAAGTTATCTCTAGTATTTTCGGTATTGTAGTGGCCTCACAGAAAAGAAATAAACCAGCAATATTTTAAAAGATCTTATTGATTTCTCAGGTCAGTTCCATAGTGTGTAACTTTTTAAATAAATGATATCAGTTGTGCAGGGGAAAAAGGACATGAAAACATAATAAAGTTTGCTAAATATTTGTTTGCCGATACATTATTTGTTAACTTTCACAATCTTTCAGAGCTTATGTATTATATGTAAGCTTCAAATGGTCCAGGAAGAAATCATGCAGTATAAATAGATATTTCAAGACTTACTTCAACAAAAAAGCCATTAAACTAAATATTGACTGAAAACTGGAGTTGTATTAATTGACATTATGTCCGTATAGTTTATTTCGCGTGATAATGAATTAATAAATGAAAGGATTAAAAAAACTAGTAAATGATGTCTTGAAAAAAACTTACGTGCTACCTCTAAACTATAGCAGACAAAATTTTAATCTGTTTGAATAACTGTTTAAGCTCACAAATGGCTCTGACCTGGTAGACTTGCACCAAATACAATACTTAATGCATAGCTTATATACGATTATTTTCTTAAAATATTTTTCAAGTAATTAAATGAAACTTGTAAACAACTCATAGCCTGTAGTTTTGTCGTAATTGTGATAAATTAGTAAGGTAACATTTCAGGAATTCAAATATATTTTGAAATTGCCTTCTAGCATATGGATATTTGTGTACAATATCTGCTATTAAAGCTGAACAGGTCATTGTCCATAAGACGGTTTGTCAGAGTGTTGTCTGCTATCTTTAGAACGTCATATCTCGACAAGGACATCAATGTTTCAAGGGTACTTCCTTTGTGTTGCTCATCATATGTAAACTGCGCATACAGGTACTATTCAAGCAAACCAGAGTCCTGAACATAAAATTACTACAGTCTTAATACCAAAAAATATTGTGATGATATTTTTTTATCAGATAGGTAAAAGTGATAAATAAAGATGTGGAAAACTTAAGTAAAACAAAAACTCAAGCACACACAATTCAATGTACATTGGTCAGTATAAACAAATCCACAAGTAGATTTCATTGTAAAATAAAAACTGTGGAGAAAAACAATTGGCAAGTGATACTGATACTTGAAAATTTTGAGTGGTTGTACTGACGCAAAGGTCAATGATCTTCTTTTGTCTACATGTATATAGAAGGATACAGTTACTTTTCATGTTAATAGAAAGTTACTAAGTACTTGTTCATCAGCGTAGGGTAAAATTTACAATAACCATGGGCGTCATATGATACTGACATCTACATACCATGGTTCACTCAGACAGATGCTGTTTGCGGTGTTTTATAGATGTTGTTACTTGTGCTGTGCTTGCCAACCATGACTTGTTGCTTGCAAGTTCATACTAACTGCAATTTTAAGCATCCGTACATTGTCAACAGGACTTTTCTCCCTATCACCAGGGGCCGAATATTGGCCCTATTCCAAAATAGCATTCAGTTTTCCCAATTTTTTTGAATTCCTAGTGTATCCCAACCCCAGTTATGTGTTGCTAGTAATTATCAGAAATTTGCAGCATAAATCTCAATAATTCAGACTCCTGTGATTCTGATATTGATCATAAGTTCTGCCAAAAGGAAAAGCTTGATCAGAAGTCATTTGATGTCACCAAGTATCAGAAACATAGTTGTATTATAGTCCTTGTAAAGACAGCTATAATTATTTGCAAATATTGTGTTTCAAAATTGGTTGAAAAACAATGCATTTTCCCCACAATTTAAGCCAGGGGCCTTGTTTTCCCAAAAAAGGTTGGATAATGCCCTGGTCAAATTTTATGGCCCTTTTTAGCCCTAGTAAATTATGTTTTATAGCATGTCAACACTGTAACCTAGTAAATTAAAATATCAAGAAGTTTAATGACTTATGTCTGGAAGTTACTACTACTGGTATGTTTGACACGGGGTTTTGTATAGACAGAAAGACACATTGAGAAAGACAGGTTACCAGCATTTTTCCTATAACCTGCACCAGCACATACCTTTCGTGCAAATTAAGTATTACTTAAAGTCACAGGAGCACAATTACAAGTAGCTCTTGTTTTACCAAGAAAGATGTCTTACTAGCAGAAATAACCTTCATTTGTACTAAAACATTCCTAACTTTGCTTTTTGAATCGACATGTACATGTTAGAAATATAGCTCAGTTTTTTTTTATAAATGATATTGCAAAAATGTAAGAAAGTCTTTCTGGCAACTCTTGTTCGTGAAGAAACAACTTGAATATGAAAGAAAGGTATTAAGTCAACTTCGTTTTGGAGTGACTAAAACATGGTTATATCATTATCCTGTCAGTAAATATATATATCTCTCTCAATAAATTATAAGTGATCCTAGACGATGCGAAGACAGTGGTAATGTAATGGCACAGTGGTCAGGGTCTCATCTTTACTGGGGTTATATGCTTTTTTTACTCAAAGGTAATAAGAAATAAAATATTATCTTATAGCATATATTTATCTTATTTATGTATACCTGTATTTCCAGGTGTGAATGGTCAGAGTGCATGTGATGCTGGGAAATTTGGACATGAATGTGCACTTGAATGTCATTGTGTTAGTGGTACTACATGCAACAGTGATGGCAGCTGTGACGAGTGTGATGCATTATGGGGAGGGCCCACTTGTCAACTTGAATTAGGTAAGTACCCATGTCTGATGAGGAAAGTATCAATTACAACGGAACATTGTACGCTGTTGTATTAGCCCTCCTTAGCCAAAGTAGGTACATTGTAAGTTGTTGTATTAGCGCTCCTTAGCCAAAGAAGGTACATTGTAAGCTGTTGTATTAGCTCTCCTTAGCCAAAGCAGGTACATTGTAAGCTGTTGTATTAGCTCTCCTTAGCCAAAGTATGTACATTGTAAGTTGTTGTATTAGCTCTCCTTAGCCAAAGTAGGTACATTGTAAGCTGTTGTATTAGCTCTCCTTAGCCAAAGTAGGTACATTGTAAGCTGTTGTAATAGCTCTCCTTAGCCAAAGTAGGTACATTGTAAGCTGTTGTATTAGCTCTCCTTAGCCAAAGCAGGTACATTGTAAGCTGTTGTATTAGCTCTCCTTAGCCAAAGTAGGTACATTGTAAGCTGTTGTATTAGCTCTCCTTATCCAAAGTAGGTACATTGTAAGTTGTTGTATTAGCTCTCCTTAGCCAAAGTAGGTACATTGTTAGTTGTTGTAATAGCTCTCCTTAGCCAAAGTAGGTACATTGTAAGCTGTTGTATTGGCTCTCCTTAGCCAAAACAGGTACATTGTAAGTTGTTATATTGGCTCTCCTTAGCCAAAGTGGGTACATTGTAAGTTGTTGTATTAGCTCTCCTTAGCCAAAGCAGGTACATTGTAAGCTGTTGTAATGGTTCTCCCTAGCCAAAGTAGGTACATTGTAAGCTGTTGTAATATCTCTCCTTGGCCAAAGTAGGTACATTGTAAGCTGTTGTAATAGCTCTCCTTAGCCAAAGTAGGTACATTGTAAGCTGTTGTATTAGCTCTCCTTAGCCAAAGTAGGTACATTGTAAGTTGTTGTATTAGCTCTCCTTAGCCAAAGTAGGTACATTGTAAGCTGTTGTAATAGCTCTCCTTAGCCAAAGTAGGTACATTGTAAGTTGCTCCTTAGCCAAAGTAGGTACATTGTAAGCTGTTGTATTAGCTCTCCTTAGCCAAAGTAGGTACATTGTAAGCTGTTGTAATAGCTCTCCTTAGCCAAAGTAGGTACATTCTACGCTGTTGTAATAGCTCTCCTTAGCCAAAGTAGGTACATTGTAAGCTGTTGTAATAGCTCTCCTTAGCCAAAGTAGGTACATTGTAAGCTGTTGTATTAGCTCTCCTTAGCCAAATCAGGTACATTGTAAGCTGTTGTATTAGCTCTCCTTAGCCAGAGCAGGTACATTGTAAGCTGTTGTAATAGCTCTCCTTAGCCAAAGCAGGTACATTGTAAGCTGTTGTAATAGCTCTCCTTAGCCAAAGTAGGTACATTGTAAGCTGTTGTAATAGCTCTCCTTAGCCAAAGCAGGTACATTGTAAGCTGTTGTAATGGTTCTCCCTAGCCAAAGCAGGTACATTGTAAGCTGTTGTAATGGCTCTCCTTAGCCAAAGTAGGTACATTGTAAGCTGTTGTATTAGCTCTCCTTAGCCAAAGTAGGTACATTGTAAGCTGTTGTAATGGTTCTCCCTAGCCAAAGTAGGTACATTGTAAGCTGTTGTAATGGCTCTCCTTAGCCAAAGTAGGTACATTGTTAGCTGTTGTATTAGCTCTCCTTAGCCAAAGTAGGTACATTGTAAGCTGTTGTAATGGTTCTCCCTAGCCAAAGTAGGTACATTGTAAGCTGTTGTAATGGCTCTCCTTAGCCAAAGTAGGTACATTGTTAGCTGTTGTATTAGCTCTCCTTAGCCAAAGTAGGTACATTGTAAGCTGTTGTAATGGTTCTCCCTAGCCAAAGTAGGTACATTGTAAGCTGTTGTAATGGCTCTCCTTAGCCAAAGCAGGTACATTGTAAGCTGTTGTATTAGCTCTCCTTAGCCAAAGTAGGTACATTGTAAGCTGTTGTATTAGCTCTCCTTAGCCAAAGTAGGTACATTGTAAGCTGTTGTATTAGCTCTCCTTAGCCAAAGTAGGTACATTGTAAGCTGTTGTATTAGCTCTCCTTAGCCAAAATAGATACATTGTAAGCTGTTGTAATGGTTCTCCCTAGCCAAAGTAGGTACATTGTAAGCTGTTGTAATGGCTCTCCTTAGCCAAAGTAGGTACATTGTAAGCTGTTGTAATGGTTCTCCCTAGCCAAAGTAGGTACATTGTAAGCTGTTGTATCTCTCCTTAGCCAAAGTAGGTACATTGTAAGCTGTTGTAATGGCTCTCCTTAGCCAAAGTAGGTACATTGTAAGCTGTTGTATTAGCTCTCCTTAGCCAAAGTAGCTACATTGTAAGCTGTTGTAATTGTGATATACCCATCCCTTAACTACTAGTGTCATGGATAGCATCGTGTGAAGTATAATAGTTGATAGACTAAGTTGCATTTTAATTAGGTTAGTAAACAAGCACACAATGTAGTACCTTTTATCTATGAATCTGTATAGAAAATTAGCATTTACAAGTATGTCAAAAATCACAGCTAATGAGCAACAGTTACCAGCCTTGCGTTCAGTTGAAAATAATCACCGCTGACAATCTGTCAGCGGTCATTATATACATTATATGTTTGGCCTGGGGACTGAAAGTCCCCTAGGCCTAAGTTAGCATACCACATTTTAAACACTGCAAGAAATTTAACTGTGCTATATGCGAATAGCAACTGTAAACATGCACTATGCGAAAGTAGTGCAATACAGACCAGATCAATCTTCTGTTTGAATGTCGCATATGATAAGAACATATTACAAATAAAAAGAGTACATACAACTTCAAACGATTGCAGGAAGGTATATAGCTTACGGGCTGCATTACACATTTTTTTTTTGTTTTAGAAATTAATGCGCTGTTAGCTGATTATGGAAGATAATCATATGCATATCACGGAAAAGTACGGATATTTACGGAAATTTACGGAAACGTACGGAGCTCGATATAAGAGTTTGTAGTTTGATTTTCAAATTTCCGATGTTATTTCATTGACAGCTTTGTTACTTACAAACGATTACATATATATTTACCTAAAAATAAATTTCTCTAAAAAAAAAAGATATAATTTACGTACATTCCCGAGAAGGAACTCACATGATCAAAATCACCCGCCATTTATCGAGGACGCTGCATGTCAAGGCTCAGTGAACGGTTTCACCGATAACAACTACAAGGTAACCCAGAATCATTTTTGGTTTTCTCTGTTATACAAATTGTACAGTACTGTATTGATATTTCATTGCTGGTATTGCTTTGTTTATTTCTGTTTCAAGGTCTTGGTACACAATAATTTTCGATCAACATCATCAGATCATATCGCTTGAAGTTGTACAAAGCACAGATCGAATTATTTTTATTGGCTTAAACAATTTAAAATGTTGACTATGTGATTATTTTTCATTTAACGTACGTTTTATAATAAAACAAACTTCCCTGCCACCCATATATTTGTGAATCATTCATTCTGTGTCATATATTGAATTTCGTCCTCTGCACATTTCGACCCGCGCTTTAGGTAAGGTTCAGCGCAAAACACATAGGTCAAAAGTTGTTTTTTCGGGGAGTTAACCTATAGTCCCCAGGCCTTCAGCGCTCACAGTGCTTTGATCTATTCTTTTGCAGAAAATATTGCATTGAATAAGGGAACAGTGCAATGGCCAGGCACAAAGAAAAGTAAAGAAAGTAAGCTGGCAGTAGATGGTGACCTGACTACCAGTTCTTGGGTACAGAATCAGGATGAGAATGGTACAGTGTATTGGTTTGTGGATCTTGAAAAAGAAAGCAGCATTTACAAGATTATACTTCATTTCAATGACCCAGGTGAGACTGTAGACAAATTTAGTCATTTTTCTTGAACTTGCCTCAAATTCTACCTGGCATGTGATTGTTCAGTTTCGAAAAAGTCAGTTACTTTTTATCAGTGACACACCTTTGGACTAGGGACAGGGAAAGAGAAGTTTGTAACTTTGTGGTTCAATTACAGTTTGTCTAAAGGCTCTGGCATAGAACTTTTATTCAGTTTGCCTAGTTATTTCCATGGAAAGAAGTGAAAATTTTAATTAAATGGAATGTCAGCATTAATGTCTTGATATCAAATATACCCTTAACTACAGATCAACATTGAAAATGTCTTAGGACAAAAAACTGTAGAATTCTTTTAAGGTTTCAGGAGTTAGAGAGTTAATTAAAAATTGTTTTATACCTGGGTAACCCCGCATGCCTGAAAATCAGTATCTGTTTTTTTGACAAGAATTTTCTGGTAGTGTATAAAAGTTTGTGTGAATCGGGGAAAATATTTACAAATGTTTGAACTCCTACCCTGCTTGAACTGGATTGTTTTCTGTGTGGCCTGTGTAGACTGTAATGCAGTTGAGAAATATAACAGGGTGATAGCCGGTATTGCAAATTCATTTAGACATTCAAAGATTACTTCTTGATACAGGTAACTACTTTAGCATCTAGACATCACAAGTAAGTCCTGATGTCATGAAAATATATAGATTACCCAAAAAAATGTAAACTCCGTGTAGCTGCCTACTTTATTTAAAACAGCTCTTTTGCATTGTTTTGTGTTCATTGTATGTTTTTGACAACAAAAGTAAAACTTTTTTTTTTCAACAGCTGAAAAATTTGTAAAGGTACATCTTCTCCTCGCTCAATATCCCCAAAAAAAAAACCCCCCAAAAAAAAAAAAAAACCCCTTCCCCCCAAAAAAAAAACCCCCCCCCCCCCCCCCCCCCCCCCCCCCCCCCCCCCCCCCCCCCCCCCCCCCCCCCCCCCCCCCCCCCCCCCCCCCCCCCCCCCCCCCCCCCCCCCCCCCCCCCCCCCCCCCCCCCCCCCCCCCCCCCCCCCCCCCCCCCCCCCCCCCCCCCCCCCCCCCCCCCCCCCCCCCCCCCCCCCCCCCCTCAAGTAACTTGAGTTTGAGGTAGGATTCCTCAACCCCCTCTTTTCTGCCTTTAAAGTTTTTTAAATATTTCCCCCCCCCCCCCCCCCCCCCCCCCCCCCCCCCCCCCCCCCCCCCCCCCCCCCCCCCCCCCCCCCCCCCCCCCCCCCCCCCCTTGGCCCAAGACGCTTTTCCCCGCACCAAGGTCGTCACTTGGTATGACCTTAGAGGGCTCAAACTTTGAATAATAATGGGACACTTGGCTCAGCCAAGGACAGTAGATAAATCCTATTGGTTAAAAAAATGAAAAAATATAGAAAGAATTCCCACCCCATCCAAAAAAGAATTTTAAAAAAAACAACGCCCGCCGCCCCCCCCCCCCCCCCCCCCCCCCATTTTTTAGGTCATTGGTCAATAGTGAAGGTCATAGTGACCTCACATTTAAAAACAGTTTCTGCTCAATAACATGAGAAGACTTTGACCTTGATAGAGACATTGGTCATGGACAGTAGAGTAAGTTCGGGTAATGTCAACACTACGAAGTATTTTGGGTTATTCATTTATATGTCGACTTTACCCGACAAGCAACAGAACTGAATCTAAAAATAGCTTTTCAGGTACATAATCAGAATTATAACATGCTAGCTCAAATGTATTTCGGCACTAAAATTTAGACAGGAATATTTTCGGTTTTGTTGTATAAAGTCGACACCTTTCGCCCAACTTCGACACCATAACTGAGTTTTAAAAAAAATCAAACATACACTAAAGAAAAGTAATATAACGCATTTTCAAGACTTGTATACACATTATTGCCTGTTGATTACATGACTTGTATCTAAGATGAGTCTACTGACTGAACTTGAACAAAATGTTACACATTTTACTGATTTAGAACTACATTTTCATTTTTCATTAACATGCTATTAGTTACAACAGTATATGTTTGATTAATTATATCCCCAGAACACAAAGTGTTACGGGGGGGTATACTGGATTCAGCTTGTCTATCTGTCTGTAGACAGAATCTTGTGGACACTAGATCTCCAATACCCCTGGTCAGAATTTCATGATACTTCACGCAAGTGATAAGTACAATGCCTAGTTGTGCATGGTCCAGGTTTCGGGTCTCTAGGTCAAAGGTCAAGGTCACAGGGGCTCGAGATGGTAAAATCTTGTGGACGCTTAATCTCCAAAACCCCTGGTCAGAATTTAATGATACTTCATAGAAGTGATAAGCACCATGCCTAGTTGTGCATGGTCCATGTTTCGGGTTATTAGATCAAAGGTCACAGGGGCTTGAGATAGTAAAATCTTGTGCGCTTTTAATCTCCAAACCCGTCAAAATTTAATTATACTTCACAGTAGCCTTAAGTTGTGCAGATCCAATTATCAAAGCATCAAATATTACATAAATTTTAAATACTGTGTCAGTGTTCCAGCTAGGTCTAAATAGCAGGGCGCAGCACCCTGTCCCTATTCTGCAGTGCCCTGCCTTTTTCTAATAGTGCCCTTTGCCCTTTTGATAAGAAAACTTTGTTGACTTTTGTGAAATTTTGACATTGTATATACTGTGTCAGTGTTCCAGCTAGGCCTAAATAGCAGGGCGCAGCACCCTGTCCCTATTCTGCAGTGCCCTGCCTTTTTCTAATAGTGCCCTTTGCCCTTTTGATAAGAAAACTTTGTTGACTTTTGTGAAATTTTGACATTGTACATGACACATGACCAATCGTAAATAGCAGCTGTTTTCCCGCTTAATTGATAAACACAGTCATGTTGATGACCTCTGGCTATAATCTGATTAACACTAATTGATTAAAAAAATAGAAAAGAAAATGTGCCTGGATGACACAGAGCAAGTTGTGACGTCACACTTATCCTGTTTTCTCGTATTCTCAGGGGGCTAAGTATGTAAATTTGGTACATATAAAACAGTACACATTTTAGCAACATTATTTACATGTTATTTGATAGAAAAAATACTCATCTTTCAGTTGATGTCTTTATAAGTTGCATGATTTTTCTCCTTATGTAAATTTTTCTACAGTATATGAGGTCACCCTCATACTCAGAAATGAGAAGAAAGTTTCTCGTATTCTCAGGGTTTATGTTTGAGTCTCAGGCATTGTCCCATTGTAGAATCCAAAAACTTATAAATTGCCAAGGTGCATAGCTTGGCATTATATGTTACAAATAGCATAAAATCAATAATGATAGACAGTAGAATAAAACAATATGGGCTGTTTTACTAACCCCACCTCAAAAAATAAGGAAATTTCTGCATTTTCAGTAAAATGCCAATATTTTCATTAATTTTCAGTCAAATCACTTGAAATTTTTTTTGTGTCAGTTTTGTATCATATCTCTGTAAATGATAACAAAGAGTTGCCAATTTGACACCTTTAATGTAAAAAACGAGAATATGAGAAACCCTGAGAATATGAGAAACAGGGATATATACGACTTCATCATCAAAGTCAAATTAACATTATAACACTATTGAAAATTTCTCCTATATTGGCAAATAAGGATTTGAGCGTGATATACCTACCAAGTGTCATGTAGATGCTTCGTAATTAATCACTCTCAGCGTGAGTGATTAGATTACTATGCATCTACACTCCCCACAGTGATATACTAACCGGTATATCACTCAAAAGTGAAATCTATTTCCTAAGTAAATAATTGATAATTATAATGATAACATTAAAGGAAATCCAATTAAGTTGTCGAAGTAGGACCAGTGTTGACTTTAACCGAAGTTACTCTAGATCAACCCTATTAATTTTGGAGTCATTGGTTCAAAGGTAAAGGTCACAGTGACCTTGCATTTTAAAATTGTTTCCACGCAATAACTTCAGAAGGCTTTGACCTAGGAGTCAAAGACTTGGTAATGACATTAGTCATGAGCAATAGATGAAGCATAGTGATTTATGGATCACTTGGTCAAAGGTCAAGGTCACAGTGACCTTGTATTTAAAAAGTGTTGCCACTCAATAACTTGACAATTGTTTGGCCTAAGATCTTCAAATTACCAGGGTTATAATTTATGAAGATGAGATTATCTGTATTGATGTTAAGGTCACAAGGTCAAAGATAAATGTCATTTTGACCATGCATTTTAAATTATTTCTGCCTAATAACTTAAAAATGCTTTGAGCTATGATCTTCAAACTTTATAGGAATAAAGCTTATCAATATTAGGTGACCCCTAACAACTTCTGGGTCAACAGGTCAAAGTTCAAAGTCTCAATAGTGTTATAATGTTAATTTGACTTTGATTGATGAAGTGACTTTGCTTTTTAAAAACTGTTTCTGCTCAGTAACTTGACAATGCTGTGACATAAAAGTCTTTAAACCTGCTAGGATTATAATTAATGAATAGTTAACGATTCCTATTGACTTTAGGGTCACAAGGTCAATTTTCATTCTTACCCACTTGTTGACTTTTCCATTTGAGATTTTACTTCAAAAGTTGAAATACTTATGTACCATTATGACACCTATCTGTAAGCAAGAGAGATAATCATTAGTAAATGTTTCTTGATGTACTTACGAATTCCTAGTTAAAGTCATGTGTGCAACTGACACTGTCATGCACATATATCATTAACCACTTGAAGTATTAATTTAAAACTTTGTTGTAGTATTCAGGGATATCAAACAATTAAGTTTGATAACTCTTGACATAATATCTTGCTACTTGTGGCCCTTGTTAGTACAGATCCTTGGGGTTATTTTTACTGACAAAGTTTTCTTGTATTGGCAAGCACTGAAAAAACTAGAGTGTGCTGTCCTACTGACAGCTCTTGTTTCTGCAGCAGTTACTTTTGTGTGTGGTTGAGGGGCGGGGGTGTGTGGGGGTGTATGTGCTTAATGGAAATCTCCTGTTGTCTAGTGTTTTTATTCACTTCTTGGTGTATATGCACAGTTTTTGCAAAAATAAATACTTAAAATAACTTGACCAATATTTGGAAAACTTTCCAAAGTTTACCTCTATATATTATTACAGAACCAGAAGACAGTGGTGTTGAAAAACGGCGACCAGGTTGGAGTTTGATGTCATCCAATACCACAGCAACAAACAAAACATCAGGAATTCTCTGCTATAAAGATAACTCAGTGGTACCAGCTGATCCCATGGTAACACTGTCAAACTGTAGCTCACCTGCTAGATACATCAGTGTTTCTAACTCACGGACAGGACAACATTCTCATTCTTGGTCAAGGTTACCAAATATTGAACTCTCAGAAGTCCAAGTACTTTCCAGTAAAGGTAAGAATTTTAGCTAATTTATTCCAAGAGAAGTGCAAGTTGGTTGTTCTACTCTCTCTGGCATTGGTGTCTGCATCACACCTTGATTAAAGTTGCATGCAGGGCCATATCTCCTTTTATGATTAATTTTTTTGCAACTTTCTGTCTATAAATTTTCCTAGGCCATTGAAAATGTTCAGACTGTATTTTGACAAAGTTATACCCCATATAGGACATTCTGGATAAAGTGCTATCTCCAAAGCTAATACAGATATAGAACTGTAACTTAATATAGGTGTTTGGACAGCTCAATGTCAACAGCTGGTGGACTACTTAGACTGTGATATGTAATGAAGAATAGTTCATCAGTAATCATGAATAATTATGTAGTCTGTGAATATACCAGAGAGTAATTATTGCACTAACATAAACTTGTATTTAAAACATGCAAGCATATCTAGGGTCAGTGCAATATTTATTAATCACATGTTAGTCAATGTGCAGAATAATTTGAAAATTAAAGTGAACAAAATGTACCTTATGGTACCGTAATTCTACCACAGTACTTACATTTACTGTTTAGAAGTGATTTTCAGCCTTATATTTCTATAATTAACTTGTCCATATTTCAAATGAACAATGCTATTATTCTTTAGAGTGTTGCTCAGTGAAACTTTAACAGGTAAAGATGAGGTAGTGTTGTGTCTGACCAAAATGCTCAGATGTGCAAGCCTTTCTTGGTCTGTACTAATTGTAATGGCATATGCTCCACCAGGGTAAGGCTTAACGTTACCCACTTAATTTCTAAAATGGACTTGTCACTCTTACAATATAGGCTAGACCATTAACTGTTAAGAAGGGTGTTCCCTGGAAATTTACAGACAGATTACTTTAAAAAGTACAGATCACAATCTGTATGCATAGATGTACATGCTGATCATGATCTACACTTGTCACAGAGACAGAATCATTTGCTGCCAGCTGAGTAAGGCTTAATGTTATTATTGTGTGTCTAGGTTGCTCTGTGGGAACGTATGGAGACCAGTGTGAACAGGAGTGTGGTCATTGTGAAGGTAAAAGCTGTGAAAGAATAGATGGCACTTGCCCGAGTAAGTTGACTCACACTGATTATATGCAATGTTTATAGTTAGACATCTTGTTGCTCTTTTGCCAAATATTAAAGATCTTTAATTAATACATGTAGCTTCTTTTAAAATTACAATTCTTTGTAAATGCTTTATGAAAACAAATCAAAACAATAATTCCTCTTCAGGAGGAAGGACATGCAAAATTATTTAAATATTTGTAATTAATGTTTTTGTTATGTCTTCCCCTTTGATTCAGCAATAATTTGTGATATGTTCCATTTCAGCAGCATTAAGCAATGTTGAATATGCTTTATTTCTCCTTTCTTTCTGTAGCTTCATGCGCATTAGGTTACTATGGTGATAGTTGCAACATGTCTTGTCCTAGTAACTGTAAAGATAAGAGATGTGAAAAATTGGATGGCAAATGCCTTGGAGATTGTAAAGTGGGTTTCTATGGTGATAGTTGCAACATGACATGTCCTAGTAACTGTAAAGATAAGAAATGTGAAAAATCAGATGGCACATGCCTTGGAGATTGTGAAGTTGGTTTCTATGGTGATTACTGTAACCAATCATGCTCTAGCCATTGCAAGGATCCTGGATGTAGAAGGGACGGGAACTGCGATGGAGAATGTAAGGCAGGATATGCTGGAAATTCCTGCAATAAGGAATGTCCTGAAAACTGTGCGGAACCAAACTGTTTACAGACTGGTGAGTGCATAAGCTGCAAAAATAATGAACATCACAGTCTCCACTGCAATGTTAGCTGTGGGTCAAGTTGTAAGGATGGATGTGACCAGAGTAATGGGGACTGTTTAGGTGGATGTGTTGGGAAGTATTATGGGGACAAATGTGAATTGCCATGTTTAAACTGTAAAACTGGATGCAACCCAAAGACAGGAATATGTACTGATGAGGGTTGTGAGACTAATTTCTATGGTGACAGTTGTGAGAAGAAATGTGACGTTAAATGTGTAATTGGTGAAGGATGTGAAAGGGCATCAGGGAAATGTGGACTTTGCGATGATACTAAATATGGCGATCAGTGCGAAATAGAGTGTAATGCAAATTGTATCGATGGAAAATGCCATAGAAATGGAACATGTATTGATGGGTGTCAAGATAAACATTTCCATGGTTATATGTGTGATAAGAATTGTAGCAAAGCGATAGATGGCTGCATGCAGTGTGACATGATTTCTGGGACTGTTTCTTGTATGAAATGTACTAATGCCAAGTATGGAGAGCAGTGTGAAAGCAATTGTCCTACCAACTGTGAACAGTGCCAAAGTTTAAATGAATGTACACATTGCAAGGTCGGGTTCTCTGGCATCACATGTACAGATGAATGTGAAGTGGCCAACTGTAAAAGATGTAACACATCAGGAAAATGTCAGACATGTGAAGATGGATATTTTGGAGAGAACTGTGAACATATGTGCAAAGAGCTTTGTCAAATATGTGTTGCCAAGACAACTGATTCAAATGAACCCAATTGTAGAAAATGTAAGAAAGGACACTTTTTGTTCAGAAATGTTTGTGTTAATTGTACTGATAAATGTACTGCATGTAGCTCTATGAATAACTGTACGGAATGTGCTCCAGGATCTTATGGCACTACGTGCAGTAAGAACTGTCCTAATAACTGTCGGGAATGTACATCAAAAGACACATGTACAAAGTGTGACGATGGCTGGTCCGGCAAAAAGTGTCAGTGTAGTCATAATTGTTACCGAGAAGGTGACCTTGACTCCTGGTGCTATGAAAATGGAACCTGTGCTAAAGGATGCATTGATGGAAAGATGGGTGCTAACTGTGATTTTGATTGTGCTGGGAAAGGTCATTGCTTAGATTGCAATCAAAAAAGTGGTAAATGTGAAAAATGTGTCAGTGGACGGTATGGGGGGCTTGCTCACTGTGACAAAGAATGTGGGAAATGTTTACCAGATAAATCTGGTGAAGTGAAGTGTGCAATAGGAGATGGAAAATGTATAGGGCCTTGTGAGGATGGGTATTTTGGTGAGAAGTGTACACAAAATTGCAACGAAAATTGCTTAGATCCTGCTTCAGATACCCATGAATGTGAGAAAAGTACGGGAAAGTGTGCAGGGTGCAATCCTGGTTACTATGGTAACAAGTGTGAACAGAAGTGCAATGAAAATTGTCTGGATCCAAAAACCAATACAAATAGTTGTGATAAAATCACAGGGGTCTGCAGTGCCTGCAAAGGTGGCTATTTTGGTGACAAATGTTCTGAAAATTGTAGCTATAACTGTGAAGTCTCTCCCAGAGTAAAAACATGTGACAAAGAAACAGGCAAATGTCAAAGTTGTAAGCAGAAATTTTATGGGGACTTCTGTGACAAGCCGTGTGGCAAGCATTGTGAATCTGATTGTAATCAGACTACAGGGATATGTGATGGGTGTAAGAGCAATCACTATGATAGCTACTGTAATTTGACATGTCCACAGAACTGTGGTGTTGAGACATTCAGTACTTCTCAGAAGATTGTATGTCAGAGGACTAGTGGAGAATGTTTATATTGTAAATTTGGTTACTATGGAGAATTTTGTGATGAGTCATGTCCCGATAACTGTGCAAGATCTGTTCTAACAGGGAACAAGCCGGAGTGTTATAAAGCAGGAGGCACTTGTAGAAAGTGCCAGATCGGCTACTTTGGTGATACATGTAAAAAAGGATGTAACAGAAACTGTGAAAAAGAAGGAAATAACAAGAATGGGTCATGTGACCAGCAGTCAGGTCATTGTGACATTGGATGTATGCCAGGCTGGTACAACAGCACATGTGAGAAAACATGCAATAGCTCATGCAAAGATCACACATGTCACAGACAAACTGCTGAGTGTCTCATCGGCTGCGAAGATGGATATGAAGGGGTTTTCTGTGAAAAAAGAAGTAAGTTCTTGTTAAAAAAAAACAAATTATAAATTGTTTTGTTATAATTGGTCCATGTATAGAATTACACATCTATAATTATAGTAACATAGATGTCCAGCTTGACTATTCTAAGAAAAAGGAGAGCATTTATGTTGGTGTTGACATTACACCTGTTAACCATTTCTCATATTTATCTGGAATATGTCTTCACGATTATGTTTTCCGTCTGTAGACAAGAATAAAACTCCTTCACGGGTTTTGACTGAATTATAGCTCTGAATAAGGACTCTTTTAACTTGAAGCAGGGTTATTTAGCATTGAACAAGCTGTCTCCACAACCAATGAAGATACAAGTTTGAAACTTTACATATTGTTACAGATATCAAAGGTGTCTGATGAAAATATGGTAACTCTTACCTGTCATATGAAAAATTTATATCTTCTTGTAGAAGTTAAAGTTTAACTTCAAAGTTTCTTTAGGAATTTAATATCTCATCCATCAATAAAGCCAGAGGTACTTAATTGATATGTTATAAATGTTTTAGGCCCTTAAGTCAAGATCACAGAGCAGTGACTGAACTATCAGCCTTGTTACAAATTATCCCCCTTTTTATACCGAGAAATTATCTGGAATGATCTGTATCTGTATAATTATTAATCAAGATCTAGTAAGTCTAAGAACATTGATAATTACTACATATCTCTCTAGGGACAAATTTATGTGATAGAAATGCTATCAATGGTACTATCAAAGCTGTTTGTCATGAATATTTAGGGCACTGTTAATGTTATCAGACAGCCCGTTCGCTGAGTCTTGATAAAACATGTTTTATTCTACTTTTCCTCACGTTGTTAACTTTTTGTGTGCAAGTTGGTAACCTCCATAAATAAAGGAAAATGTTAGATTGAAATTTTTTATGACGTTTTACACACAAATAGCAATCCCTATGTCTTAGTGAGGGATTTGATCAGAACTCTATATAGGTCTGCATGATCCATATTTACTACATTATGTACTCTTAACTGGCAATGTTGTCATTTGAAAGTCAGAAACTCAAATAGTTGAGCTTGGCTGTCTTATGGACAGCTCTTGTTTTTCTTGTGATAAGGTTAGATTTATGTTATGGATGACATTATTTGAGATTAGTAGTTTAAACTTCTAAAAGTTTAAAGTTCTTGCAACTTATTTTAACTACTCTCAATGACTGCTTCCTTGAGTTGAGACCAGTACTAGCGCTGAAAGAAGGGATTGTGGAAGTCCAGACCGGCCAAATGCCACTGTTGGGACTCGATCCCATGAACTTTGAATAAGGAGTCCAATTCTCCACCCCTGTACTATTATGGTGCCTCCCTGTTTATACCCCCAAAACGAAGTTTAGGGGGGTATATAGGAGTCACCTGGTGGTTGGTCGGTCGGTCAGGCGGTCTGTTGCATTTTCCTTGTCCGGAGCATAACTTGAAAATTACTTGTTGGAATTCAATACAACTTCATACAATGGTCAAGAATTGAGAGGAAGTGCAGTGCACAAGAACCATAACTCCATCTTGACTCATTACAGAGTTATTGCCCTTTGTTACTTTTCCTTGTCCGGAGCATAACTTGAAAACTACTGGTTGGAATTCAAAACAACTTCATACAATGATTAAGCACAATGAGAGGAAGTGCAGTGTACAAGAACTATAAATCTATCTTGAGTATTTACAGAGTTATTTCTCCTTTAGTTACTTTTTCCTTGTCCGGGGACATAACTTGAAAACTACTGGTTGGAATTCAATACAACTTCATACAATGGTCAAGTACATTGAGAGGAAGTGCAGTGCACAGGAACCATAACTCTTTCTTGACTCATTACAGAGTTATTGCCCTTTGTTACTTTTCCTTGTCCGGAGCATTACTAGAAAACTACTGGTTGGAATGCAATGCAACTTCATACAATGGTCCAGCACAATGACAGGAATTGCAGTGTACAACAACCATAACTCTATCTTGACTAATTACAGAGTTATTGCCAAAAACAATATCTCTATTTTAGTTGTTTTTTGCAAGGTATTCTGTTACTACGAACTTCCTCAGTTTATAAAGCAGTCTTTCGGGGGTATTATTCACATTTAGTGATAGCTCTAGTTATCTCTGTTAAGAGATTACTATGCTGAGATAAAATATGAGTACATGTAATGACAATTCTGTGTTTTTTAAGCCTGAAATGTTGTTACCCAGTACTACACATTTTATGCATGCAGCACTATGTGAGCAATTGTACTAGACTACTAGTGTTAAGTTACAGATATAGCACTTTAAAATTTAAAGGAAATCTTTTTTTTAAAAATCAGATAATGTTGATGTACCTTTAATAAAGTTGTTGTCCTCTGGTAATTATTGTATTATTTGTTATGACAGAGGAGGAAAAGAGCGCTCTATGGATCATCGTGATAGTCATACTTATAATTGTGGTAGCTATTGTGCTTATCGTTGGAATTATCATGCGGAGGAGGTACAGAAGGTAATATGTTATTGTGTGTGATTGAGTGGTTAACTTGAGTCGCTAACTTATAGTCACTGTAGCCTCACATTGAGGGTCATGGGTTCTGGAATGTGTCAGAGCCGACTCTTTATGCAAGATAGTTGGCGGTCTCTTTCAGAGTATGGGGGTCTAGTCATCCCCATGAAAGATGGTAAGGTTCACTGACTGCAAATAAATGAAATGCTTCTTAAATGGTGTTAAAATAACTTGAAACATTTTATCCCAAGGCAAAAAGGACAATCAAGCTGTGAGAAAACCCTACGCCTTGAGTTAACTTTCATTGTAGATATATTAAAGCTAGTATTTGTCACTATTGAATAAGTGCATAGTCTTACTGTTATAATATTACCCAAAGTTTAGTGAGAGAAAAAGCATGAACAGTATGGTTGTAGGACACACCATTCAGCTGTCAAGGCTGATCTGGATTCTATCTTGTTTCAATACCTGTTGTTTTATGCCTGCACTACAGTCAGTCATTGTATATTAGCATATTAAATCACATGTAATAATACAGTGTGTCATTTAAAGAATAAGTTCATCTTTTAAGAATTAGTGAGTCGTTTAAAGAATTGTAATGAATTTGCACCTTAGCTTTACACTTTTGTTGATTTCTAAAACTTTTTACGCTTAAGTGCTAAACACCACTGACAGAATTTAGTAATTGATAAGCTTCAACATTCTACATTCCACGTATTTCAGCAAAAAGTTGTAACAAATTTTATTTTACGTACTATAGGAAGAAAGCTGACAGTGGGAAAGTAGCAAAGAATGGGACAAGGCTGAATAAACTTGGAAGACCAGAGGAGATAAACCCACTTCTAAATGGTATCATTGTTTTATAACTGTCATCATGAATCCTGACCTCTGATTTTCTCCATATATTTGAATATGTGAGATATTCTATGATTGTGTAACAGTACTCACGTGGCTTTGAGTATGGACTGTATATGATTAATATCACACTGACACAAGAGCTTATGGATATTTTATACATAAAAAGTTGTCTCAAGTAGTTTGCATCACTGGCCTTAAGAGGCAATTTATGACGTAAAGTCATGTTAAAAAAATATGAATATTCCCACATTCAAATAAAGAGCTCAGGTATACAACTAGTAAGTGACACAGAATGGTAAAACATATATGTAAGTAAAGTACTATACGTTTTTCTTTAATTTTACATTTTTTTTGCTGTTATTATGTCGGAAACAAGACTGTTTAATACAGTTATAGAAATTTTCCAGCTTCAGTTTGAATGAATCCAGCCATTGCTTGGAACTGCTTGATATTACAGCATCCTTAACATTTGACTTACCAACATGACCAAGTGGTTTGGGTTGCCAACTTCAAATCACTAAACCTGTCGCTGATCGAGGGTTATGGGCTCGAACCTGTTACCAACCTGACTGTGTATGCAAGAAAGTTGGAAGTTACTTATGTTGGATAGGAACCATGTATTTGTCCTTCCAAGAAACAATGGCTAGGAGAGCCGCTTGCATGTAAATAAATGAAGTATGATTGTTTTGGTTGTCAAACCTCAGGAAAGAAACAAACTAAAACTTTACCATTCATCCTATTGTACAATCTGGATATTTGTAGGTAACACAGCTTTGGTGATGCCTTCTCGAGGTATGCCAGAGGATGATGTGATTGAAGAAGATGAGACAGATGTACCACTGAGGTCTGATCCTTCTGAGTACTATAATTCAAGCACACAGATTCCTGTGTCAGGGTTCACAGAATATCTACAGAACAGGAAGAGGGATAATGCAGACTGGTACAAACAGGATTTTAGTGTGAGTTTAGACTGGTACAAATATATTTTTCTAAGAAAAAGCTCAGCATTCCAAAAGTAACGAAAGTTGCTGTAAAGTTCATGAAAAGTTTGTATATTTTGTCTCCCAAGATAAATTATATCGAGGCTGTATTGGAATGGATCTTGTCTGTTCTTGTCATACCTCTGTAGACACAATTTGTCCGAGCTATTTATCTGCCACCATCAGGATTTCAGTGAACCTTCACAGGAGTGATAAGCACCAAGCCTTGTACATATCGTCAGCATGTTAGGCACGGATAAGTTTTCATTGAGTTATTGCCTTTTACAGATATGGTGTACATAGAGATGTATGTCTGCACTATTTCTCTGCATCCCCTTCCTGAAATGTATTTAATTTTCACAGGAGTGACAGTACCATGCCTAGTTATGCATACTGTTGGCATGTTATGCCAGTTTTCATTGAGTTATGACCCTTTGATTTTTTCATACATATGTTGTACATAGGGATGCTTTTTGGGCACACAATTACTCAGCAATGAAATTTCACAGGAGTGATTAGTACTAAGATTTGTTGTTCATACCATGGACATGTTGTGCAGGGATTATTGTTTGGCCAGAGTTAATTGAACTTTATTATATGTTGTCAGGCAGGCAGCCACAAGAGGGCATTTTTCAACCGTATGTGAATCTTTAATTTTTTAACTGTGTCAACTGGCTACCAAAAGGGTTAAATTACTGTGTCAAGGAGGCATCTTGGGGTTATTCTTTGCCTTCAGTGATAGTTACAGTTTTTCTTGTCACCATGTGTCTTTCTATCATGTGCTGAAAAACTTTGTCAAACTCATATCCAGTGTACTTCTGGTTGGATTTAAATGACACTTTATATGAAATTTTTCAATTAGAAAATCAAAACAACCTGCAGGAAGCATGATGTAATGTGGTTTCAGTTGAGATTGGTTGGTGCTCTATAGAAGACCGTTCCTGCAAAAGCATACCAGGTTTTAATTGCGTTTGCTTCTTAAACATATAAGGGGAGCGTTGGTGTAGAGGTTAAGGTGTCTGCCGCTCATCCCGGAGGTTGCGAGTTCAACCCTACTGGGGTCATGACCTACATCCTCATATGACACCAGTGCTGGTTTTTCCAGGAAGTGGACTCAAGAGTGACTCAATAAGCTTCAAGCTTTCTTCACAATCAAGCTAAAATAAATTGGTATAAACTATAAACTAAACATCTTTGCTAGATCTTGTAGCAGCTGCATCAACTGGGTATGATGTTCACTTATCTGTTGTAAAGAAGCAGAATAACATAATAGACTTACTAACTTTTTAGCCATAATTAGGAATAGTAAACTGGCCTCAAAAAATAGCCATCATTGTACTTTAGTGAAAAATGCATCACAAATATATGTTTATGTTAAAAATCAACTGCCCTGTATACATTGTGTCTGAACGCCACTTTCCCAGTCTTGCCAGCTATAAACTTAAGCCAACACTGGAAAAAGCTTATTTCAAAACTAAGTGATCAATCCACTTTAGTGATAAATACCTCGAAATTATTTATATGAAAAATAACTGCCCTGTATAGGGTTTTGTTTCCATAGAACATTACTGGCTGATATGTATGAACTATGACCTCAAAAATGAATGTATGTGGGGGTCTTTTCACATCAGAGCTCATTCTTGCATGTAAACAAAGGGGAGCGGTGGTGTAGCGGTTATCATCCCGAAGTTTGCAGCACTTAAAAATAGCCTATTAACAGTGAAATGCCACACAGACTCCAAGCCTTTATTTCATTTATTTTATTTTATACGAATTTATTTTAGTACGATTACGAAGAAAGCTCTGTAGCTTATTGAATCGCTCTCGAACACTCATTCCAGATGTTATCACACTTGAGCAAGAGAGGCAGCAAGTTTTTCATCACTGCTACCCATTTACAGCTGGGTGAACTGAGGCATGTGTGGAATCAGTGTCTTTGCCCAAGGACACACCTTGAGCTCGGGCTAGGATTCGAACCCTGGTCCTCCTGTTCCGGAGGCGAATGCCCTAACCACGGAGCTATTTATTTCATTTGAAAACCTTTCCCTCTTTCATTATATTATTCTACTGATTTTGAATTCAGAAATTGCCAAAAGGTTTGTTGAAGTCATGTGACATAGCTACACGCTTTGGAAACAGAGGAAAGTGCAGATACAAGCAACTTTACCCATGTAAGATGTTAAAGTTTTTCTTACCTGAATGTTTCTTCCATTAAAATGAATCTGTAGTGTTCTTGATAAGTTACTATATACAGAAATGAATGGTATAAAAAGGAGTTTATTTGTTATATTATATTGCAAGACAATCATGACAGGCAAAACAACGGTAATGATGTAGCAGTGTCTCACAATATTTTCAGAATCTGTGTTTTGACAGATTTGCATTGTATAGATGATCAGTTTATAATACTACATGTACTTGATGAGAGTGCCTGGAAGATGTTTCAGTTATACAATGTATCTGTATATATGACTGAAAGATAGTATGATATGTCTAGTTTATGTGTGTGTGATACAATATTAAAGTGTTAAATGGAGGCTCAAAATGGATCTAAAATATAGGAAACAATTTGAAGTGTCACTGACTTATACTATCCATTGGATAATTTCAGATGATGTAACACGTGTGAAGCTGGAACCAGAAGGTGAAGAAAAGTCGGACTTCATCAACGCTTCCTACATAAATGTAAGTTAGTACTGGTACACTCATATAGCAGGAAGGCTTTACATGAAGGCACTCCCTTTCTTTGATTTTGATCTGCATGCTTAGTAAGCATTATACAGTTACTAAGTTAAGAATAATGAGACAACATCATCATAACACATCTTGTTGTATTGATGAAGAGGAAGTGTTTGTAGATCAAGTCTTGGTATCTTTGGATTCATTCCTGATGTAGTTCATCCCAGGGATACGGCTGAGGTGGCCATCAGCCCAGGGATACACCTGAGGTGGCCATCAGCCCAGGGATACACCTGAGGTGGCCATCAGCCCAGGGATACACCGAGGTGGCCAACAATCCAGGGATACACCTGAGGTGGCCAACAGCCCAGGGATACACCTGAGGTGGCCAACAGCCCAGGGATACACCTGAGGTGGCCAACAATCCAGGGATACACCTGAGGTGGCCAACAGCCCAGGGATACACATGAGGTGGCCAACAGCCCAGGGATACGGCTGAGGTGACCATTAGCCCAGGGATACACCTGAGGTGGCCAACAGCACAGGGATATGGCTGAGGTGGCAAACAGCCCAGGGATACACCTGAGGTGGCCAACAGTCCAGGGATACAGCTGAGATGACCATTAGCCCAGGGATACACATGAGGTGGCCAACAGCACAGGGATACGGCTGAGGTGACCATTAGCCCAGGGATACACCTGAGGTGGCCATTCAAAGCTAGTTACTGATAAATACAGGCATCTTTCTCAAATTATATAGATAATATAATATAAGATATTTGTATTGTGAAGGTGCTGGCTGGCTGAGACAGGTGGTTGTTTCTTGCACATGACACCTTAATACATGGTCATCATTCAGTTGTTGTATGCATTTAATGGGCGTTTCAACCAGATTTTAATCATTCTATAAGCAGGCATCTAATATTGCACCATTCCTGGGAAGGACCAGAACTAGAACCCTATCTGCCATAAGATACTGCCAACTTTGGCACATGAAGAGATATGGTCAATCAGTGAGAGGTTACAGTGATTTCAAGTAAGGACTCTAACTACTTGGCCACAGAGGCAGACCATTAAAGTTATCATTTTTGAGTTTATTGGGATTTTCATATTTTAACTTGTATCAATGTAGAAGTTTTGTTTGAATTCTAGGGTTACAAGAAACCTGAGGCATTTATAGCAGCACAGGGTCCTACTGATAATACAGTGAATGACTTCTGGAGAATGATCTTTCAGAAAGACTGTGGAAAAATTGTAATGCTCACAAACCTGTTTGAAGAATGCAAGGTATGGTTGCAGGTTATTTGTTAGTTTCATGAGGATAGTGCTAAAATATAAATTGCTGGCGTATTTGTTAGTTCCTGAGAGTTTTGTTTATAGTTTGTGGTAAGACATTTCTTGTATTTCCAGGGTTACTAAATTTTGTGCAGGAATAACAGTGTGTGTCATAAAATGGTCTATTGAAGAAATTGTCTATGATACTTTGGCTTTTACACTGTACCTATAAAATATTACTGGGTACAACAGGAATACATCGGCTCCCATTTCAATTGTGTTAAAGAAACATAAAGGTCAGAATGATATGTGAAAAACATGCAGCGAAAAATGCACAGTATCTCATCAGTTTTAATGTTAGAGTCACTTACATTTTGAAATGTAACCAGCAATGACAGTAACTGCCAGATTCCTTTGTCTATCTTTTAATTTAAAAAGCAGTTCAGTGCCTATGATTTATACATAGAGCAGTTCAGTGTCTATGATTTGTTCATAGAGCAGTTCAGTGCCTATGATTTATACATAGAGCAGTTCAGTGTCTATGATTTATATGTAGAGCAGTTCAGTGCCTATGATTTATGCATAGAGCAGTTCAGTGTCTATGATTTATACATAGAGCAGTTCAGTGTCTATGATTTATACGTAGAGCAGTTCAGCGCCTATTATTTGTACATAGAGCAGTTCAGTGCCTATGATTTGTGTTATGTATAAGTATGTATCAGCTGCTGAGTGAAATCAAGCAAGAATTGCTCTCCTTTCCTCAGAAAAAAGCCTATACATGGATAAGCTATATGTTTTGGCCTGTTAGGCAGGAGGTAGCAAGTTACATGCTTCAAGTTGCAACTTGGTCTGTAAGGAAAAGGAAAACAAGTAGAAATGACCATTTTATAAAAATGAAGAAAAAAAACAGGTTACGGTGACTGCTTTCCCAGTATGGATAATATTTACTGAAAACATACACTTCAGCAGACTAGTCCATCCATTCTTCCAAAGAAAACTAATAAGCATTAATTACATGCAGAGACAATCAACTATTTATATCATTCGAAATGATTTAAGTGAGTGCACAAGATCAGGGTCGAAACACCAGATTTTACTTATTCTGTTTATGAATTAATATCCGTTCCAGCATTGTTCATCGTCTAATAAGCAATGATTTGGAGTTTTGATATGCAGTTATTATCCATGAAGGCCTGAGTGGTTTATAAATTGGCATCAGAACAACAAAGATTTGTTTATTAAACGATAACAGCGCTGAAAAGGATGTTATTTCTGTTCTAACATAACCAGATATTACAAAAGGTAAATGGATACAGGGCATTATTTTCTACGCATATATTTATTTAACATCATGTGGCACAATATGATGTCATATTACAGCATATTGGTTCCTGTGTTGTTGATGGCGTAATAATCATATTTTTTCTACTCCTTGTGTATAGAGACAAACTTGTAAATCATGTTAGAATGTACCTTTAGTCATGCTTTTAAATGACTTTAAAGTATTATTGTCTGTACTAGATGAAATGTGTGCGCTACTGGCCAGAGGCAGATGAACCTCAGACTTACGGGATATATGAAGTAACCATGGTGTCAGAAAATGAACTACCAAACTATACAGTAAGACATCTGCAGGCTACACATGTGAGTTACTTATAACAGTGTTTTGTGTTCAATGTTGAAATCTTGTAGTGCTTTGAAACATACATTAAGTTTGATAATTTTTGTGTGATGAAATCTTTGCGATTTGATAGCAAACGGGCTTATTTGCAAATGTAAAATTCACTAAAAAGAATTCTCTTTTGTAAATCTGTGTATAATGAATCTTTAGCAAAAACTTTTTCTGCAGAATTAAAAAGAAATACTGATATTACTGTTGCTATTAGAATAACAAAATTTACTATGATTTTTATTAGCCCACCTTCTTGCTCAAAGGTGATCTCTTGTGACCATTGTCTGCCGTCTGTCTGTTCTCACTGACCTTGTTAACCTTTTGTCACATTTGACAATCTTCATGAAAATTAGTCAGAATGTTTATCTTAATGATTTCTAGGTCAAGTTTGTATATGGGTCAGTAGGTCACACTGTCAAATTAAAGAAAAACGTTGTTCACACTCTCTAAAGGCCACATTATTCACCAATCATCATGAAAATTGGTCGGAATATTAATTTTGTCTCAATGATTTCTATGTCAAGTTTGAATCTTCGTCACCTTGGGTCAAAAACTAGGTCAAATGGTCAAAATATAGAAAAACCTTATCTTAACCATAGAAGCCACATGTATTAACCATCATCACAAAGAGTTGTCAGGTTGTTTGACCCAATAATAATAATAATAATAATAATAAAATCTTTATTTATAATGATTTCTAGGTCAAGTATGAAACTGGGTCACTTGGGGTCAAAACCTTGTTAACACTTGGGAGGCCACATTTTTACCAAATGGTCATGAAATTTGACCAGAGTGTTTGTCTTGATGATTTCTAGGTCAAGAATGAATGTGGGTCAATTGGGTTTAAAAGCAATGTCACCAGGTCAAATCAAAGAAAAAACATGTTAGTCACATTTTATAGCCAATCGTCGTGATAGTTGTTCAGAATGTTTGTCTTGTCATTTTCAAACAGAATCTTTTTGTTTACAGTGGTGCTTACATATGACTTTGCACACTTTGCAACGAATGATGCACGCATGATACACGCAAACGGAACGCGTGATGCACGCACGATAACTGCTGAATGAATAATGAATTATGAGCAATAAGAACGATACACAATTCCCGATGAACAACACGAAAAATGATTATTCGATTAACTCGGACATTTTCGTTTGCTTAACAACAATATTATTAATATTATGACTTATTACAATGTAAGAGCTTAATCAAATCCTCTTAAAGTCCTAAATTATCGATAATTTACAGTAAAACCAAACAGATCATGAGAATAATTAGTAGTTGAATAGCGGCACACATACTAATTAGATTTATTACAGAAGCAATTACAAATAAGTGAAACCCTATATCCTTTGCGTCGATAGAATAACACATTGTTCTTTAAATCTGGTGTAAATCTTGCACGATGTGCAGATCGTCTACTTTCGGTTTCACCGGAAGTCAACATCTTTTCTTCCCACAAATATCTTGTGAGAAAAAGAAAGAAATATGTAACAGAAAGATAGTTTAGATAATTGAAAGAATGATTTTTTCTATTTCATCAATAGTACTTACATAATTTATTCCGATCTTTGAACACTAATATAATTAAAACGCCCTAAGGTCTAGGCTAACATGCAAACGTTCTTCATGATTGGCCGTCTGCACTATCTAGGACCACTTTTATATAATTCCTATCGTGCAACGTTCATCACACGGAACAAACGATGTGTTACACAATACACGATCTGAATGATGCACGATGAATGCACGAACGATAAACACACGATGAATGCAAACGGAATGCACGATTCACGCACGATGCACGAACATTTTGCAAAGTTACACGTGAGCACCACTGTATGATACAAAGTTTTTGGTTGAATTTCGGTCACATTACGTCATGAGTAGGTAGGTCATGTACTCAATAAGTGATATAGAACCATCTTGGATCTCTTGCTTTAAAATCTGTTTTCCCATATACAGATGTTTATTTCAGGGTGAGACAAAAGAAGTAAAAGATTTCCAGCATTTACATTTTACTGCATGGCCTGACCGTGGTGTACCAGATAACCCAAGTGTAATGCTTCACTTCAGAGACAAAGTTATGAGTGAGACTACGCATTTAGATGGCCCTATACTTGTGCACTGCAGGTATGTAATACTGTTCTTTCATACCCTAGAACACTTCATTAAGTTTGTTTCAGCCCCTTTTTGGTTTGAACTTGACACATGAATGTCAGGTAAGTTACTTTAGGCCATTCAATTGAGTTTTTTGGTCCAGTTTGTTGGTTATTCAGAATATTCATGTATCATTGTATTTAAATAATGTAGATATAAAAAGACTTTTGTATGACTACAGCTTAATCTGTGTTTGCAGTGCTGGTATAGGCCGTACAGGAACATTTGTGGCGCTAGATTATCTGCTGAAACAAGCACATGTGGAGCCACATATAGATGTGTTCAGAACTGTATGTGATATGAGATACCAAAGAACAAACTTCGTTCAGACTGATGTAAGGTTGAGTCTATGTTTTCCTTCGATTATTAATTATATGAAATATACAATGTGTCGTATTTTTGCGTAAAACTGAAATAGTTTTAAATCAAATATGAAAGAAGGAATCTTAGATTATGCAGATGAGGAAAAAGTGGAAAAGTTACAGAACTATTTTCAGTATAAGTCTCTTGATAGCAAAAACTTGTGTATATACATGTAGTCTTCCTTTTAAACTCCTGTCGGGCCGCATCAGATTTTCAAATAACTTCTTTCTACTGTTCATGTAAATTAAATTCAACATTTAATGATACACAATTTTACATAATTTATATGTGCATTTGGCATTTCTAGATACAGTTCGAGTTTGTACACAATGCAATATCTGAGGCCCTTAACACAAAGGAGTCTGAAGTTTCTGAGGCCGAGTTTAGTCAACATTACTGGTCCATGCTTGAGACTTGTCAGGGATCAGACATAACAAAACTCCAAGACCAGTTTGAGGTATGTGATTAAAATGGTAATGAAATTGGTAATTAAAAAAAGAAAACGCTAGTTGGCACTAGCATTCATCCTGTTGATAGCAACATTTTTTCGACTTTTGAGTTTACAGTTTGTGAATAATCCATTCTCCAATTTCAGCTTTTTACCCATATACTTTTATTGCAGATTTTTGTGTCGGCCTTTGTCCATCGGTCCGTCACAAAAACTTTAACTGGCTTTAACTTTGTGATTTCTTAAGATTTATTCATCAAACTTTCAAATTGTATTGCTGATGACAAAAGAGTCGTGATGCCGCAAAATTTCATAGGTCAAGGTCATATTTGACAAGAGTTATGCCCCTTTTTAGCTCGACTATTCGAAGAATAAGGAGGCTATTGCACTCGCCCCAGCGTCGGCGTCGGCGTCGGCGTCGGTGTCCGGCCGTCGGCCGCCTGCGTTGGTTAAAGTTTTCATAAAGTCAAATATCTTGAATACTATCAAAGGTATTGACTTGAAACTCAAACTATATGTTTACCATCAACATCTACACATGGGAAACAATCCCCATAACTCTGTTTTGATTTTTGACAGATTTATGCCCCTTTTTAACTTAGAATTTTTGGTTAAAGTTTTTTATAAATTCAAATATCTTGAATACTATCAAAGGTATTGACTTGAAACTCAAAATATGTGTCTACCATCAACATCTTCACCTGAGGAAACAATCCCCATAACTCTGTTTTGATTTTTGTCAGATTTATGCCCCTTTTTAACTTAGAATTTTTGGTTAAAGTTTTTTATAAATTCAAATATCTTGAATACTATCAAAGGTATTGACTTGAAACTCAAAGTATGTGTCTACCATCAACATCTTCACCTGAGGAAACAATCCCCATAACTCTGTTTTGATTTTTGACAGATTTATGCCCCTTTTTAACTTAGAATTTTTGGTTAAATTTTTTATAAAGTCAAATATCTTGAATACTATCAAAGGTATTGACTTGAAACTCAAACTATATGTTTACCATCAACATTTACACCAGAGGAAACAATCCCCATAACTCTGTTTTGATTTTTGACAGATTTATGCCCCTTTTTAACTTAGAATTTTTGGTAAAAGATTTTATAAAGGCAAATATTTTGAATACTTTCAAAGGTATTGACTTGAAACTCAAATTATGTGTCCACCATCAACATCTTCACCTGAAGAAACAATCCTCATAACTCTGTTTTGATTTTTGTTAGATTTATGCCCCTTTTTAACTTAGAATTTTAGTTAAAGATTTTTATGAAGTCAAATATCTTGAATACTATCAAACGATTGACTTGAAACTTAAAATGAATGTTTACTATCAACATCTTCACCAATGTTTTTGATTTTTGACATATTTATGCCCCTTTTTAACTTAGAATTTTGTCACAGTTTTTACCAGACTATTATTAGAAATACTGAAATGGCTTACTTTTGAAATGTCATAGAATAATTATGCAGCATGCAGCGGTCATGCTTTTTTAATTTTAAACATATCAATTTTGAAACGTTACAAAGTTATTCATGATCAAATATACAAGGTCATGTATTTCTTTGAAATTATCCCCCCCCTTTCTCCACCCAGTTGGCTTACAGAATCCAGAGTAAGGCTTTGCATGTAATGTACATTTACATAGATCTTTGAACAAGTTTCATATCTTTGACCTTAATTCTTATAGACAATTACACAATACACCAGTCCTGTTCTTAGACAAAAAAAAACATTTTACCGACAAGCTTTCGAATAGTCGAGCGTGCTGTCATGAGACAGCTCTTGTTGCACTTGGATTTGGCTATAGCTTTGCCATTTCTTATGATTTCTTCATCAAACTTTCAAATTGAATTGCTTGTGACAAAAGGGTTGTGATGCCGCCCAATTTTTAGGTCAAGGTCAGATTTGACAGAGAAATGCCCCCTTTTGTACTTTGTTTTTGTCATGAAAACTAAACTTTGGCTATAGCTTTGCCATTCATCAAACTTTCAAATTGCATTGCTTATGACAAAAGGGTCGTAATGCCCCCAAATATTGTAGGTCAATGTCATATTTGACAGAGATATGCCCCTTTTCAATTACTTGTTATGCTGACAAAGTGTAAGAGGGGTCCACAAGTGTTCTACTGAACACCCATCTAGTTAAGTTAAAGTTTAGCAATGGTAACCTAACTTTTAACATGTACATATAGTCTGTGATAACTAAAAATTTAATATTCTTATCTATATAGTCTCCTATAACTCAATATTGAGTGGCAGCATAATATATGTTTATGTACTGTAAATATGTATGCTGATGAGACTGGAATAAACTTTAAAACCACAATGTATATTGAAATAGTCATAAAAACATAATGATTGGCAAGCAGTGTTTTCTCAAATTTCAAACAACCATACATTTCTTTTACAAAGGTATATAGAAGCTTAAAAAGACCTTGGTACCCTTTGTGTGATTTTGCTGAAAACAGTCAAAATTTTAATGTTTATATCTCTGCAGTATTGTGCAAGTGGCACTTCTTGTCAAAATCTGAATTATATTATATGCTTAAGCCAATTATTGTTACCGTAATTTCCGGACAATAGGCCACGACCTATATGTATAAAAAAGACAATTTTTCGTAGATGCGGCCTATGCTGTGAAGAGGCTATACGACATTTTTTTTTTTTAATTGGTATTTTGAGTGCATAGAGTGGGAATTTTAGGTTTATTAGCTGTTTTAAAACAGTTCACCAATACTTTCCAACCCATAAGGGTGCAGCCAATAAAGTGATGCAGCACTTGTACAGAAATTAGGGTAAATACAATATGAAGAATACTTGCTGAAAATAATGTCTATCAGGGGCTTAGTATTGACCCTTAAACTTGTGATTTTATAATGGTATTCGGCACTGCGTATTCTATGATGTGGTGGTGTATCAACCCTATTCTATATCAGCTACTATGTCTTTTGGGAGCCATGCAAGAGCTTATGTAAATTATTGCTGTGGAATCTGTGCCTGGCGGCTAGCCAGGAGTTCGAACAAAATGTCTGTTTAAAACAGGTGTTTGCATAGTACAGGTACATTGATTGGCTGTTTGGATACGAAAATAGTGGCTGTCAGAGACAGGTACCTGCTTAATACAGTCATTGGACTTTATACTGAACTTTCTACACTTCTTTGTATGTCCAGTGTGCAGTGTTAGATATTCAGCATAAACTTGTTTCACATATAATAACATGACTAAATTAAAGTGATTGATATGTGTTGTACAGATTGTTTGAAAATGAATTTCAGATGATTAACCAAATGTCGGCTATACCAGATGAGAGCTGTTTCTCTGTGGGCCAATCAGAAGAGAATATTAATAAAAATCGTGACCCCAATATACTGCCTCTGGACATTAATAGAGCCTACCTGTCTACACCAGTTAAAGGCTCTAATGAATACATTAATGCTGTCTTCCTACCAGTAAGTATTCAAGTGAACAACTTTATGTCAGCTTACTTCCTTATTGGTGATTGCAGTATTCTCATGTAGGCTCTACTAAAGTTACGCTCCTCTGCATGAAAATATATGAAAACCACCATTGGGTTAAATTGAAATTACAATCTTGCTGTAAAATCTCATCTTACACCCCCCACCCCCCATGAAAGACGTCTCGCGTGAATTACTTGTGATGTAACATTATAAACAATGTGATGTCACTTTCCCAAACACAGCATCTGAATACCGTTTGTTTTTATATAAAAATGCATCATTTCGATAAGTTTGTATTTAAATATCTATTTTAAAGTGCAAGACTGCATGCAAGAAAAAGTTTCTACCATGAGATACTTGGTTCAGATGGAAATATCCGTCACTTCGGGTAACTGTGTCGCGGGAACTCGGCAGACCCTCGTTCCCGCCAAAACAGTTACCCTCAGTGACGGATATTTCGATCTGAACCTCGTGCTCATGTAAAAAACTACTAATCTTGATGCTGCTCATTTTCAATACGCTGGTCTTAAGATGGGCAGTGTTATGGAATCACTTTGCCTAAATTTGACAAATTTACATTATTTTGTTCAGTTTCCTACTTGAACAACTCAAAACTAATCTTCGCTAAACTTGCTGTTTTAGCCTATTCTCTATGCAAAGTTTGATAACCAGCCAGATCACCCCAGTCACTTCAGAATTATGGCCCTTTGATTGCCATAATTTGACAAATTTAGAGTTGTTTGTTATGGAGTACACAGGTCTAGTACTAGTTCTTCCCAGGAATGATGGGTAAACTGCCCACCTTTAAATTACTGAAATACTGTTGAAATGGGCAGATCAGTGGTTAACAGGCTGAACTTATAATCCAGGGATCACAGGTTCGATCCCCCCCTCCTCCACTGACATAACTAATAGTCTCTTGGATGAGACCTAAAACAGAGGTCTGATGTATCGATGCTGAACACTAGGCATGTTAAAGACCCAGAGGTGTCTCTGGAACGGGACTCGTTCTGTATCTTGCACTTTCCCCTGAAACCTGAAATAACTAAACACGTCTGGGGATGTCGGTTATACGGATTATCCAGTACAAAAGATTAAACTTTAAAATACATGCAGAAATGGGCTTCTATAAGCCTCAAGGGAAGAATACATTTACCTAACTGACAACAAACACTTTGAAACTATATATGTACGTGTAAGAATACAGCATACATGTACAATATATATATAGGAATATTTTATAGTACTGCCTATTTTGAAAACTGATGAACCATTAATATTTAATATCTTAACTTTGTATTTTGTTTATGTAGTCATATTCATTATAATGTGTACCAGATACTGTACATTTGATTGATGGTAAATTTTCTTTCAGACTTGTTCAAACAAGACAGGTTTTCTGATCACACAAATGCCATTGCCACACACTGTCACAGATTTCTGGAGGCTGGTCTATGACCAACATGTGTCAAACATTGTGATGATGAATAACGTTGATGATGATGACGAGGTATGCATATTGATATGATTGTTGCTGTAGAAAGTATCTGAAGGTTTTACCACATGTTTGGATTCAGATCAGGTCGGTCTTATCATGAAACCAAACTGTTTCCTTATTTACCACATGGGAGGTAGATCTATAACCTTGAGATTGTACAAAGTTATACATGTACAGATATGTTGGTGCTTTCATTAAATGTGATGGTTAACAAAAAACATTTCTAATGTATCTTTTTATACTGAAAATAAATCTTATAAATATAGCTCAGTATAATATTTAAGAAATAAAATCTGTTTTAGAGGTGTTTGTCATCTAATAAACCACAATTTGGAGTTCTGATGCACAGTAATAAACCACGAAAGTCTTAGGCCCGAGTGGTTTATAACTAATTAGCTGAACAACAAAGAGTTATGTAATAGACAACAGTGCTGAAAGGATTATTATTATTTCAATTCTAACGTGATTACAGGGTTCCCGCTGTCGGTCGCCAATGGCGCCAAATGCGACAATAAATGAATTCTGGCGCTCAAATCTTTCAGTTGGCGAATTTTAGTGGCGCCAACAAATTAATCTCGGCAATTTCGCCATGTCAATCAAAAATCGATAGTTGTCTGTTGGCACCTGACTGAGGAAGGAAGGAGCTAATTAAACGCTACCTGATAACAAGCACACGGCTGTCTAGGTGGTTATCAAAGGTGTTAATTGATAAACAATCATAAAACATAATATAATAGACCTCAGAATTTATAATGCGTTGTTTGTAACCCGTGGCCTGGATTTAATTAGCGATGATTTGTTGACAAGGCTCCGTGTATTGTAATTCACTGATCTGCGCTTGAGTATCAAAATACAATTCATGTACATGTATCCCCTTTTTCCGATAATCACGTGTCATTACTGACTTAAAAAATTTCGCATCTTTGTTATTGTCAGTATTTAAATTATTGACATAGTGTTGCAATTTTAATTTGCAAGTTGTTCTGGACGTTTTTTTCCTCTGCATGAATTTCTTTGGCAATATTATTCGGCGCCTTCTTAATCTTCAGTATTTGTTAATATTTATCTAACACTTATTTAAAATCATTCAACATACTTTTGGACAAATTTTTGTTTTATTACAAACTGTTTAATTATCCAATATCGAAAAATATAAGTGTACCAAAATTCAGTTCTCGGGACATGCGGGGTCATGAAAATGTGTGTCAAACGGGAATGTAAACTGTTACTTTTATTTTTGATCTCATGGTGATGCAGAACACGAACAGAAAAATTTTGTATGCAAGTCTAGAGTATATGAACTCTATGACCTGTGCCTCAACCATAAAAAGTCTCACATTGGCTCCTGAAAATGTTATTTTGACCCTTTAAAATTTACAAAAATGAATTAAATTTTGTATCAGTTAGATCTACATACAGTTTTTGCTATCTGACATGCTATCAAATCTTAACTAAAAGTCATATTATGACTCGGTCCCCTCTCCCCAAGAGTGTTCTGTAGGCTTTGAAGACTAGTGGCTCCAACTTTGGAGCCATTGGCGCAAACTTTTTCTGATTGGCGAATTTGTTGGCGCAAACTAAAATTGACCCAGAGGAAACCCTGGATTAAATATCACAAAAGAGATACAAATTTAATGGGCTGAGTTTTATGCAGACATTTATAACTACTTCATAAGGCATAAGGTTTGTGCATCAAATTGTGGTTTATTGCAGATTTTACAATGATATATTTTCTTCTTCGTTTCAGTGTCAAACAAAACGAATCATGTTAGAATGCAAAATAAGAAATCTGAGATTCGGTGTTAATGATCTAAAACACTGAAGAGTAGTGAATTGTTTTTATTTTATGTTTTTTGGTGGTTTATCGAAATATAATGATAAACTCACTGGCCACACAGTGAAAATTATCAAAATCTGTTACCCGGATTAACATCAAAAAGTATACCGAGCATACTGAATGCCGGAAACTATATGACGATAACGTCGTTAAAATGACGTCATCTTTGCAATGATTTCTGATGACGGTTCCCGCAATTTTCGACATTTTATTGAAATAAACCCAACAAAAGTAGAGTTTTAGACATAAAATAAACAGAAAAATTGTTGGTATCGATGTAATATCACGATAATTTCACTTGTGAACTCCAAAAGTTGTAATTTTCACTCGTGGCGGCGCCACTCATGAAAATATCACTTTTGGTGCCCACTTGGTGAAATTATAACGTGATATTAGACCGAAACCAACAATTATCCTCTACATCTTAATTATTTTTTAGGACAAAGTGCTCTGTGACTTAACAAGATCATTCTAGTCATTGCAGTCCATGTAGTGTGCTGCAAGTTTCTGTAACCGCAGAGCTTGTACAATATTGAACTACTTTAGCATAAATCAGAAGAATTGTTTAGAGTTCTATCAGATGCATTCTGTCCAAGCAAATTCAAACTTGCCTTAGGACTAATAAGAGATATATGAGCTTTCTTGTACTTCTCACTGCCAGTGATTCTTGCGGAATTAAATGGTTGTGAATTGGAGAAGATTTTATTTGAAAAATGATTATAAATTTCTAGATGATGGGCATCTGAAATTTTTTGATCCCATGTACCATTACAAATTAACAGCAAATAGTACTATACAACTACACATGAACTGGTTGTCGGCACTTAGCAGCTGAAATATAATATGGTAAGGCTTAAGTTCTTGAAGTCATTTAGAGACAGTCTTAGTTCTCCTATCACCTACCTGTATAGAGGTGAAGAAAAACTAATGTTGCTTTATTATATTAACAGACAATTGGGGAGTACTGGCCTTCAGATGATAGTACGTATGGGCCTTTCCGGGTTGAGTTGATCAGCTGTGATAACAACATGGACTTCTCTTGTATGACCATACAGCTTACCCACTCATCTTTGGTAATGTATTTTACTACTGTCATTGTACAACATGTGATGTTTATTTCTTGTTTTGTATAAAAGTTATAAGACTAATACACATGACTCAAATGATGATAAAAAATACAATTAATATTCGTGAAGTAGCCAGCCTAGTGATGCAATAAAACTGACCACTGACCAATGCAAGCAGTAGGTGTACATGTATGTATTTGTAAGAGAGATGTAAATACATTGTATATGTCTTAAAAACTGGCTGCCACACACAAGCTACTGCCTACACCAGCCACTTACATGTACATGAGTTCAACTGTAAAGACACATTTTTTCTAACTTTCTGTATGATGATAAAGAATTTTTTCCTACATATTTCTTTGTTTTGTGATTAACGAAGCTATTTTGTACATTAATATTATAGAGTAGACAGACAACAATGAATGTGAGGTTATTCAGATTTGAGGGTTGGTCGGATGGTGCAACTTTACCATCTACCACTACATCTTTGACCTCCTTAATCAGTCAGGTGTCAAGGTCATCCAGGGATTCTAAATCAGAACCTATTATTGTTCATTGCATGTAAGTATTTCATTTTGTGCTGTAACAATCAACTTCTTCGACAAGTATGGACAACTTCTTCGACCAGTGAGAACCTGATCATAGTCTGTACTACTTGCAGTTAAGTTTTTTAATCTAGCATTAAGCGCCCACCTTTATTCTTTCAATAAGTGATGCTATCTACACAAAAAAATGAGTCCTGTGTAAAATTTAGTTTTATGAGGGTCTAGCAGTGTCACATTTGCTATAAGAGTGTGTGTGTTCTTTGTTTCATGTGTTATCCTATACTTTGTTTTTAGTAAAAACAGTTATAAAGTATTTATGGTGAATAGATTACCAAAAATAGTATATTATATTAACTAAAGATCTTTCAAATTCAATTTGTTTTAATTGCTCAGTTTTCAGACTTCATCTTAGAAGTTAGCTAGATTAGCTCAAAAACTGATGCCATTCATTATGGGGTTTTGCAGAAAAGTTAAATCATGAGTGACTCAGCTGACAATATATTATAAGAAGGCTGAGCTTAATGTAGAAACAAGTTCTGATGTGTTTTTTTTACAGGAACGGAGCAGAACGTAGCGGACTGTATTGTGCTGTGTCCTCCATCTTGGAGAGATTACAGATGGAAAAGAAAATCAACATTCCACAGATCATATTACAGCTCAGAGCAAGAAGACCTCAACTTATTAATACATTTGTAAGTCTTGGGTAGCTTTTAAAATGAGCTTTGAAACAATGTTAAGGTTAAAGTCAGCCACCAAAAATTAACTCTTTTCCTACTGCCTTATTGCAGAGTACTTGTACTAACTTTATCATGATTAGTGTTACAAAGATAATAGTAGGAAATATTCTGATTGGTTAAGAAAACCTGTGTAACACAACTTATCTAGTTTTCTATCCTGAATGACGCTAACTTTGTTATTTTATGCCAAAGATGGAGGGATATAGATTTAGTATTCGACCATTAACATTTCCATTACACTTTTATACAAAAAATGCCTCTTTGGTCAAGTGGGTAGTGTTGTCGACTTGAAATTACTGTAACCTCAGATTGATTAAGGGTCATGTGTTCTTGCATTGCTATCAACCATGTCTCTTAAAATGAGAGTGTTGGCAGTTTTTTATTGAGGATAGGGTTGTAGTACAGGTTCTTCCCAGGAATGATGGTTAAGTAAACTGCCCGCCTGTACAACTACTGGAAAATGGTTGAAACAGGCGTTCAGAGCTGAGAAACCTACTGTAGAAGTTTGATTGATAATTCTGATGTTTTTAATAAATATAAAAAAAGTTGACATGAACATTCGGAAATCAAAAGACAAATTCCAGGAAGATAAACTGAATGTGCCACTCAGTGGGTCACGGCAAAACGTCAGATGTCACAAAGAGAATAGAACATTGATGCATGGCTTTTGTATAAGTTCTCCTATATTCATAACTTACAATTTATAAATTATGGCATAAAGTTTTATTGGAGGCATGGTAGAAATATGCAAATTTTATTAACTCAAAACAGAACTTGTATATAGTTACCTATGATTCAAACTTATTCAAAGTTGTTATCAGTTACATTTAAATTCAGTGAGGATTTGTAATTTTTATGAAATTAACGTGCAATTTTGTACTTCTTTTTTGTAGGAGCAGTTTGATTTCTGTTACCGGGCAGTACTGGATTACTTGGAAAATACACAGATTTACTCAAATGTGTTGTAGTTTTAGCATGATATGAACATAAGAAATTGAAATGAAGTGATGAGTGATTAGCTAGTTCACAGATCTGAGCAGTTGTTTTTCAACTAGAACCTTGCAAGAGAATGTTGAATTAAAATAGTATTAAAACAGTTGTAGAAATGTCTGCAAAGAATTAATTCTAGATATGAAAAGGAGATATATATATCATCCTGCAGAGCAGTAAGGAAGTAGTGAAACTCTTGTCAGTAGATAGATATACTCGGGTGTTTTGTTTTTTGGTAGACTGCAGAGATTTTGGACATAGCTACAGCAGAGAATAAAGAATTAGAAATGGTGTTTTTAGTGTTAGAAAATATTTTTTCTTTACTGTAACTTGCATATTTGCTGGTGATGGCACATTTAAATGTTTACAAGACCATCAGAGAGTTGAGGGATGTAAATGATCTACAAATGTAAATATAATAAATTCATAATTTAGTGTGTATGCCATAAAAAGTGCCATGTTAAAACAAAAACATTGATGATTGTTGGCTGTATATGTGTGGCAATTTATAATAAGGTAATATAAATTTAAAGCTTTCTTGCTTATACAGATCAATTTTCCATATTTTCAAAACCTAGTCTTCCAGACTGCTAATAGGCTGAAATCATAACAGCAGAATGACTTAGACAATTGACTTCCAAAAGTGTCGTCCAGAACAGGATGAAGATACTGTAAAGTTAAAATAATGATAATGTTTTCTACAAAGCTCATTTTAAGGTGATTGTTCTTTTTATAGAACTTTTAAACATTTATTTTTAACTACTATCACTTTACATAGCATGTTTACATTTTGAAAGTATTTTAGTTGCTGGAGGGCATTTTACAATTTTTAATCTGCTCAAATTTTAACTAATGATGCTTGAAAACCAAAAGTTGTGAAAATCAAACTAAAATATTTGAAACCAAAGACAATAAGATAAAACCTGGCACAATTGAATATGGTTGGTCTTTTTATAATTGTTTTGAAAGTTGAAATCGAGCTGTGTGATTATATAAAATTTCATCCTCAACTCGGTTTCGTGCTCAAACTTTGAATCTAAATACATTTGTACAACTAAAACATGTAATAACTTATTAATAAAAATATGTCTTACATGCTGTTTGTGAGAATTTTAATGATTGTCAGAATTGCTTTTCATTTGTTTTTCATATGTCTAAAACATTTCATGCTCATGTTGAATCAAGCATAAAAAAGTTGAATTATTAAGGGGACCTGTTTTCCAGTGTTCCATATTTTTTGTAAGACATTTTTTCTAATTCCTGCACTGTAATGTAGAAACAGTGTACATTGGTCAGAGAGTGATAAGATTAGTTAACCTGAAAGGTGTGATGGATATTTGCTTATATAAATTAACACTGCTGTCAGTAGCATAATGTTTTAGTATTTTATTTTTTTCTAACATTTGTCAATCTGCTGTGATTATTTTGTAGAAAAGGAAATGTATACCAGGGCATTAGATGACTGCTGGTTTTTCTGTAGTTATGTCCCTTGAAAACGATTTTGTTAATAGGATAAAGAAAGTTTTTCCCCCCAAGATGTAGATTTGAAAACTAGTCCTGCTCTAAAAATATTTTAGTAGGGTAACTTATTACAGTAACATTTAAAACTTGGCTTGAAAATATCAGCTTGTTTGCTTATTATTATGTCTCCTCCAATATACTGGGAGAGAGACATATTGTTTTTGGTCGAGTTGTCTGTCCATCCGTCCGTCTGTCTATTTGTCCGCCGTCACAAATCGTGTCCGCTCCATATCTCTTGAACCCCTTGACAGATTTTAGAATAACTCCACAGATGTTCACCATATTGAGACAATGTGCAGAGCGCATGTTACAACCACCTTGGTTCAAGGTCAAGGTCACAATTGGAGATCAAAGGTCATATGACTATATTTCATGTTCGCACCATATCTCTTGAACCCCTTGAAGGATTTTGGTAACTCGCCACAAATGTTCACCATATTGAGACGATGTGCAGAGCGCATGTTTCAACCACCTAGGGTAAAGGTCACTGTTTCTAAATATAGAAAAATGGTTTCCCCTCAATAACTCTAGCTAGGAGTGACCAATTGCAGTGGTGTGCAGGTAGCTTACTTGGAGAGGAAGCTTGGGATTGCATCGCGAGTCACTAGGGTCACTGTTACTAAAAATGTTTGTTTTTTTATTGTTTTTTTTTTTAGTTTTTAAAGGTCAAGGTCACTGTTACTTAAAATATATTTTTAAAAAGAAATTGCTTTAGTTTTTAAATAGTTTTAAGCAAAAAAGCAATTTTTCTTTGTGTCAAGGTCACTATTAATATAAATATATTAAAAAACATTTTTTTTTTTTTTTTAATTGATTTTACCAAAAACGATTTATTTTCAGCTAGGGAGGGGGGGTCAAGGTCACTGTTACTAAAAGTAGATCCTTTTACAAAAAAATTCAAGGTGACTTTTTCTTTTTATAATTTTTTTTTAATTTTACAATTTCTGCAGGCACCGTTGAAACCTGCTTTGGCAGCATTGCCACATTTTATTGTTTTATTTCGATATCCTGTTTCAGTATAATAATCATTGACAAACTGCCATGGGGAAGACATATGTTTTCCTGACAAAAACAACCATCTAGTTGCCCATTCTAGTCTTACCAGTAAGTCTTTACTAGCGCATGAGAGAGAAACGGTTTGAATGGTTAGGTGATAGTCTTGTAGAAAAATATCTTTTTATGGTGCAAAATGTAGTTTTTCAGTACAAATGATTTTCTTCAGTATTCTATACCAAGTATGTTTAGTCCTCGAACATAACTAACTCAAAATATTCAACTGTTTCAAAGTAATGGATGACTATGGGCCTCAGTAATGAGATTTCATCTAAAATGTATTAACATTTATAGTAATGTATCTTGAATATGTGATTTATAAATTAATTTATGATGTGTTGTAGGTCCTGTAGTTTAGATAAAATCATGTGGATCAAATTTTAACAAGATTGTAAACACTTTACATGTACAATTTCTTTAGTCACTTGTTTAAAGTGGAATTATGCACATCTTTTCAAGTAAAAATCCAACTGAAATAGGTGCGAGTGAAAAGAGTAGAGGATATAATATCTTTTAACCCAATACAACAAACTCTTCCTGCTACTAGTACGGAATTATTACTTTCCAAATATTAATTTTCTTATTTTGACTGGGAGAGTCAATTTAAGAAATAAACAACTGCATATAGGAGTTGCTTCCCTTCCACTGACGAAATTTCTACCGGCAACAACACTGATAACACAAGGGAGATCACCGCCAAGAAAGGAATTATTATTTCATTTGTCCAATTTTTTTCTTTCTAAAGCACCAACTTCAAATACTTATGCGGCATTATCATTAGTTTAACACGTTTAAATGCATAGCAACCAAAAATTGCTTTTATAAAACTGTCACCAAAAAACACTATGTGCAGTAAGATGCGCATAATGTCACTTTAAACATTTTGATAGAAATATGCTATATTGTTAATTATTGCGCATAATCCATGTGTAAATGAATCAAGTTGTGTGTGTAGGCTGGGTGCAATATTTATCACAGATTTTCAAGGAAATAACCAGATGTTATGTTGTTGTATACATTTTACTTAATTTCTACTAATGTACTTGAAATAAGACAATATCTGTCCAGCTTACGGTTTGGAATGTACCATTGTTTAATTTAAATAGGTTCCCACTGAAAAGATGCTTACTTAATAGTGAACAGTACAGATCATGATCTGCATTGGTCTGAAATGCATCTTTTGGAATACCCTCATATTGCTGGGGATGGGGTCCATGAAACAACCTGAACTTGGTTTAACTATTCATAGTGTTTAACATTATGTTAAAGACAGAACTTGTTTCTGAAAATGAAAAAAATAAACTTATTTATCGTAAGTTATCATATTTTCTTTTTCAAATGAAAATCTAATTGATACATTTTGATAAGATTTCTAACCAGAAGTTTTTGACGTAGCAATATTTTGATTGGTTATATAAAAAATGCCAGTAAGTACTAAGATTTTCTGTTTCATTTATTTTTTTTGCAGATTAACAAATAACTTGACAACATGGCACTGAAAATTTAAGATCAGAACAATTTTGTGAACATAATTTGTTTTACAGAGTTTGTTTATGTTCATGTTAACCAGTACCTTGGTGCCGCTTTGCTGCCAAATGGTGTTGTTGTTTTTTTGTTTTTTGGTATTGTTTTTTTGTAGAAAAATGGGAATATGTGCTTATAAATGATATATGTTGCTTAGGTGCTTTTTTTTTTAGAGTTTGTACTGATTATAAGAATAAATGTTATATGTTTTATACATTTATATAAACAGCATAATTTTTGTTTGTTTGCTATTGTTTTATACATCCATCTGCTAGAAATATGAAAGCATTATTTTGTAGTATCAAATGTCTTGATCAAGATTGGTAAGATCTGTTCAGAGTAGTTTCTTGTGCACAATACAGGGTTGACTGCATTATAATTCCAAAATTTGCGACTGTGTCTAAGGTTTTTAGTGGTCGCAGATATTTTTAATGGTGACAGCATTACCCGAAGCCATTAATACTGTTTGTGTCCATTAAAAACGCAAATGTCAAAATCACTAAACAGTTAATCCTATTCTAACCCGCACTGGTTAAAAGCTATCACCACCCCCCCCCCCCCCCAGTCTATCATACCTTATTCTAACGTTGCAAATTAAAATGACATAACCAATCAAAAACAATGTTACATCGGTAGTGTGTTATAATTACAAATGCTTCACTGAACAAGCTACCAGTGTGGTAAGGACAGCATTTTTATACTTTTAGATATATGATAGGCAAAATATGCATACTATGAGCCAACATTTGCTTTTTAGAAAATAATCAGGAAATATGGACCTTTCTTTTTGAATTAAAAAAACCAACTGAATGCATTTCATTCATGATGTGCAGCATTTTTCTAAAGTTATTTATACTTTAATTTCCTGGATAACTTTGAAAGGGATGCAAACAGATGCAGCCACAAAACAAAAGTCACTTGAATATGGTAGGAGGAATAAAAATGCTGGCCGTACATTAATTGCAGTTTATTTCACATGCTTATTTATAGGGTGTTTAAAAATCCAAACTGAGGCGAAGTATTACTACTAATAATAATACATGTACTCTTAAATTGTTGTGTAGTAGTATTTAATAGATTCAGGTACATACTTAGTTCTTTCATACACAGTTATGAGGGGGTACTTTTTAAGTTTAAGTGTTACTGTACACAGATATAGGATGAGTTTAGCATGGCATTGCCACCCATTGAAAACTAGATTTGTATCTTTCGCTGGAATGAACCATGTTTTTGATAAAAGAACACAATGTTATATGATTTAAGATGTTTAACTAGTTGCAGTAAGGACCCACTTGGAAGTGAGATTGAGGTCAGAAAACAAACCTTTTGTTCTTTTTTTTGCCATATTACTTGTAAACTAAATACATGTAGTAACAAAATTCCTTGTTGAATATAAAATCACTTTGCTTTGATGCCATATTTTCTTTTCTTACTACAAGTATTGTATATATGTACATTGTTGCCTATATCATTGAAGCAGCTGGAAAATACATGTTCTATTGGTGTAACATAGTAGTTGTCCAGCCAGTCTAGTTTTACTATCTTTTAGTTAAATATTTATATCTACTAGATCAAAAAGTAGCAAGATGTTGCCACTGTTGCATCTTCGATGAATGAATTAATAGCAAAACTATACGAAAAGATAGGCAAGTTTGCTTTGAGATATTCCCAAATTTTTAGATATATTACTATGTAGATTATTAGTATCTATTTTGTATTGAATTGGTGATGTATTGGGTTTTGTCAACACTTACTGATTTCCTGTTAAAGATTTAGTTCATGCAGAAAAAAAAATGTTGTTCAGTTTTTTTTTTCAAACACAGCAATACACATGTATTTTCCAGCTCATAATCTGTAGTAACTTTTTATGTATCTAATGCATAATACTATTAAAATGTTCTTTCCAATGTCTGTGCATGTAATCATTTTAAGCTCACCTGGCGCAAAGTGCCAGTGTGAGCTATTAGGATCACTCACCGTCAAGGGTCCGTCGTCCATCATCTCCTCTGAAACCACTGGGCCAATATTAATGAAACGTTGCAGGGATGTTAATTGCATGAAGCTCTATCAAAGTTGTTCAAAGAATTCCATTCCATGCAGAACTCTGGTTGCTATGGCAACAAATAGGAAAAACTTTAAAAATCTTCTTCTCTGAAACCACAAGGCCTAGAGCTTAGATATTTAGCATGTAGCATTGCCTTGTGGGCCTCTGCCAACTTTGTTGAAATCATGACCCCTAGATCAAAACTGACCCTGCCTCAAGGGGTCATTTCACATACATAGGCTTATATAGACTGTAAAAAAACACAAAGCCCACATGCAGAGTTTAGATATTTTGAATGTTACTAAGCATTGTGTAGTGGATCTATACGAATTATGTTAAAATCATGATCCCTTGTATTATAGCAAATGGTAGTCGGGTGAGCGATATAGGGCTATCTTGACCCCCATGTTTTGTAATGCTCTGCTGAACACAGTGGAGAGATGTTATGGGTAATATAGATGGAAGTTGCTGTCACAGACTTGGCGCTCTACATCTTCATCTGACATAAATCTACAGTCATGTTCATATCACATGTTCATAATCTGATGATAAAATCCATTCTGTAAATTCCGTAAGCCTTTTAGTCAGTAAGTTTCATTCAATTTGGGGAAAAATAATGAATCGGGAACCATTGATTTGATCTGTTTATCAAAGAAGTAAACTTCCTTACATGTATATGTACTGGGTTTTCGTTTCTTTTCAGCTGAATTTTTTCATTATGTCATAGTAATATTTATCTATTTAAAGAATTTATATTCTGAAAACCAAAATATATTATTCATATGTTTCCCTATAAGGCCTGTATACCTAGAAATATTGGGTTTTGTCTACAGAAATGTCAGATACATATTCACTCTGCTGTTTTCTTGGATTGTGCAGTGAAAAGTTTCAGGGATTTTATGGTTGTAACAGTGCAGAACTTTCTGGTAGCACAGAATATAAGTTAGGACATAAAATATAATCAGAATGCACAAAACCCTGGAGTCATTCTTGCGCTATTACTGTATTACAACACATGAATGGGTGCTTGGCAAAAATGCAAAAAAGCCAGTAATAAGTTGAAGCCTCATTTACTTCTTGGTCAGGTTCTGTCCATTGCCATTAAAACATTGTTACAAGCATCCTCATAACATGTTATATAAGAGTGCCATATATTTTATAAGTTAAGCTAGTTATTTTAACAAGTCCATGTGCAATATGCCGTATAAAAGGGTTCTTCAAGACTCAGTATAAGGTAGAATAGTGAAGTCAATATGTTGAAAAAAGAAATGAAAGTGAACAATATTGTACATACATTTTGTACATAATGCATTGAGAAGATAGTTAAAACCTAAACCATTTGGTTACTATGCATGCATACAAAGTGAACATGTACATGACTTGAAACATTTGAAATGTTTTATAATAATTACTATTATACAGTGGTCTTTGGTCATATTTTATGCAGTATACATATAAGGTGATACATCTATATATAGGGTGATATACCTATACTATTATCTAACTGAAGATGTAGTATTTGTAAGAGAACATATTTAGATTTTATAATGACCCATTTACAACTTAACATGTTCATTTTTATGCTCCCATAGTCGCAGCTTTGTCCGTTCGTCAGTCCATTCGTCCGCTTGTCTGTTCGTTACTTGTCCAGAGCATAACTCGAAAAGTATTGAAGTGATCCAGTTGATAATTCATACATTTGTACTCCGACATGTATTGACATTGCCATAACTAGCTATCCCCATTTTTTAATTATCTCCCTTTATGTAAAATACTTGTCCAGAGCCTGTAACTTGAAAAATAATGCTGATGTAGTAGATGCATCACACATTGATAAAGGTCATTGAGAGGAAGTGCAGTGATGAAGACTCATAACTCTAACCAACCTCATTTTTAGTTGTCTCCCTTTATGTTATATGCTGGTTCAGAGCATAATTTAAAAAGTAATGAAAAGATTGAGTTGGTTTTTTACACATTGATCATGGACATCAAGAGGGATTACTGTGACTAAGAACCATAACTCTAACTTACCATTTTTTAATTATCTCCCTTTTAGTATTATGCTTCTCCTGAGCATATCTCGGAAAACTTTGTAAGGGATTGAGTTGATATTTCACACAGTGATAGAAGGCATAGTTATTAAGAGTAATAACTCTAGGTGAACTTATTTTTAAAATTATTTTCCTTTATTTTATGTATTCCAGTGAATTATAGTTTTCTCAGTGAAATAAACGTGATAATCCACAGTTTTTGCAATCTTTAACCCGGATTTACATCAAAAAGTATACCGAGCATAATTAATCTGGAAACCATGCGAAGATGACATTGTTTAAATGACGTCATTTGCGCTATGTTTTCTAATGACGTTTCCCGCGATTTTCGATATTTTATAGAAACAAAATCAATAAAAGTAGAGTTTTAACCATAAAATAAACAGAAAAATTGCTGGTATCGGTGTAATATAACATCAGTTTCACTCGTGAACACCAAAAGTTGTTATTTTCACTCGTGGCTGCACCACTCGTGAAAATATCACTTTTGGTGCCCACTCAGTGAAATTATAACGTGATCTTACATCAAAACCAACAATTACCCTCTATTTATTTTATAAAATTATGCATCTCTGAAACATAATTCAAAACCATACAATGCTCTAGAATCATAACTTTATCTGGGCTTGAGCTTTTAATTTTGTCCTTTTATTTTTATGTTGCATGTCTACAATTATTGCGATTTTTTTATGCAAATGAATTGAAACTTTTTAAGTTCAAAGAACAGAACGTATGTTCATTTGAAAACTTTTGCTTAGCGGAGCATCCATTGGTGTAACCAATACTCTTGTTTTAATATAATGTTTTAAGCAATATGTCCATGTACATGAATATACAATTTAACTTTGAGTAGTTTGTATACAAATTTTGTCCTTAATTTAGATGTATTGAAGACAAAGATAATGTGTACACAATTACAAGGAAATGAAAAACTACTCTCCTGTGTAATTCTTTAATAAGATAGGAAACTACCTTTACTGAGACGTCCATATGTGTGGAAATAGCTCAATACGGACACATTTAGTCATAGGGCCAATCGTAGCTGAACTGGTAGAAATGTGAATTTGAAATTGCAAACTGATACAGAACTTTCCAACATTGCCTTCAGATAGGCCATGAGGGGAATATAACAAGATTTTACTTGGTAGTGCCTGCTGGCAAATAGATCAATTCTGAAACACAAATGTTAATACTATTATATCAAGAAGTGACGCATTTAATTTGTACCCCAATTACTCACAATTTATAATGTTTGTGTTTTATAATGTTGTTAACCATATTTCTTATCATAGGGCTCAATTGTTTTGTCAGGTATGTTAAAGGACCAATTCTCTTTTTAACTAGCTTTATATCTTGCTTGTTTGATTGACTTTTATTATGAATTAAGTTTGTTTAAAAGAAATATCATTGTTTCTTTCTTTTTCATTTTTTGAAATCTGCATATTGCCTTTGTGATGTTTTGCTTAATTATAGAAAAGCAGATATTGAACTCACTGTTTTTTCATCTTTTAGATCTAAACTGCATCAAAACCATAATTGGTGTTGTCATATTAAAAAGGGGATTAAATCTATTTTTCTTTAGGCTTTCATTTTTGCTGTAAGATAGTGAAAAACAAAGATTTTTCAGACCATACTTTTTTCATTTATTTTGCTTGCAGGTCTGCAGGCTTCGGAACAATTAATTCATAAAGATTAATAACAGAGTAACCAACAAGAAAAAAAGAGCAACTTTTTCCTCTTACCAACATGGCCTTTTTAATAAGATTTGACGGTACATTGTATTTTCCTACTGATTTTAATTATGACTTGTTTAAATGACAGAGCTCAAAAGGTAATTATTTTACTTGTCGCTAACAATTTTTTACCTGCAACAAAAACCACCAACATTTTTAAACTGTACTTTGATTGTGATGTATTGCTATGTGTATTATAAGCATGTTGTCAATATTTTCTTCATGTTTTTTATTCCTTTTAACTTACATGTATAAGCAAGTGCTATCCTTGTATGTAATGTATTTATATGTTAATTCTTTGTAAATAAAACTGTTCTGCTGAAGTGTGTGCATTTGTCTTATATAATTCTGTTAGATTGTTTACTGTGCAAGCCGAACCAAGGATTTCTCCCTGGGTGAACCTGCCAAGACCCCATGTGTGTGTGTCTTACAGCATGTTACCTTCCCACTGTCAATGCGGTCACATTTTACTTACCATTTACCCGACTCAATTTCTTAATAGATCGGTCTGACTTGCAATTTAGACAGAATCTGTGTTTTGTTCAAAGGTACCCACATTCAATATCTACTCGATTCCTACCAGTTCTCGGGCGGAAAATGAACATTTTTAGCTCGACTATTCGGAGAATATGGAGAGCTATTACAGTCACTTGTGTGTCGGCGTCGGCGTTGCTTCTTTGGTTAAAGTTCTGCCTGCTAAGTACTATCATGCACATATCTCAGTAACCACTTATGATATTGACTTGAAACTTTGTTCATGTCTTTAGGGGTGTCATACAATCAAGGCAGATAACTCTTGAAAAAATTTAGTACAAATTATGGCCCTTGTTTGACTTTGAAAATTTGGTTAAAGTTTTGCCTGCTAGGTACTATCATGCACATATCTCAGTAACCACGTATGATATTGACTTGAAACTTTGTTCATGTCTTTAGGGGTGTCATACAATCAAGGCAGATAACTCTTGAAAAAATTTGGTACAAATTATCGCCCTTGTTTGACTTTGAAAATTTGGTTAAGGTTTTGCCTGCTAGGTACTATCATGCACATATCTCAGTAACCACTTATAATATTGACTTGAAACTTTGTTCATGTCTTTAGTAGGGGTGTCATACAATCAAGGCATATAACTCTTGAAAAAAATTTAGTGCAAATTATGGCCCTTGTTTGACTTTGAAAATTTGGTTAAAGTTTTGCATGCAAGGTACTATCATGCACATATCACAGTAACCACTTATGGTAGTTATATCAAACCTTGCAATAGTGTTCAGGGTAAATTTTGTATCAAACAATTAATTTACCAAAAATTAAATCTATAGTTATAGATTTTGACTTTTTTTATGATTCAACTTTCCTAGTTTATACTTAATAGTTAGCAGAATTTTGTTTTGCTATTACACTGATAAAAGTTTTGTTTTATTAGCAAACACCCACAATAGTCGAGCGTGCTGTCTTATGGACAGCTCTTGTTGTATTTATTGTAGCAACAAATACTAGTAAACCCACAAGACGAATTTTGATGCAAGGCATCAAAGACGCCGCGCATGTTTTGAAGCATGGCTGGGAGATGGGCACTGGGGCAGGTTTCTATTATAAAATGTGCGTGGTTAACATCAGCGAACCCTTTTTTACTACATAAAATGATCATTACCTCTGTCACGGACCTATATACACATTATGTTAATTATGTTATTTGTTTTATTCATCCTTGTAATGATATATGCAAATAAAAAGATTTTAAATGATTTTCTAGTTTCTGTTTTTTATTTTCATTCACTCATGGGAATTTTCGTAACTGGAAATGCAGATAAGTTGTTAAACTGTCAAAGAACTTGAACAAAAAATATCGCTAAAATTTATCGAACTATTTAAATACAAAAAAAGAAAAGTAATACTTTTATCTAATAGAGAACGGACCTATACACATGTGTATATAGGTCCGTGATTGCAATGATTTTGGGTTTTAATACCGTCTTAGGGAGCCTCTAATCGTTACAACATAAAGTACACACTAAGTTACATCGAACTAATTTGCTTAAAACCTAACCTATCATTCTAAAATTACACATATTCAACAAATACATTAATTTTTATCATATAGAATAATAAAAAGTGTATTTAACATAAAAAAAACTATTGAATTAAGACTTGTTTCCGGTAATCTCATTTGTTTTTGCAGGAACCGTATATAACCGTTATATAGTATTCCAGGTTTTTGGTTGTTTCCGGTAAAAAGTTGTTTTCGGTAATCATCTACATCTACATCTACGGGGATACTCCCAACAATCAATTTCTGATCATAACTGGGAGGTCGGGACAGTTGTTAATAGAAAACGCTAAATTACATGATATGCATGTGTTAAGAGAGTAAAAGTAGTACTATATACAACTTGGTTAAAAATAAAAGCAGGACGATGACATTAGTCCATATATGAGTCTAGGCCAGATGTGAAGCACTGAAGATTCACACTGTCCTTGATGTTATAAGGCAAGGCGTTCCAGTATCTGATCGTGCGAGGGAAAAAGGAGTTCATATGATACTGAGTTCTTGAAAATGGTATGTTATAGTTAAGATTTCTAGAGACAGTCAGGTGGTTATGATCTACAATGACGAGGTTGTGTGATATTTTATATAACATTATTAGGGATGCGTGTATTCTTCTCTGTTCTAAAGTCTGCCATTTAAGAGTTTCAAGCATTGATGTTACGCTGCTTTGGTAAGAGTAATCATTCAAAACATATCTGGCTGCAGCCCTTTGTACCTTTTCTATCTCATATGATAAGTTTTTCTGCCATGGGTGCCATATGGTATTACAGTATTCTAACTGTGGACGGACGTATGTTTTGTAGGCAGTTTCTTTGATATTACGGTTGTTACATTGTACATTTCTTTTTATGAATCTAAGAGTGTTACTAGCTTTTGAAGAAGTAGATTCGATATGTTTTTTCCAACTAAAGTCATCACTGATGGTAATCCCAAGGTATTTAGCATTTTCTGTAGTTTTTAGTTCTTGATTGTGTAATTTATATGGAAAGATGATGTTTTTTCTTTTTTTTTTGAGATTCTTATGATTTCGCATTTATCAGGATTGAATTCCATAGACCATTTACGCTCCCATTCTTCTAATTTTGTTAAATCATCTTGAAGTTTGTTAGAGTCTACTGATGAGTCGATGGTGAGATATATGATTGTGTCATCAGCAAATAAGCGTATCCTACTTTTAACAGAGTCGGGCAGGTCATTGATGTAACAAAGGAATAGACACGGGCCCAAGACAGAACCCTGGGGTACCCCTGACAGAACTGGTAAAGAATCAGAATGTGAGCCTTCAACTACTACTGATTGAGAACGATTACTAAGGAAACTTTGAATCCAAGATAGAGATGTTTTGTTGATACTAAGTTTCATGAGTTTATAGAGAAGAAGTTGATGATCGACCTTGTCAAAAGCTTTTGAGAAATCCATTACAATGAGATCTGTTTGTTTTCCAGATTGGAGATTGTCAAAAATTTCTTGTGTAAAGGATAATAGTTGAGTCTCACAGCTGTGTTTGGATCTAAAGCCATGTTGAAAAGGTGTGAGAAGATTGTTGCTATCAAGATGGCGCATGATGTTTGAGACCATGATATGCTCCATTAGCTTGGAGGCTATACAAGTCAAAGAGATCGGTCGATAGTTGCTGGCTTTATGTTTGGGGCCCTTTTTGTATACAGGTGCAACAATAGCAGTTTTCCAGTCATCTGGAACTATACCAGTTCGCAGTGAGTTCTGAAAGACTTTAGTAAGAAAAGGAGCTGTTTCGGAAGAAAGTTCTTTAAGTAGTCTTGGCGACAGCTGATCCGGTCCAGATGCCTTGTTAGGATTTAGATCCCTGAGCATTTTCAAAACACCTTCTACAGTTATGTCTATGTCATTCATTTGATTTTCTTGCTGAATTTTGTTATTTTTGAAGAGATTTAATTCACAAAGTTGTTTAAGACTGACTGGTTTAGTAATACCGGTCCGTGCCTCTGTGTATTTAGCTGTATATCCTTTTTGTTTATGAAACTGATTTATAAAAATAAAGTTTTTATTAGTAATTAGCATAATACTAAACCCTTATGTAACTTCCATATTGTTTGTCTATTGTGATAATTAAATACCTCTTTTCTCACAACATTATTTTCGGATGCTAATTTTACACTGGCTATTTTTAGATACCAAGGAACTGATACACAAAACTATTTATAACCATGGCTCCTCCCACAATGTCACTGAATAGGAAGCAGAGGCAAAAACCTGTGCAAATATAATTTACACCGGGTCTAAATATTGTGAAAAAGAACTATCTGTAAAACAGATATACCTTCCCCTCCCTCCTTGTAGCTGGTAATGTGGATTTTTCTTTCTTTCTATTCCCGAAGCATTATACACTCCAGCAATATGGCGGAAAGAGACGAAATTCACATGATTAATTATGCTGTGACTTATATATCTGACAGAACTTCCATTGGCTGATTATTGTTTTTGTTTACAAATGATGGAATGGAATTCCGTTAGGGCCCTACGTATTGCATAGTTGGGTGAACGGTTTTTCTTTACAGTTTCAATATTAAAGTGTAATATGTAGTAATTAAAATGGGTTTTCATTGATTTTTCACGTTGGCGCCATGTATTCTATTATCTGAGTGTTTTAAGATAGCAAAACATCTTCCGAATCTTTTTTTCTGAGCTTTGATGAATCGGGTCGTAAGGTCCGTAAACAAAGCTATAAAAACCCGTGGTCTACGAGTTTGTGGAAAAGTTATTAAATACTCATTAAATGTGTCCAAAGTTTTGAAATAAGGGAAGGAGACATGTGTATTTTGTATTGTATTGTTTTTTAATGACTTAATACAATTTAATGATTCATAAAAGTCATTTTTCATACATAGAACATAGTTTAGATTTACAATAATAATGTTGGCTGCTCCCTATTCGATTATGCAACCCCATGGTCCAAAATTGAAACCTATTCAATACTGACGCCGCGATTCCTCGCGGCGTCAATAAAATTTTCCAAGGATAAACTTAGGTATTGTGATGACATTATAAACTTGTCAGTTTAGCGACTGCGTCAACAGCTTGTTTATAAACGAGGCCAGAAAAGGGGTACAATTTCTCTCTTTAAAGCCACATCGGGCAACCAATTATCGGGCACTCAACTTTGTGCAAAGCACTATTCCCAACAAAGATGTTTAGTGCTTGTTTTACTATTTTAAATACATGTACGAAATAAAACAATAAATATAAGTATATTCCATTCAAGATACACACCATTTAACTTGCATTAGTTACATTTGTAGTGTTCATGTTCAGAAGGATGGAATATGAACAGTAATGATTTTACTTTCTCATGCTGATCCTTAAAAAAAGAAAAGAAGGGGAAGCCAAAATAAAAAAAAGCGTCTTGTGAGCCTTGAACGTGACAAACTATGACCGTAATCACTTCTGACAGCTGCTTTCTACTTTCGTATTTAAAACTACTTATCTCATATCGATTTTATATTACGCCTCATCCGTTAAACGGTCTGTTTATGTTAAAATTGTATTTCTTGAATATACTTACTTTTACATATTTTTATTCAAATAATTATATATCTGACCAGGATTTGTTATATTAACGGATTGTGAAACGGTGCGAAAAAGGTCGAATTCTCTGCCGTAACGAGATTTTCCGAGATTTTGCGAGATTTCATCATCACAACGACGCCATTTTAAGTAAGCGAATACAGAAAATCATCGATAATATCTTCTTCAATCTCTAAAATATTATCAATCTATCAACGTTGAATTTCTACATAACAAATTGGTAAGTTATGACAAGGTCTTTCAAATAGTATGGTCCGGAAACGAGAGTAATACGATAAATAACTTGTCTCGGATCACGTGACAAACATCCGGGTACCCGCCATTTTGGAAAAAGAAAGAAATTGTTGATACTTTATATCTACGTATATCTCGATATTTTACCAATCAATTTGACCAACAAAGTGATCCTTAATACAATATATGCATTCCCTTATCATTACATAATATTATATTTTACCGATGTTTCGTTTTAGGTGGATTTACGCATTGGAAAGTTGACCTCATACGAACGGGTTTTTTCACAAATGACCAAAAGCCGAAAACCGACCTAATTTTAGCGCTTCTTTCCTACTTGCATGGTGTTCATGGGATTGATGTAACACCTTTTTCTCATAGATTTAAGTCTAATGTGCGTCTGTTATGTCTTAGATTTTCGTATTTCACCCGTATTTTAATTTTCTGGGACGGTTAGATCCGTTCAAAATCTAAAAATGGCGTCAATGGTGATTTTTTTTCGCGATACGGTGATATTTTGTGCACAGGTTTTCACTATATATTTAGGGTCAAATGATGGAAAATTGCTAATTAAAATGTAAATTAAGAGTTATTTTTGAACGGATATGAATTAGATTTTCGTTTTTTTATTTTATAACATAATAACGTACAGTTTTGTAAGACCAGTATCGCGAGTCAAATTACCATCCCAAGACGGAATAGCATGGACCATGTTTAACTCGCGTTAAAGATAATAGTTAATTATATATAGAGGTTTAAATTTCACAGTTTCACAGAAAATTTCATCAGCTTTCCAATTATACCATTTTTTAAATTAAATGTGGTATTTAAATGACACAATGACGGGCAGTTTTGCATACAACTATCGGACAAATACCAGTTTACTCGCTCGGCGTGATAAATGCACGGCGTGATAAACGCTTCCAGGCGAGACAAGATTATCAGTACGATAAGACATTTATAGAGGGCGTTTCCGGACCATACTATTTGAAAGACCTTGGTTATGATTAATCCACTGACAAGTTATTTGTGAGAAGTCATATCGATTTTTTTGCAATATATACCCTTTCAAGTGCAGATCATCTGTAAGACTGTTTGACGAGGGCGGAGCTGCGGCTAACATAGCCCAACTTTGTAGTGACTTTCTGTCGTTCTTTTGTGTTTGCGTGAATAATATGGATTTGGTTGCATTGAGAAAGGGTTTGTTAAGTGTTCGCAGTAATTTCTTTTGTTAAAAAGCGGGTAAGTGATGAAGGAGAAGTTCGTAAATTTGGGCCAATTTTAACTTTTGCGCTGAAAAATGGCGGCAAAATGGCGAAATTTGCAAAACCAGGTTCTACATAGTAACGAATTTTCGCACCGATGTGGTTATTGAGTCCCAATGTTGAATTAAAATATATTCATGAATCATTGATGCACATATTAAACTATTTGCAAACCCGTTACAATGGCTAAAAATTGTTTAAAACACATTTGAAAACGAGCGTCATTCGGCTGTAAATAAGATTGGTAGCCATACTTGTTATGCTGTGCGTTACTTCAGGGTCCGTAATATACGGACCCTGGTTACTTATAGCCCTAAGAAAATAATATATCTTTTTACATGAAAATGATCATTTTAAGCATGTTAAATGACTGATCTCGATAAAAAAATCAGTTTCATAAGTATTCACTTGATATCACGGTTAAAAATGCGTGTAGATGTGTAAAATTAGATTCCATGTTGTGTTGAGCAATTGCGATTTGTTGCAATTATTTCGTTGTTTTTTTTTTCTGCAAACATACCAATTAATTTGTTTCCGATCAAAAGACAACACAACTATTAGTAAACGATGTCGATAATTATTTTGATGACTTTTTACAAAATTAATATCAAAATAAAATGACACAAACATGTCGTGAAGAACTTTCGCACCTTTCACGTTGTTTTTTTTTTTTGTTGATTGCCCTTTTGCCGATAAAAGGAAAATTAAATGATTTATAACAAAGTGATTTCGGTTTTGTAAAAACATAATTTGTTGATAAGTTAATTTGATCTGATCTTTTACTAGAAAGTATAATACGACAGTAATACCATCGCGCCTTTTACACTCTTCTTTTGTTATTTGTTTTTGCTTATTCGCATTTTGTTTTTACACATTTGCAAGATCAATACATAATCTTCCATACTTTTAAATTTTCACTTTTTTCCTCTTTATCACGGTATATACGATTCCTGATCTGACATAGTTCCGTTCACATTAGGCCTATCGATATTCAGTGTACCATTACAAACCCCTGCTTTTATCTGAGCGCATGCGCAATAAAATCGGAAAAAAACCCAACTGCTGACAGCTTAGGTTATAAATAGTAACACAATAGAGAAGTGATTTAAGCGGGATATTTAACAAATATGAGAAGTTTGAGTTTCCTATTTAGTCACTTACACCGAAAGAACAATCGTCCCAGTGACACGGTTGCGTAATCTAGGACCTTGAGTACGGTATAAAGCCTGTGCGGTACGAAACATAAAAACGCCCGAAGATCTGGTAGCGCCCGACAACTGGTAGGAATCCAGTACTGAATGAGTTGTGAACTGTGTAGATCATGACCATGTCAATGATTTGTTGCAAACACCACACTGTTTGGTCACTTCCTGATTACCATAGATATATAGATATAGGAAGTAAACTGGTTACTTGTATTGCTGTTTGTGCTATGAAACATGTACACATAATTTCAGAAACAACACCTTTCTTGAAAATTGCAAATTTATGTAATTCAAGGGCCTGACTCAAGAAATACTGGTGATTTGACTGCTAATCAAACTTAGCCAAGATAGTATTACATAGGAGTGTGAAAAGGCTAATTTGGCATATTTTGACAATTTAAGGGCAAAAACTCCAGAGTGCCTTGGGTTATTTGACTAGTTCCTGCAGGGGCATAAAAATGAGTAAACTCTTTAGGCCTATGCACAAAGTTAAAAGACACAACACGGCTATGGCTGAAACAAAGTGAAAGAGGAAATTTAGAAGAGAGGTACAGCGGCCAGACACGCAGCAAAAAGACTAAGGCTGGGGCTAGACTGTACCGTGCTGGGGAGGTCATCCCTGAGACATATTGAAAGGGGGGCTTCAAATGGTATTGGGTGCAAGACTGCGGGATAAGATAATTAATGTTCCTTGTTGGGTTAGGTGGTTATGGTCAACGCATACTAGTTGGGCTCCGATGTTGTAGAAGAATGGTATTTAATTTAGAAAGTGCTTGCTGGTTTAGGGATGTTAACATTTGGGAAACACTGCTTGTTATGCCCCCTTCGAAGAAGAGGGGTATATTGATTTGCAGATGTCGGTCGGTCGGTCGGTCGGTATGTCGGTATGTCTGTCTGTCCGTGCTCATATTCTGGTATTTAGGTGGCTATACAAACAATAGGTAACAGTACATTTACTTTGATGTCATTCATTCCGTAATGCTGTTATGTGGCTATTTTCTGTTAAGTGGCTAAAAAGAACAATGGGGAGAACAAAAGGCTAGCCACATAAGTATCAAAATGTTAGTACGTCCTGTCCGTCTGTCCGTCCGTCCGTCTGTCCGTCTACCAACTGGTTTTCGAATGATAACTCAAGAACGCTTGGGCCTCGGATCCTGAAACTTGATGTGAAGGTTTGTCATGACCAGCAGAGGACCCCTATTGTTTTTTAGGTCAGTATGTCAAAGGTCAAGGTCACAGTGACCCGGAATAGTAAAACGGTTTCCGGATGATAACTTGAAAATGTTTGGACCTAGCATCTTCAAACTTGATGTGGAGATTTGTCATGACCAGCAGATGACCCCTATTGATTTTGAGGTCAGTAGGTCAAACTTCAAGGTCACGGTGATCCGTAATTGTAAAACAGTTTCCAAACGATAACTCGAGAACGCTTGGGCCTAACACCTTGAAACTTGATGTGGAGGTTGGTCATAACCGGTAGAGGACCACTAACAGTTTTGAGATTAGAAGGTCAAAGGTCAAGGTCACAGTGACCCGGAATTGTAGAATGGTTTCTGCTCAGTAACTTTAGTTAAGAGTGACCAATTGCAATGAAATTTGGTGTGTAGGTAGTTTGCGGGTAGAGGAAGCTTGGTTTGCATTTGGGGTCCCTAGGATCAAGGTCAAGGTCACTGTTACTAAATATAGAAAAATGGTTTCCGCTTAATAACATGAGTTAGGAGTGACCAATTGCAATGAAACTTGGTGTGTAGGTAGCTTGCGTGGAGAGGAAGATATTTAAATATTTTTTATACTTTTAAATTTTTATATTGTTTTTTTTCAAATTTTTTTTGATTGCTTTACGCAAAAAAATATTTTTTTAGGTCAAGGTCACTACTAAAAATAGATGTTTTTCAAATTTTTTTTAGCTTTAAATTTTCTGCAAAAAAAAATTAGGAGTCAAGGTCAAGGTCAGTGTTACTAAAAATAGGGTTTTTTTCAAATTTTTTTTTATTATAAAATTATTCTACGCAAAAAAAAATAAATTTTTAGGTCAAGGTCGCTACTAAAAAGATTTTTTTCAAATTTTTATTTTATAGTTTTTTATTTGTTTTCAGCAAAAAAAAAATTTTAGGGGTCAATGTCAAGGTCACAGTTATTAAAAATACTTTTTTCAATTTCTTTTTTTTAGTTTTTAATTGTTTTTTTAGCAAAAACAATTTTTTTGGAGGTCAAGGTCACTTCGTAAAAAGGGTGGGTTTTTTTCGAACGTTTTAATTTCTTTTTTCAATTTTTTTTTATTCTACAATTTCTACAGATGCCGTTTTCACGAATTTCACTCTGACTTTTACTTTAAAAAGTGTTCCTTTCATAATACAACTTTTGCATCAAGGAGGGCATACGTGTTTTACAAACAGCTCTTGTATAGTCATAGTTGTTACAGACATATCGAGCTTCTGCTCTTAGAGCTTTTTCGATCTGGTAAGATTGTGGTTTTTGCCATGGGTGCCAGACAGTGGAGCGGTACTCTGAGGACGGACGAAGGTTTTATAAGCCTTTTCTTTGACTTTTTGGTTTCTGGTCTTGACGTTTCTTTGTATGACTTTGAGGTAATTTGTTGCTTTGGCAGAGGTATTGTTTATGTGGGAAGACCATGCAGTCTAAATCTTTGCATATTGTAAAATCTAAGTACTTTGCGGCATCGGTAGATTTTAATTCAATGGTATGTAGTGTATAGAAAGATTATTGGTTTCTTTTTGCAAATGATTCTCGGCACCTAACACTTATCATGACATAACTCCGTGGACCAGTTCCGTTCCCGCAGTTCCAGAGAATTAAATGTGATTTTGAAGGACCTGGGCTTTAGATGACTGTAATTAAGATGCACTATCAGGAAGCAGTTAGGCTCTACTTTTGGCTGTATCAGGCAAGTGTTTAATGTACGTTAGGTTTCCTAACATGCCACAAAGGATTCAGTTAATGCCGGGAGACTTTTGCAAATCGCCAGGTTTTTGGACGAAATAGCAGAAGATGTTTTAGCAGGAAATCATGCATTTCTAAGGACGTATTTGACAATTTATTGCTTATATACACAAGAAAACGCTAATTCAAACATCAGTTTACTATTCCCGTAGTAATGGTTTACGGAAACGCTTAAATCCGCGTATCTTTTTACACATCGTTTTTGAAAAGTATGCTAATAATCCGACGACGATTCCACGGTTTGCATAAAACTTTGAGGATACGCGGGTCAACGCAATCTGCAATGCTGATAAAATTTGAACTCGATCGTTAGGTACTCTCAACCAATCAGAACGCAAAGGTTTTCCAACAATTGATCACAATTTAACATAGATGCGTGATCGCATGGATGTATGAATTTGTTTGTTACGAAAACACTAGATCTTGTAATTTTGTTAATTGGTTAAATGATTTAATTAGCGGCATGTTTTGAGCGTAGTGACTTGTCTTAATTGACATGACGCCGACTGTCAATCAAATCGTTCGACTGACCAATCAAAAATCACTATCTTTACACACCTCCACGCGTTCTGTTTTCGAGAGTTTACCTCCAACAAGACTGGTAAAAGAGCTTGAGTATATAGGGTCATTGTCTTCGTGGAAATATGAATGTATCATGTAAAATTATATAAAAATGATGAAAAAGTAAGTTTAATTACTACGAAGGGCTTTATATATCAAATTAACACCAAGAACTGAAAGAAATTTAAATGATAACAGTTAAACCGGCACTAAATCTTGACCACGGACCAAGGTCCGTGTCGTGACCCGGTTTCTTTTGTCATTTTATATTAATTCATATCTAGATTAATTAAAATCTTTCTCAAACGCTTTAGTTTTTCACGGAAACTTTCAGCAGAAAGAATTGATAATTTAGCAATAATTATAAATTATACTTCGTCTATGGAGAATAAAAGTATGTTATGTCGGTGAGTATTATATGAAACCTTAAAATTTAGGAATGATATTAGAATTAATAGTTATAGCATTTAACTAATATTAGATATAGATGGCAGAGGGCAGTTGTTGAGAAGTTTTAAAAAATATTTTTAATCTCCACTCACTGTACGCATGACATATTATGTATGTTCTGACACAAATATTTTTTAAATTGCGACTTCAAACATACGTGCTGCACTAATTTCTTCCATAACCGATGGCTGTTCCTATGAACAGACACGTGTCATGAAAGATAACACATAATATACAGTGTGGCATCTTGCCTTTGTTTCGGTAAGTCACCGGGAGATATGTTTGATATTCATCTCAATGCCACCCCGCTTGACTGGTCAGATTTCATGGTACAATAAACATGTATAATCCATCTGATTAAATATATTGTTAACTAGTAAAACTTGAATGTTTCGTTTATATGTAATGATTCGGTATGTTTACCTCATATTGTCATTTATTTACATGACTTGAGTGAAATAAACTATTTGTATTTGTATTGTTTGTATTTAATAGATACTAATTGTTTGTCCTCTGACATCGCTATCACCATTATAAATGCCGCTTTGCCAATAAACTTTGAAACTTCAAACTTTGATATTTTAATACATCTTGAGAATAAAATACCAGGATACATGATACTGACCACGGCATACAAAAAGTACAATATATGAACGAGCGTATTTTCCATGGTGGTGAAAAAAAAACTGTTTAAATGCATCGCGAATACATTTTTTACATTACTATATAGTTATAAAATGTTGTTTTTAAAAATCCTTTCGGCATTTTGTGCACTCATTTCCCCCGTCTTAGAGGGTAAGTTTAAAATGTATGCACATAATGCGTGATATGTATCTTGTTTGTTTTTTTTAAAGGAAACATAAAATTTCGAAAACAAAACAAATATCTCTTTTAATTGTGTTTCCATCCCAGTCAAAAGGTGCAAGTTCAGCATGTAGATACTGTCTAAACACTAAAGCGTGTCGGAGGTTTTGTTAGCTATCGATCGCGTGGTCGGTAGGCGGAGCGATCGATACTTTCGCGTCATGTCAATTGTCGGCTAATCACCGCCGTTTGAATACTTTACGAATCGCTGCTAACTTATCCTCCAGGCAATTTACCTAAGATGATAGTGACAATTAACACAAACTCATGTCAACACATCAGTTTTGTCACCTAATCGACTGTACACAATACTAGTACTTCTTGCATTATCAATATATCGTGTAGTATTGTAAACCTCATTATTTCATTGTAATGAAATGAGTGAATAAAGGTTCTTTGATTTGTCTGGGTATTGACCATGTATATTTAAAATGGGACGTAGGTTGATATCTTATGAACTTCGTAGGGGTTTTTTCTTCAAAATTTTAAGTAACGGGAGTTTTTGGTGTTTTCGCCGGGGCGCCGGGGTTAGGGTCTAAATAACGGGAGAACCCGGCGAATATCGGGAGAACGGCATGTATGGTTAGGAATAGGCAGGGTCTCAAGACCGAGCCTTGTGGGACTCTGGAGAGGACGGGCACTGTGTCAACTTCTACTTTCTGGGATCGGACCCTTAACAATTATTTTATTCATTGTGATGATACAGGGTGGACGTCAAACTCGTCCAGTTTATATAGACGTTTATTGTGATCAGTCCATCACAATAATATATGTTTGTTTATCATGTTCAAGATTGTCGTAGATCTCTTGATTGAAGCTTATTAGCTGAGTTTGAGAATTACGTTTGGACCTAAAGCTATGCTGGTACTGACTAAGGAGATCAGTTTCATCTTAGTGAATCATGATATTAGAGACGATAAGATGCTCTAATAGTTTGATGGCTATCGAATGTTAAAGAGATGGGCATATAGTAACTGACCTTTGATTTGATTTGATTTGATGAGAATTTTATCAATGTCCGTCCCAAAGAGCATGTATGTTAGCTTAATATCGGGATGAGACCCCGGCATGTCTCCCGTCATGCCTAAAAGACAAAATTTTGAGAAATTTACCTGACTGCAATTTCCAGTCAGTATCAGCTAGCTTTCCTGGTGAGATATCCGAGAACATTCGACAGCAAGCACTCTGGTGGTAGTGATTAACTCAGGCCTCGGCCACGGCCGCATCACATACAAGGCCTACTGGTATCTCTCTGCTTAACCGTACGAACGCCCCACTACGGGTGCTTAAAGACAATTAAAATGTCCTTCATAAGTGACCCCCCCAAACCGCAGGTGGTCAAATATCTTAATCGTAATTGCCCCTTATCAGTTTTAATCCTTTCTGATTAGGTCCAGCAGCATGTCAGTAGACTTGATATGTAGTACAACAGTAGAACCATAAATTTTATTGATTTGTACAAATAATTGATTTATAACTTATTTCCTGTTGTTTATATAAACTGTTTTATATAATAATGATATTTTACTTTTATTGCAGGATATGAAAAATATTTAGATAAATGCAGTAAACTGTGATTTTAAAGTTATACTGAGAAAGTTAATATGCTCAAGTAATTAAGCACCTTCCTGTGGTGTGGCCTGAATGCATTTTTGATGTATAAAGAATCCTTCTGACTATTTATTTCTTTGTAAATTATAAGTGCAACTGAACGCTTCATCTAACTGTAAAATAAGCTAAACCTAAAACTAAATTTCTCTTATGTATCAAGTGTGACATGTAATCTTAGTGATAACTGGTTTGTTGTAAGAGTAATTGATCGAGTATTTAAAACATTACTCAATCTAACTTTGAAATCACAGTTATATTTCAGTAATCTAAAAGTAAAAAAATAGTTTATGTTTCTGTCATATAAGAAAATAATTTTGATATAATAACTGTAAGTGTTGATTTTTTTATAATCTAATTTGACTGGGAATTACGTACCTAAAAGGTAACTGATAAAATAGAATAATAGCATCTTATGAAGGTCTTAAAATCTATGTATAACTAACATCCCTTTCCTACATTATTTGTACATAATGTAAGGAAGTTATACAGTAGCTGAATATGATAAACAGAAGCTAGTCTACCAGTGACCAGTCATGTTAATTGACATCTACTGTGAATTCGCTATGGACCCCTGTGGTGAATACCCCACATTCCTGTTCAATTGTCTTTAAGGCACCGGGTGCCATTTCGTACGTTTCAGCACAGTGCCGAAATCGGGTCGGTGAACCCTCATCCGGCACTGCTGAGAGACAGTCAGTACTCAGTCTGAACCAGTGGTCACAGCCAAAACTAGTCGTCTGTGCCCATCAGCCCAGCACTGAAGCTCATCCTCAAGAGGCCCCATCACACAGCAGGTTCTCTGGTAGTCTTCTCACGACAGAAGTTCGCTGTCTAACTGTGACCGAGACGAGTTTCTCAAGAGACGAAGCATGCATGTCTCCCACATGCTGAGAACCCCTCACGATCACTGCCGAGAGACTGAGGTGAGTACATCGACGGTAAAACTCACCCAGGCGGCCAAAAAACACAACTAGGCGTAATTTGACTCCACCAATGTGAGTGGGCCTACTGACAAAAAAGGTCAGTAAGCTCACCACCCACTCCAGAGCTCCCTTTCCTGAGCGGGCCTACTAACATAAAAGGTTAGCAAGCTCACCACTCATTCCAGGTTTCCTGCTGCATGATGCGATCTCAAGTATCCGAGCTGCCCCACACATGATGCGACTCTGTAGCCTAATCATTGAGAATAGGGGTACCACCCCCTGCCATCAGGCTTCCCAGAGCACAAGCTGTCAGTCGCTCAATCGTCCTTCTCCCCAGTTCCACTGGCTAAAGAGAAATTAAGAATCCCAAAAGTAGGTCACTCACGCGGCCAATTCCGACCTAGATGTGAGTGACCCTGTCCGAACGTGGCAAGAAAGGTTGCCTCCCCCCAGCACAAACACAGTAAGGAGGGCTTCTGTCTGTAGTGCAGATTCGCCTGTCGCCATCCCGCTGTTGGAGTGATGGTCCCCTGTCACCCGGCATACGTCACCGGCACACAGGGATTCTTGAAGTGCAGAGGTGGACATCTCATCCCGGAGGTCTTCTCTGTGGTGTGCGTTCAAACAACAAACGATTCTTGTTAGAGTCACCCCCTCGTCGTTAGCCTAGTCCCCGACAGTTACAAGACCTAAGTCAAGCAAAAGTCAGTAGTTACTGACGTTGCATTTGGGGCCTTTTTTATAGGCTGTGGCTATGACTGCACTCTTCTTATCATGTGGGGCATTGCATAATTCTAGAGATAACTGAAAGATATATGTAAGGATAGGAGCTATTTTGTGGTGTAGTTCCTTAAGTATTTTAGGTGAGATTTCATTGGGTATTGAGACTTTATTTGGGGACAGACCATGAATGAACTTGTCAACCCCTTCGGCATATATAGACATGCTTATAAAAGTTTCTTGAGCACAATCACATGCTCAGCACGAAATCATGATCATGTGGCTCGTAGCATTAGAGGTCAGATATGGATAGATCCATATAAACAATACTAATTCTTTGGCACATTTGTAGCATTTTCCCTGTTTTCAAATTTTTGGTCTATGGGTTCAGGTTGCTTTGTTTTTCACTGATTTTGGGAAGTTGGAAAAACATGAGAAATGTTGACGTAAAATACTACATAATTTCAATATACAAACACAATCAAGCTCAAGTAACATACAGTAAAGTCAAGTTATTTTTTTAAGTCGGGTTCCATATTAATAATCACATGGACTGCAGTTTACATTTGGGCTTAATAGATTCCGAAGATCAATCAATGTCAGGCAGATTGAAGTCTCCAAGTAACTTTTCATAGGTGTCATTTGAAGGCATCTTTGATAGGAATGATCATAACCCCTGGAAGGCATCCTCATCATTTTCATGTGGTGTGTTATAAGACCTTATGCAAATGTCTTTGTCCCTCTCAAAGGAGATTCTAGCCCAGGAGATTGGGCAATTCGTTTTAACGTGGAGATTTATGTCCGTACAGCAGATGATAAAAAATTATCGGGCTTGACCTACTGGATGACTTGAAGGATATCAGGGATTTTATTTCTGACGGACCTACAAATAATATCAAGAACAGACTATATCTTTCGGGAGACACTCATAATCCCCTCAGTCAAAATCCCCTCAGTCCAAAAATGACATAGTTTCAGATTCCCTTCGACGGATTTTACATTTTTGATGAGAAAGTAGTGTGAATAAATGTGTAATTTCAATAGTTTTAATTATTTTCTATCATTTGCTATAGTTAAGTAAACTAGAGACAAATAAAACATTCAGTAAATTAAATCGTTTCATATTTTTTTCATTCAATATACATGTATGCTTTTCCACTTCAAATTCATTGAGGGGATTATGAATACCTTGTAAAATCCACCGAAGGGATTCTGACTAATATGCTATTTTTGGACCGAAGGGATTTGGATGAGGGGATTTTGAAGTACACTCGTATCTTTCACTGGGGTTGAGTTTTGCTGGTTTCAGACTGTTGACCTTAGGAACTTTCACATTAGATGTGGAAGATGCTTTCGATGGAAACGGAAGCTGGGGGTGCTAGATACTGACCTTTTGGATTGATAAGACAGGTGCTATCCTGTCTCTGTAAGGTTGAATTCAGTTCTAAGGGTGCATATTGGTTGTGGTCATTAATAATAGAGCAGCAAACCACCATGTCCGGCATACCATTAGACCACAAAAATGAACAAAATGAGTCATATACCAAAATGTTCAGGAAACCCTGAAGTTTATCGGACTGCTTGCATAAAATGCGGGCCGAGAAATCCAAGATGGTCACTATCAAGGTCATATTCAAGGTCAAACTGACAAACAAACTGCATTTACCTATTTTAAATGATTGTAGGATAAAGAAAGTCAGGGTTAATACTTATACTGATATAATTATACACGTGCGCTTTTACCTACAAACCATTTTGTACAAATAAAATTGGTTGCCATGGAGAAGAGCAAGATGGTGGCGAATATGAAGACACTATTTGTTTTCAGATTTTAACGAAAAGGTAAGTATTCGATGTACGATATTGTCAATTTTTAGCTCACCTGAGCACGAAGTGCTCAAAGGTGAGCTATTTTGATCGCCTGGTGTCCGTCGTCTGTTTGTCGTCTATCTGTCTGTCGTCTGTCCGTCCACACTTAATCTTGTGTATGCAATAGGGGCTGCATTTTTCACTAGATCTTCATGAAACTTGGTCAGTATGACTGCCTTGATAAAATATAGGCAAATTTGAATATGGGTCAAAAACTAGGTCATAGGGTCAAATCATACAAAAACCTTGTGTATGCAATAGAGGTTGCATTTTTCATTGGATTTTCATGGAACTTGGTCAGTATGATTGCCTTGATGAAATTTAAGTTGAGTCCGAACATGGGTCATATTGGGTCAAAAACTAGGCCACCCTGTCAAATCATAGAAAAACCTTGTGAATGCAAAAGAGGTTGCATTTTTCATTGGATCTTCATGAAACTTGGTATTTTGCCTTGATAAAATCTAGGTCAAATTCGAACATGGGTCATCTAGGGTAAAACAACTAGGTCACGGGGTCAAATCATAGGAAAACCTTGTGTATGCTTTAGATGTTGCATTTTTCATTGGACCTGCATGAAACTTGGTCAGTATGATTGTCTTGGTGAAATTTAGGTTTAGTTTGAACATGAATTATTTAGGGTCAAAAACTAGGTCACGGGGTAAAATTGTAGAAAAACTATGTGTATGCAATAGAGGTTGCTTTTTTCATTCTATCTTCATGAAACTTTGTCAGTATGATTGTCTTGATGAAATTTAGGTCGAGTATGAATATGGGTAATCTGAGGTCAAAAACTAGGTCACCCGGTTCAAAACCTTGTGTATGCCATACAGGTGACATCTACAACCCAATCATCATGTAAATTGGTCAAAAGTTTTGCCTTGTCAATGTCAAACAGAGCGATATAGGGCCATCTTGTAATGTTTATATACCTGAATAGACATAATATAAAATGAAGTTAGAAGAGCTGGTGTCTGGTGATGCTGTAGCTTCGGTACGTAAAGTAGGCTGTGTAATATATGATGGTATGGCAATTGTACAAATGCTTCAAGTATCAGGAGGGTAATACATTTGTATAGTGTACAAGGACATGGCAAATTCATTTTGGCACTATGTCTTATCAAAAAGTAGTACATATAGTTCCCTTCAAATACATGTGGTATTCGATAGATATTTTGATCAAACTACCAAATCACAGACTCGAAAGAAACGAGGTGAAGATCTGTCAGGATTGAAAACGTTTGTTATTCAACCAAAAATGCCCATAGTAGACTTGAAACAGGCACTTGGTAACACCAATTTTAAAGGTCCATTACTAAGACCAAATGAAATTTTCTTTTAAATCTTGAATTGTAACAGGGAAATACAGTTGAAACTAGTTACTAAAACGTTACAATAGCCGTGGAGTATTTCCGTGTTTGAAAAACTGCTGCAGAAAAATAAGTGAATGTTTTTGTATTTCCTTAGATTGACCCGGGTGGTCTTTTTGTCCTACTTTCGCTTTATTGCATGTTGTAAACAGCCAGAGATATAAGTTGCACATCATTAGAAATAAAATTCTTTCAGCTATAATTCAAAATAGGCATGCATATTCATGTACAACCTATTTACAGCCTATCTGGGAGACTTCTGGACAAGTACAAAGATATTTGAAAACTGGAAAACCTACTTTCGTTTTTAAAAAGGCAAAATATGATTTATTAATTCTTTTGTTAAACTCAAATTTTCAACACAATATGGTCACATTCGATGCAGTATGTCGTGTTTTTCCTGATGAGAAGACGCCCGTTACAATTCTAGATTTAAGAGAAAATTTGATTTGGTCTTAGTAATGGACCTTTAAGAAAGAACTAGCTAAGTTCTACACCATGTATCTTGCTCAAAACTCAGTTGATGTTCTTTCAAATGGACAGACTGTTGTTGTTAATAATTGGAAGAAATAAAGTTTGTTGGTCAATTTGACCTTTTGGGCCTTGAATATGACACTGATAGTGACCTTGAATAAACTCAAAATATATTATTCCAATTGCATATTCATACTGCAAATGCTTCTTTTGCAGCTCATATTAAACAATTATTTTTATACATGAACTATGTAAAGAACCATATTGTATATCTCCGAGGCAACCAATTTTATTTGCACAAAATAGATGGTGCCTAAAAGCACATGTATATATGTCATTATTAATATTAAACATTTCTTGCCATACCCTTTTGTTTTGATAATTTGAGGACATTATGTGAAATATGGTGATTTTCTGGTCAGTTTGACCTTGAATACGACCTTGATAGTAACCTTGAGGTAATCTCACAATATATTATTTCTGTTGCATATTCATACTGCAAATGGGTTTTTTTGGGGTTTTTTTGCAGCTCATATTTTAACAATTGTTTTCATACATAAACTATGAAAAGAACATACTATAGCTGAAAAGTGCGGCCATTTTGGACGCCATATTATATATTTCTCAATGGCAACCGATTTTATTTGTACAAAATGGTTGGCGCGTAAAAGCACATGTATGAATGTCATTATAAGTACTAAACATTACTTGCTATACCCTATATATTTTGATAATTTGAGAACATTTTGTGGTAATATGGTGATTTTTTGGTCAATCTGACCTTTTGACCTTGAATATGACCTTGATAATGACCTTGAGCAAATCTAAAAATATATTTCTTTTGCATATTCGTACTGCAAATGATTTTTGTACTTCTTTTGCAAATTATATTTAACAATTGTTTTTATACATAAACTATAAAAAAAACATGCTACAGCTCAAAACGGCGGCCATTTTGAACGCCATCTTATAAAACTCCATGGCAACCGATTTCATTTATACAAAATGGTTGGTGCGTAAAAGCACGTATATATATGTTATTGTTAGCTTTAAACATAACCTGCTAAACCCTGTTTGTTTTGATTATTTGAGGCAATTATGTGGTAATATGGTAATTTTTTGGTCAATTTGACCTTTTAACCTTGAATATGACCTTGATAATGACCTTGTATGAAACTCCAAATATCATACATGTATTTATTTTGCACACTTATATGGCAAATGAATTTGTGTGCTTCTTTTGCAGCTTCCTTGTAAATGAAAATTTTATACTCGGACATTTAAAAAAGCCACCTAAATCGAAAAACGGCGACCTTCTTGGACGCCATCTTCTCGGCCCGCACCAAAAATTTGCATTTTATGCCAGCGGTCCTATACACATCAGGATTTCCCAAACATTTTGGTATATGACTCATTCTGTTCATTTTTGTGGCCCAGCTACTTCTTAACTAAGCCACTTTAGTTAGTTCTGCTGCTCTATTATAAGGGAGTCAATGGGTTCAGTAATGGACAGTGAAAAGTTTGCCTAGCCGCAATCGGTTTTTTACAGTATAAAGACTTATCTTGTTACACGTGTACTGTAGAGAATGCAGACGATAAAAACTAAATAAAACATTTATAAATGTATAAATCATGTCGTACGTTCGTATTCATTGCTATTGTATGGGTTTAATGCCCATTCCAACCATAAACTGGTAATTTTAACAGACGGACAGTTTAGCTAACTATAGTTCCTGGGAAGATCCAGTACTGGACTCCTATCCTCCATAAGAAACTGCCAACTTTCTCACATATAGAGACATGGTCGGTATGAAAATGACCCTAAATCTATCAGAGGCTACAGCGATTTCAAGTCAGCGACTTTAACCACTCGACTTTTCCGTATTCCGCAATCGGCCCTTCTGGACCCAGTTATTCGAAACTTTAATCGCCGATGAAGCTACTAGAGTTATATTTCTACAGTTTGAACTACTTATTGTCCAGTCAAGAGAATGACGACCAAAAAGTCTTTACAGCAAAATCAAAATATCCTGCTAGTGTTGCCCATCAACGTTCTTTTTCATTTGATTGCTTATAGTCCCGGCCGACCCTGAGAGATCTCCCTGGGTGAACTTGCAAAGACTCGTGACAGGCGTAGGTTAAATAATAATAATAATAATAATAAATTCTTTATTTCATGAAGGTAGCATATTAAGACAATGGATAAAATTCGGCCTTATTTACAATATGGCCTTCAAAGAAAATAAAAAGTAAGCAAATAATCAAGAAAAATATACAAAAATCACATGAAATATATAATTTACGGAAACTATCATACTACAAAATCAAATCATATTCAGTCTTCTCATATACTGTACTTGGCAGGCACTCTGACTGCTATGAACTAAACTGTAGATTAAGAAGGTACTTTTTTAAAGTTGATTTGAATGCATGAACTGTGGATTTATTTTTCACAATATCTGGAAGATCATTCCAAACTTCCATGGCCGTTAACATGAATGTCTGTTTCAGAAAGTTTGTTTTTGGCCTAGGATGTACTAAATATTTTTTGTCGATGATCTCAAACTATAATGTTTGTTGTTTGAAAATGTGATTAAGTGTTTTATATATGTTGGAGTAAGTCCTTGGGTTGATTTGTAAACCATTAATGCAATATGATATGTACATCTGTTTGAAAAAGATACCCAGTTTAATTCATGCAGTAATTGTATTGTAGGAGTTCGAATCGGTTTATCAAGAATGATTTTGGCAGCCCTTTTCTGTAATATATTTAATTTGTTAAATTCTTTCTGACTACCTTTATTCCAAATAATGCATCCATAATCAAAGGTAGACAGTATATATGCATTGTAAAACATTTGTTTCATTTCTGCGGTGAGAAAGAACAATATGCGTTTTAATAAAGCAATTTTATTTTGAAGCTTTCTGCAAACTTGTTTGATTTGTTCAGTCCATTTTAAGTTTTCGCCAATGTAAACACCGAGCATTTTTTGAGTTTTCACTTGTTTTACATCATTATGATCAATTTTAAGGTTTATTTGATTTGTCTGGCTTTTCTCTCGAGAAGTGCTTATTAACATAGACGTAGTTTTCAAAGGATTTATTGCCATATGATTATTCTTACACCATACAATTATATTATCAATATTACTTTGCAGTATTGTTTCAACACTTGAGACATTTTTGTTTGATGCATACCATTGTCGTATCATCAGCATACATGTCTATATTTGCCATATTTGTGCAAAGGGGAATATCATTAACGTAGAAAATAAAGAGTAGCGGACCTAGTATAGACCCTTGTGGTACACCTGATACAATTGTTTGGTTCGTGGAAACAATATTTCCATATTTTACGATCTGTGTTCTATTCTCTAGATATGATTTGAACAAAGATACAGATGATTTTGAGAAATTATAAAGTTCAAGTTTATGGATTAAAATTTCATGGTCTACTAAATCAAAAGCCTTCTTTAGATCCAAGAAAATCGTCCCCACCACATTTCCATCGTCAAGCTCCTTTAACCAACTGTCCACCAGACGAATAAGAGCTCTTAAGCAAGAATGGTGCTTTCTAAAACCTGACTGACATTCATGGATGATATTTGTTTTATCGATGAAGTCATGTAACATAATGGCAATGTGCTTTTCGAAGATTTTTGAAATTGTAGGTAAAATAGAAATTGGTCTATAATTGTTCATATTTTACCTAGGACCTTTCTTGTGTATTGGGAGAACAAATGCTTCCTTCATTCTATCAGGAAAAGTGCCCGTTTTTATACTGATATTTATTATTGACGAAATAGCAACAGTTATGTAATCCCCACAAGATTTCAATATACGTGGCCCAATACAATCAATTCCCGTTGATTTATTTACATTAAGATTATCTATGTACTTCCGTACTTGATACGGTGTTATAGGCTCAATATTAAAAACAACTCCTTTTAGTTTTCTCGATAAATGGTTCTTAAGTTTTAGGAAGTTCTCTGATTTAAAATCTGTTTTTTCAATGGTATTTGTAATATTAATGATATGATATTCTTATACCCTTTGATGACATTTTCTCCATCTTGAATCATACTAGGTAGATTGATTTTTTGACAACTGTTTTCATTTGTTATATCTTTAAGAGATTTCCAAAGACGCGTCGGGTCTTTATTGTCCTTAACAGCATTGTTAAAGAAGTTTTGTTTCCTTTGTTTAATTAAATAATTAGTTTTGTTTCTCCACATTTTGTATAATTCCCATTGCCTTGATTTAGTAAATTTATCTCTCATCAATCTTGCATTTTTTATTTCCTTATTGTACCATTCTGGTTGTATCTTACGTTTAATGCGTTTTTCTTTCATTGGCGCATGTTTCAATAGCACAGAATTTATTAAATGATAAAAAATATTTAAAGCTTGATTTGGGTCATCGATCATTTCGATACAATCTATATTTGCATACATTAGGTCACTGTGGAAATTTGCTTCATTAAATTTACTGAAA
>JAFMSR010000005.1:39107484-39121445 GCA_022818135.1 Saxidomus purpurata
ATGGTAATGAAGTCAGATCATGATCAATCTCCATGGTAATGAAGTCAGATCATGATCAATCTGCATGGGTATGAAGTCAGATCATGATCAATCTCCATGGTAATGAAGTCAGATCATGATCAGTCTCCATGAGTATGAAGTCAGATCATGATCAATCTCCATGGTAATGAAGTCAGATCATGATCAATCTCCATGGTAATGAAGTCAGATCATGATCAATCTGCATGGGTATGAAGTCAGATCATGATCAATCTCCATGAGTATGAAGTCAGATCATGATCATTCTCCATGAGTATGAAGTCAGATCATGATCAATCTCCATGGTAATGAAGTCAGATCATGATCAATCTCCATGAGTATGAAGTCAGATCATGATCTACACATTATGCAAAGCAACATTTTTTGCCGGCAGCAGGGAAAGAGTTATCTGGCACCTGTTACAGTCTGTTCAATATCCAGTTTTGTTCATATAATATCTGTATTTTTACATTTGATTTGTTTGAAGTCTATATTTATATTTGTCTGATAAAGATATCAACCTTTGACCTATTCTAACTAAGATTTGTTGTTGTGATTACCATTGTCCAATGTCATATATTGCAAACATTTAACATGTCTCTTCCTAAACCAATAGGCTCATTTCAATCAATCTTCTCAGAAATGTCATTGGGCTGGTCCTCTACCAAATTTGTTGAAAACATTCCATTCTATGCTGAATTTGGGTTGCCTTGGCAATCTAACAGAAAAAAGGAGATCTGCTTTGCCCAGACTGTAAGACAGAGAACTTAGATATTTGGCATGAAGCATTGTCCAGTGGTTCGCTACACATGTCCATGTGGTCAGAACTGTCTCTTTTAAGAAATCTTTTATTGAATTTCACAGCAATGTTTTCCATATCAACCCACTACCAAGATTGTTCAACTCATGTTGATTCCCTCTAAGGAACAGGACTAGTTTTTCCAATGTGTCTATATAATAAACTTAAAGAAATGATATCCTCAGAAACCATTTATCATAGTTGAGAATATTTCATAGAAAAAGTTTCTTGTGTGGTTCTTTCTAAAAGAGATGTTGATTTGTGTATTTAAAAAAAATACTTGCAACTTTGGTGAGCAATATTTAGGCATCATTTGGACCAGTTTATTGATTTGATAAAATGATTAATGCATATATATAATATACATGTAAATAATATACACATATATATTTTAACTAAGTATAAGGCTGTAACATGTACCTTGTATATACATGTTGATTAGGGTCATAACAAGTAAAAGAGGTATATCACAATGCTGACTGAGTCACATGTAAGGGTGCTATTCAGTATTTGATATTATGAGTCATGAATGCTACATTTTGTATCCTTTTGGACTTGAAAATAAGTGTTTTTTTGTTTGTTCAACTCTTCAGCAAAGCGAAATTTAATGTAGAAAATACCCCCTGCACAAAATCTTTTATGAAATGAATTGTGTATTTGTTTTGCCAAACAATTTATTTCTCCTATATCTACCATTTAGACAAAGTATACAAGTATTTAGATACACGCATGGATGATTGTGACCAATCAAGCAAAGTTTAACCAAAATACTGTTAACCCCTGTAAAAAATTTACAAAGTACAAGTTTAAGGATCATTAGTTTAAGCCCTTCTTTGGACCGGACTATGTAAAAAAAGACAGTTGCATGAGGAGAATGGGAGTCTTGTACTGGTCTTCCCTAGAACCCACGGTCAGGTAAACTGCCTGTAAATGACTCAGATTATGTTGAAAAGGGCCTTAAAACCACAAGAAAAAAAATATGAGCAGATCTTGAATGTAAAAGCAGCATCTTGTCCTGTTCATCACAGATACAACATGTATTACCATAAAACAGCTGTATTAAGTTACTACTATGAGGTTTCTGTATGAATGATTTTTACATGTTATAGAAAATGTTTATACATCATATACACATGAAAAAGCAGCCTTAAATTTACATTGGTTGTTATGCAGTAAATTTTTACAATGAAAGGCTCAGTAAAAGATGAAATGATGTGCAAATATCCAATGAAAGCTTCATAAAATCCTGTCATATGATGCTATGATGTGAATTTTAATGCTGATTCTATTTTGTGTCAAAATCCAACAGGGACATTTGAAATATGATAGAAATGTAAGTCTGCACAAGCTGTGGGTGCACTGGAAATAAAATTTGAAAAGAAGAATTTGTTTTAACTGTAAATAACCAACTTATTTAAAGAAAGACATATGTGTCTGCTTTGAATATGCTTTGTGTTTGCTTAACAAGAAAGAAGTTTGAGGTTTAAGATATTTATTTTGCAATGTGTGTAACAGCTATATGAGTGTACATGTACTAGAAATTGCCTAATTGTTGCCTCACCAAGTGCTAAATGTGTGCATACTGCTTTTATCAGTGTGAGTCATTTACATGAGATGTATATTAGTTTTGAAGTCACAGGTTCCAGGATGAATTCAGGACAATCATTAAATCTAAAGTGTTTTTTTTTCTTCATCCATGTTCTATAGCAAAAGTTGTTAGTAACTTGAAATTCTGGAAACATGAGCAAAAAGTAAAAACATTCCTAAGAGATGCCAGTCTTAAACCTTTGGCACCTCATTGGCTAGAAGTGAGTAGAGTTGTTGAATCAACCAATCAGAAGCCTAAGATAATAGACTGGTTTCCTGTTTATGGTTATGCTTCAACCACACTGGATTCTTACACAGCTGTTTTTGACCAAGATTTAAGCTTTAGGGCCTTGGACAGCAAATACTGGTTTGCATTGAAATTCTTGTCTCTATAGCCAAGGATTGTTATGGATATTATTATACAAGTGTATGCCTGTGCAGTGTAATGATCTGCTTCATGTTTGCTAGTCTTTAAATACAGTTAAACCTGTCTTGATTAAGCACCCGTTTACCATAGGCAGCATCTAACACAACATCCAAGACAGGCATCTGTATTGAGCAACTGCCTGTGTCGTTATGGCCCCTTCTGTTTATCAGTATGCAAGATGCTTATCACAGGTTTTACTGAATTTATATGCAAGACTATATTGTTTAACACATGCTGAAAACTTTTAGAATACAAAACAGTGTATGTAAATTGTCATGTTTCAAGACGTGTTAGTCATATTACCTGAACCTTATGCCAGTAGTAGTGTTACACAGATTTAAAGATACTAAGTTTATCTTCATATCTATTTATCTGTAGAATTTTAACAAAACTGTAATTGTGAAAAAGGAAAATGCCAGATGTATACATGTTATTATTTTAATTAGCTATATTTAATTCATTTGTCGACAAATTCTGAAAAGAAAAGGTCAGAATTTACATGACTCTGTGCAATTTGAACAATGAAATAGGGTCATATCTTGCATTTTGAACAATGAAATAGGGTCATATCTTGCAATTTGAACAATGAAATAGGGTCATATCTTGCATTTTGAACAATGACATATGGTCATATCTTGCACTTTGAGTTCATTCATTTGTAATTTCTGTATGGTTATTACACCTGTTATCATGATGTATTTCTGTTTTAACTGTTCTGTATATCTGTTTCAGAGACTTGCTTGTGTATGTCAACATAACACATGTGGAAGCAACTGTGAGATCTGCTGTCCATTGTTCAACCAGAAACCATGGGTACGTGGAGGTTCAAATGGTGTCAATGGTCAAATCAACTTAAATACTGAATGCGAAGGTGTGTAGTAAGATCTGACTTCAAATTTACCAAATGCTGAACTGTGGGGGAAACTCAGGGGCTTTGTTTCTATAATTATTTTCTTTGATTGTTTATAAGTCCCGGCCAACCCTGGGACTTCTCCCTGGGTGAACTTGCTAAGACTCCTGACAGGGGCAGGTTGAAAAAAGACAGATGCAGGTACAAGGGAATCGTGGTACCAGACCCTAGCTCTTTTGATACACTTGAGACTACCTCTGGGTTCATCTCTAGATGGATGGGAAACACTGAAAAGCGTTTCTGAAATTTCCAGTGCCCCGGCCGAGTTTGAACAGGGGATCTCCGGATTGGTAGTCTAGAGCGTTAACCACTCGACCACCGCACCAACCCTTTGTTTCTATAAATAAAGCTGCTACTTTTGTTATAATTATTAATATTACCACTATTACACATTGGGCTAAAAATAAAAACTAACAACATTCCGATTATTCATACCTAATTGAGATCAAGGCAATCTAAACTTACCTGTGGTAATGTTTCCATAACTGAATAAGGAACTGTATGAATTTACTGGTACTTGATTGCGTTTATATATATTTACAGCATGTAACTGTCACGGGCATGCAGATTCCTGTGTTTACAATGCTACAGTAGATACTCTAGGTTTGAGTATGAACATGAATGGAGAGAGGAAAGGTGGTGGTGTATGTATTGATTGCACGGTAAGTAACCAAATGTATCTAGTAATGCCCTCTGTTTCAGTGGGTCTTATTTTAGATCATTTTGATTGTGATTTTATGCCTCATTAGAAGGGAATGTACTTTCTTTATGAATATCCATAGATTTATAATCTAGTTCTTTCCTGACCGCTGATAGCCATAACCATTTACAAGAAAATATAAAAAAGACTTTCTTTTATGCTATGAATATTTCGGAGCAGGTTACTAGACTGTTTTTGCTCATGATTTATAACCAATTAGTGCCATAGTAAACATCTCCTGAATTAATTTTTCATTTGGAACCATTAATACCCTGTTCCTGGAAATAAAAAGACAATAAAAACTCTTCAGAGTGAGATTTTATATCTGTATACTGATAACAAATAGGCAGATTAACAGCTATATAGTTAGCATTGTAACATCAACTGAGACATAAAGTAGTCAAATCCACCACCCTTCTGATTGTAAACCTGACAGGATGCTATAAACTTACTACCACTGAGAAAAATGCTATTCCTGTTTGGTTTTTTATCCCTGTTTTTAGCTGGTGCTTTATGAGTTATGTCGGAAGTAAATTGGTGTGTAGGTAAAACCTTAAATTGTCATGGTCTAGCTTTTATGGATAGGTCAGGGTGTAAGTCTATACAGCAGTCAAATAAAGGTTACTGTATTTTAAAGGTTGGTATGATTAACAAGATAGAAAATAACATTTGGTGTACTTTAAAGGAACATGAAGGTGTGTCAGGAACTCCTTTTCTGTAAACAGGCTAATCTAGGATTTCTCTCTGAGTCACATAGTTAAGAATGATAGGTAGAGACAAAGGTGATTTACAACTATGAACCTCTGCAGGGGACATAGCTATGAGCTGCTGCAAAGGACAGAACTGTGAACCACTGCAGGGGACACAACTATGAACCACTGCAGGGGACATCTTTTTTTAAGCAGTGGGGAAGGGAAGGGAAGTAATTAAATGTATAATGATGGTAGGCTATGTCTTTCTTATAACCAATCTGAATTTCATTTTATTTTCAGGACTTTACCACTGGTATAAACTGTGAAAAATGTTTACCTGGCTACTATCGACCATGGGGTGTATCCCAGAATGCAAACAGACCTTGTCGCCAGTGTAATTGTCAAGAATCTCGCGGATCTACGGGTATTTGTGTGGAAGATGACAGCATGGTTGATGAAGGTTTGGTACGTATTCTTTAAAAAGATTCTGAGATTGTAGTTTGTTATGAATATGAAATTCTGGTTGCTGACGCAATTTTTACAGAATCTAGGGATTTCTTCTCTTATTATTTATTTGTTATATAATTATTTTGTTACCATTTTCAGATGCCAGGCTCATGTATATGTAAGGCAGGGTTTGCTGGACAGAACTGTGATCAGTGTGCACCTGGTTACCATAGTTACCCCTATTGTGAACCATGTTCATGTAGTATAGATGGGACAGTAGATCCCAACATGTGTGAAGGAAGATGTGTTTGCAAGGTGAGTCAAAGGAAATTGACCTCTCAGTTAACCATAATGTGAAATAGTTTTCTGCGAAAAATGCAATGATATTAAAATGACAAGAATTCTATTGAAAACAAAGCGAGAGACATCTGTATATATTTGTATTTACTAATTTTCAGGAGAATGTAGAGGGAGATAACTGTGACCGGTGTAAATCAGGGTACTATGATCTCAGTAAGGGGAATGAGCTGGGATGTAGGCAGTGCTTCTGTTTTGGTATATCAACAGTGTGTCAGAGCGCAGGTCTTGGACTTGTTCAGGTTGGTTATGATAGTATTTTTCTGTAAGATAAAACTCTTGACATAGATGTCACTTTCTTACCTGCCATATTTACACTTATATCTTATAATTACTCTTGCCTTACTTATATTAACAACTTCTATCAATATTTGAATGAGTTGAATGTCAGTTTGGTATTAAAGATATTGCTAATTTTCTGAGTAAAAAGTTTTATGTCTTGCGAAACTTGTTAGTTTTATTATTTCAGATTTCTGACATGCGTGCTGACATGGATGGCTGGACTATTATTACATTAAATGATGAAGATTTTACATATTTCCCAACTCAAGCTGATGGATGGTTAGAGTATAGGACATTTCCTGCTAGAGAACAGAACTTTGTAGATGCTGGTGATAGATCAGTCAGAGATGAAGTGATTTATTACTGGCAAGGCCCAGTTAAATACTATGGAAACAGGGTTTGTTTTTCTGGTTAAGTCTTTCTTTAACCAATTTTTTTGCTAGACTTCTGAAATGGAATTGTCCTTTTTCAGTTTTGGCAATGAAATTTTTTTTACTGAATAGCGAACAGTGCAGATCATGATCAGACTGCATAGATGTGCAGACTGATCATGATTTACACCATCTGCAAAGTGTATCTTTTGCCACTAGCAGGATAAAAGCTAGCTTTTTGTGACACAGTGATATAACCACAACACATTTAGGGGCATTAGACTTGATCTTGGATCTCATTTGGGTAGATCTTGTCAGAATTAACTGTAGGATACCGTGGTTTCCAAATCTATACATAATTGCTAGGAGATTGTAAAGGCCGGGATCCAGTAGTAAGCAGACATTTTGCATAGCTTATAACAACTGGGGAAAAGCTTAAATAAAAGTATGTTTGTTGTACCTCAAAATTCAATTCTTATTTTTATTTTGTTGTTGTTGACAATCCACATGCCAGCAGACATTTTACTTTTAACAATAATGAAACAAGATTATAATGCATTTTTGTATGAATATATTTATGAATATGGTTGTTCAGCAATAGGGAAGTTTTAATCTTACTAAAGTAATCATAGACAAATCAAAAGAAGTTATCTGAAAACTGTTGTATAATTATAAGGTAAGGCGGTATGAACATGTAGCATAATTATAAAATCTTTCCAAAATGTTTCCATTTAGTTGACTTCATACGGTGGACAGCTTCACTACATGATGAAGTTTACTCTAGATGATAGTGCACCATGGCAGTATCATCTTGCTGAAGCAGACGTCATTCTCCAGGTAGGTTCAGAAACTTTACTAGTGTCTGCAATAAGTCCTGGAAAAACATAAAAGGGTTTTGTCTAGAGAATAAGTATGTACATACCTCATTACTTGTAGAACTGATTTTTTTTAAGAACTTATGAAGAAATACATGTTTTAACATTGACTCGAGCTTGTTTGCTGATATGTGTCCTATTCCATCCACAGTCAGTGATTTCATGTCAGTACACAGTATAAATGATGTATGTATACCTATACCTTAAAAATCATTTGGGTGTATCATTATTTGGTAGAAAGATTTACAGTAAATGTTGTATTACTGACAATACGATATGTTTTGAGTTACATACAAAATGTATCTTCAACTGAAGTTTTATTACTAGTTAACCTGTTCAATACATTTCTATGACAGGGTGGTAACATAACTGTTACAAATGGCAGAAACTATATCAGAGAGAACCAGGAGAACAAGAAGAGTATAACCCTGGACGAGACACAGTGGTTTGAACTTGACACATCTAGCAGTAGAACCATCAGCCAGGAACACGTCTCGAGAAAGGATTTTATGTTGATGTTGTATGATCTGAGGAGGATAATGATCCGAGCCACCCATCATACAGCACAGGATAATGTCATGTAAGTGGTGTTACAACATGTCCTGTTGTTACACAGCACACATTTCAGGGAACTTATTTTCAATTCATTGTTTATTTTTCAATGGCTTACTTTTCCTTTTGCTTCTTATGAAAATAAAATTTTACGTGTGATCAGAGTTGTTTTTTTATTGCACACCTTTTCATTTTAAACTTGATTTACAGGTTGAAGGATGTTTTTTTGGACACATCAAGTGCAGGATCGACAAGTGATATCAGCATTTCAGGTGTAGAAAAGTGTTCATGTCCCAGAGGTTACACAGGACTGTCATGTGAAGTAAGTTTTCAGGAACGATTGTAGTAATCCAGGTGTCATTCACACTTGCTCAGTTAAATTTCTAAAATGGAATTGTCCAGCTTGCAAGTTTTTGCAGTGCCATTAATTGTAAAAAGGGGTGTTCAGCGATAATTTATGGACTGAATAGCAACAGTGGAGATCATTTACTGGTAACAGGATATGGAATAATTTCAACATGCATTTAGAAAGGACTTTCAAGCACTTCAGATTCAGCATGAATTTTTCTTTCTATGACAGCATAATAACTTAAAAATTTGCATTTGCCAAAAATATGTAAGATGATATAGATTTAGACTGTGTGTTGACATTTCAGAGTTGTGATATAGGCTGGCGTAGAGTAGACAATCTGTTGTATGGCGGCCAGTGTGTCCCATGTGAATGTTACGGACATTCCAAAACATGTGATCCCTATACTGGAAGATGTCTAGTAAGTTGCTCTTTACTTATGATATATCAATGCTTCTAAACAGACAGAAATTATTATAAAGCTGTCCACATGATGAAAGTTTGCATTAGAAATTGTAATGTATCACAGATAAACTCTGATGATTTGTCATTTGCGCACAGATACAACATCTACATGTGAACATAGAATTCAGGAAATCTTGAGTGTCTCTTTGAATGACTAGCAGGTGAGAAATGTTCCTCCTAGACTCAAATGGTCATTATTCTCACAAGAATTAAACAATAAACTATACTTCGTTACTCTAGAATGAGATTGCAAATTATTTCCCATTAAAAATGAAAACTTACGGACTTGTTCGGGAGAAACCAGTACCTTTAAATTACTAATTTAAATTTGCAGTTTTCTACATTACGGTACATTGACTTTAGAGTTCAAGAGACAGAATGATGGTTCCAACACTAATAATTGATGAAATTGTTATTTGGTGTTTTTATTAAAATTCAATTTTATTGCTTTTTCAATACAGATGTGCACTGACAACACAGAAGGTGTACATTGTGATGTATGCAGACAAGGTTACTATGGTGATCCTACACATGGAACACCAGATGACTGTAAGCCATGTGCTTGCCCACTTGCAGAGCCAAGCAACAACTTTGCCAGTACATGTGTACTGAATCCAAAGTTCAATGATCCAGATGCATTTATGTGTCTAGACTGTGCCCCAGGTTACACTGGAGAGAGATGTGAAAGGTGAATACTACAAGTTCTAAATAACTGTGTGAGAAATATCATATAAAAAACATTTGTACCACAAATAAAAAAAAAGAATGGAAAAAGACCAGCCCTGCATGTCACAACAATCAGTTTTTAACCACCAAGAGCAAAGATACATCAAGTTAGAAAATAGATTCCCTTACATTATTGTGAAACTTATATTTTGCTATTTATACCTTGCACACATGGAGTATCAGCATACAGTCCAATCATTCTGTCTGTTGGCTTATCAAACTACCAATTGCTTAGACTGTTACCTAAACGTCAAAGGCCTGAACACAGTTTCTTGTATGTAGGTCAATGGCAAGGTTTGATGATTTTAGTGACTTGGTTAATTATTTTTCAGATGTGACCATGGTTACTATGGTTACCCAGGTCTCCTTGGCAACTACTGTCAGCCATGTGGCTGTAATGGCAACATTGATAGCAATATGGTAGGAAGTTGTGATCAGCTGAGTGGAGAATGCAGACTGTGTCTCCACAACACCGAGGGACCAGATTGTGGCAGATGTAGAGTGGGCTACTATGGCACTGCAATGAATGGAGACTGCAAGTGTGAGTACTTTATTGAAGGTCTTCAGATTGAAAAAAAATGTTTGAAAAGAGATGTCAATGGAAATTCATTGAAACTTTTAAATTGTTTTGATAATTGATGCACTGTTGGGGAGACAGACAATATTCTGAATTTATAGCTCGACTTTTCAAAGAAAAGGGGAGCTATCCTACTCGCCTCGGCGTCGGCGTTGGTGTCACACCTTGGTTAAGTTTTTCGTACCACCCCACTTTATTTCAAAAGAATTAGAGGTATGGCTTTGAAACTTACCATACTTATTTACCATCATAACCTCCATCTACAGACAAGAATCCATAACTCTGTCAAGGTTTTTGACAGAATTATGGCCCTTTTTTAGCTCAACTTTTCTATGAAAAGGGGAGCTATCCTACTCGCCCCGGCGTCGGCGTTGACGTCACACCTTGGTTAAGTTTTTGGTACCACCCCACTTTATTTCAAAAGTATTAGAGGTATGGCTTTGAAACTTACCATACTTGTTTACCATCATAACCTCCATCTACAGACAAGAGTACAAACTCTGTCAAGGTTTTTGACAGAATTATGGCCCTTTTTGGACTTAGAAAGTGTATTGAGCTTGGTTAGTTTTTCGTACCACCTCACTTTATTTCAAAACCACTGGAGGTATTGCTTTGAAACTAACCGTACTTGTTTACCATCACGACCTTCATCAACAGACAAGAGGACATAACTCTGTCAAGGTTTTTGACAGAATTATGCCCCTTTTTGACTTAGAAAATACATTGAATATGGGTAAAATCCACTTATTACCTTAACCCTTTGAGATATTGCTTTGAAACTTTTAATGCTATTTCACATCATTACCCCCATCTGTACGCAGAGAAGGTAACTCTGTGAGGGATTTGTTTTAAAAACTAAGGCTTTTTATCAACTTAGAATCTTGGTTAAGTTTTTCGTACCAGTCCACTTTTTGACTGAACTGTTTGAGATATTAATTTGAAAGTTGGAATACTTGTTTACCATCATGATTCCCAAACATGGGGAGGAGAAGGTAATTCTGTCAAGGATTTTATTTGAATTATGGCCCTTTTTGACTTAGAAACTCAGTTAAAATTTCCACTTGTTAACTTAACCATTTGAGATATTTGGAGTACTTACGTACCATCGTAAGACCTATCTGTAAGCAAAAGAAGATAACTCTTCTTGATTTGTACTTATAAATTCCTAGTTAAAGTTTTGTGTGCCCTTAACTGTTAAAGTTTTGTTTTATTGGCAAGCACTAAAAAAGTCGAGCACGCTGTCCTACTGACAGCTCTTGTTGACTTAGAAAGTGTATTGAGCTTGGTTAAGTTTTTCGTACCACCTCACTTTATTTCAAAAGTATTAGAGGTATGGCTTTGAAACTTACCATACTTGTTTACCATCATAACCTCCATCTACAGACAAGAGTACATAACTCTGTCAAGGTTTTTGACAGAATTATGGCCCTTTTTTGACTTGGTAGTATATTGAGCTTGGTTAAGTTTTTCGTACCACCTCACTTTATTTCAAAACCATTGGAGGTATTGCTTTGAAACTAACCGTACTTGTTAACCATCATGACCTACATCAACAGACAAGAGTTCATAACTCTGTCGAAGTTTTTGACAGAATTATGCCCCTTTTTTACTTAGAAAATACATTGAATATGGATAAAATCCACTTATTGCCTTAACCCTTTGAGATATTGCTTTGAAACTTTGAGTGCATGTTAACATCATTACCCCCATCTGTAGGAAAGAGAAGGTAACTCTGTCAGGGATTTTTTTTTAAAATTAAGGCCCTTTATTTACTTAGAATCTTGGTTAAGTTTTTCGTACCAGTCCACTTTTTGACTAAACTGTTTGAGATATTAATTTGAAAGTTGGAATACTTGTTTACCATCATGATCCCAAAACATGGGCAGGAGAAGGTAATTCTGTCAAGGATTTTATTTGAATTATGGCCCTTTTTGACTTAGAAACTCAGTTAAAATTTTCATTCTTGTCCACTTGTTGACTTAACCATTTGAGATTTACTTTGAAAGTTGGAGTACTTATGTACCATCATGACACCTATCTGTAAGCAGAGAAGATACTCTGTGAAAATGTTTCTTTATTTGTACTTAGAAATTCCTAGTTAAAGTCTTGTGTCCCTTAACTGTCAAAGTTTTGTTTTATAGGCAGCATAAAATGACGCGCTGTCCACTGTTTGTTATTGTCTGTCATGCCAGCCATAATTGATATTTGTGCATTCAGTTATTATAACTATAGCATAATCATAGTCCAGTATTGGCTGATGTTAGAAGATCAGAGTCAATTGCTGGGGGGTTCGATATCTTTCGTATCTCAGTCATCCAAGTGCTAAATAATGCTGCATTGATTTAGAAAGATAGCTTAATAGCTGAAACCAAATTTGTATTTGATTTTTGTTTTCAGTATGTAGCTGTGACCCATTTGGCTCCAGTGATATGACGTGTAACCGTGACACTGGAAGGTGCGAGTGTAAACCTCGTTACACAGGACGGCAGTGTGATAGATGTGAGGTAAGATTAAACAGTCCCAAATCCTGTCAATTTTAGACACGACTGCAGTCTGCCAAATATTGAGAGAGATATACTCGTTAAAGTGAAGTCAATTATCTTTCCATTATAAAATCATTCACTGAAAATTGCAGTTGTAATTTATTTTTATTTTCAGAAATTAGTCAAAAATCATTTTTTGGAAAGAATGTGAAAAAAATATGATTACTTATAGGTTAGGTATCTACTATAGTTAACATACATCTGCAAATTCTTATGCTAAAAAAACACTTGACAGGTAGTTAAGCAAATCAAAGGATAAAATTCCTGGTCTATACAAGTAAGAGTTGCGAAATTTCCAAAGTAATTATTGAACTGTCTTTCATTCTTGTTTTAATTAGCAATTTCATGACATTGTTTCCCTGCTGTTGGAAATGATTCTAAGTGCTATTTTTAAAGCAAAAATAGAAAGGACATAAATTATGTTTATGAAAATGGCTTAATACATGTTATTTCAAAATGATTCTTATTATCTAAACATTCTTAATGTAGATAAATGATAAAGTAAGTCCATACATAGGTGCTTTCCAGTGAGTTTGATACATCTGAAATTAATATATTGCCATCTAAATAGTTTAGAAAGCATAGAGATATACTTTATATGTTATAAATAAAGCTTCCTGATTGCATTGCTTGCTGACTGCACAGATGTAAGTATAGACCTGTTAGGGGTATAAACTTCTGATTCAATCATGTATATAGTGGCAGCCACTGTAGAGTAGGGGTACAAGTTGAAACAGTACTTTTTTATATTGGATAATTTTACTTGTTATAAAAGTGTTCATCATACATGTACAATGTTGGTTGTTCTACCCAAATATCTGCCTGTATCTGATATAATGCTGCTTTGTCCCCACCGCCCCACCCATTTATATGTAAGACAGTATATCCTCAGCTGTTACCAGTTTGATTGACAATATAACCTACAGAAAGGGAAAATAACTAGGTAATTTGGTATACATGTGTACGTGTTATATATGTAATGTCCTTAACTGAACTCCAATTCTACAGTGGTTCTACTTCTTTGTGAAGAGTTATGTGCATTATCATTCAAGTTGTCAAGATGTTCAATGTTTACATTTTATTTGACTGTTTTATACATGTATTGTGAAACACGATGTTCATTGATTTGTTTGTTATTAATTGTTACTAATCTATTATACGAGGGAGTTGGACTTCTATCATACGATGCATGAAGAGCATGGAACTAAGTCAAACTTCAGTCATCTTAAATTTCCAGGAATTGAAAACAAGTTCCAAAATTACTGTTGTTAATTGAAAATAGGA
>JAFMSR010000005.1:39121945-39151933 GCA_022818135.1 Saxidomus purpurata
TCACACCTTGGTTAAGTTTTTCGTACCACCCCACTATATTTCAAAACAATTAGAGGTATGGCTTTGAAACTTAACATACTTGTTAACCATCATAACCTCCATCTACAGTCAAGAGTACATAACTCTGTCAAGGTTTTTGACACAATTATGGCCCTCTTTTGACTTAGAAAGTGTATTGAGCTTGGTTAAGTTTTTCGTACCACCTCACTTTATTTCAAAACCATTAGAGGTATTGCTTTGAAACTAACCATACTTGTTTGCCATCATGACCTACATCAGCAGACAAGAGTACATAACTCTGTCAAGGTTTTTGACAGAATTATGCCCCTTTTTACTTAGAAAATACATTGAATATGGGTAAAATCCACTTATTGCCTTAACCCTTTGAGATATTGCTTTGAAACTTTGAATGCTTATTTACATCATTACCCCATCTGTAGGCAAGAGAGGGTAACTCTGTCAGGGATTTGTTTTAAAATTAAGGCCCTTTATCGACTTAAAATCTTGGTTAAGTTTTTCGTACCAGTCCACTTTTTGACTAAACTGTTTGAGATATTAATTTGAAAGTTGTAATACTTGATCACCATCATGATCCCCAAACATGGGCAGGAGAAGGTAATTCTGTCAAAGATTTTATTTGAATAATGGCCATTTTTATGCCCCCGAAGGGTAGCATATTAAAATCGCACCGTCCTTCTGTCCGAGCCCGCATATGGGCATATATTGGGTACTATATCATTCATTCCGTCAGGTAGCCAACAAAAAAAGGGGCACATGTTGGGTACTTTTAATACTTTATATAGTGCCTTGTTGACTACTTTCTTATAATAGGAGGCAATGGAAAGTGCCCAACAAATGCCCATTTGTAAGGTCGTCTGTCCGTCCATCTGTGTGTCCCCACTTAAAATTTGTGTCAGGACTGTAACTCTGTCATGCATTGAAGGATTTTAAAATAACTTGGCACACATGTCTAGCACATCAAGACGACGTATCGCTTGCAAGACCCACATCCCTACCTCAAAGGTCAAGGTCACACTTGGAGTATGAAGGTTATAGAATCCTCTATATATGCACACATTTGTGTCCGGACTATAACTTTGTCATGCATCGAAGGATTTTAAAATAACTTGACATAAATGTCAGCGCATCAAGACGATGTGTCGCGTGCAAGACCCACGTCCCTAGCACAAAGGTCAAGGTCATACTTAGAGTTTGAAGGTAATGGATTCCTCTATATATGCACACATTCGTGTCCGGACTGTAACTTTGTCATGCATTGAAGGATTTTAAAATAATTTGGCACAAATGTCTAGCACATCAAGACAACGTGTCGCGTGCAAGACCCACGTCCCTAGCTCAAAGGTCAAGGTCATACTTAGAGTTTGAAGGTAATGGATTCCTCTATATATGCATATAGGCACACATTCGTGTCCGGACTATAACTTTGTCATGCATTGAAGGATTTTAAAATAACTTGGCAGAAATGTCTAGCACATCAAGACGACGTGTCGAGTGCAAGACCCACATCCCTACCACAAAGGTCAAGGTCACGCTTGGAGTTTATAGGTAATCAAATCCTGTATATATGCATACATTTGTGTCCGGACTATAACTTTATCATGCTTCGAAGGATTTTAAAATAACTTGGCACAAACGTCTAGCACATCAAGCAGATGTGTCGCGTGCAAGACCCAAGTCCCTACCTCAAAGGTCAAGGTCACACTTAGTGCTTAAAGTAATGGAACACTGTATACATGGTTACTCTGTCATGCATGAAAGGATTTTAAAATTACATAGCACATTTATGTACCATCATGAGACCTATCTGTAAGCAAGAGAAGATAACTCTGTGAAAATGTTTCTTGATTTGTACTTAGAAATTCCTAGTTAAAGTCTTGTGTGCCCTTAACTGTCAAAGTTTTGTTTTATTGGCAAGCACTAAAAAAGTTGAGCGTGCTGTCCTACTGACAGCTCTTGTTAACTTAGAAACTTAGATAAAAATTTTCATTCTTGTCCACTTGTTGACTTTGCTTGTCTACAATAAATGCAATTTTTTTATGCAAATGACTAGAAAACTTTCTATGTTTTCATTCAAAGAACAGAACACATGTGTTGTTGACTTGAAAAATTGGCTTCGCAGGGCATCCATTGGTATTACAGATACTCTTGTTTATAAATCTTTTAAGCAATATGTCCATGTACATGTATATAAAATTTAACTCAAAATAGTTTGTATACAAATTTAGTAATTAATTTATATGTATTGAAGACAAAGATGATGTGTACACAATTACATGTACAAGGAAATGAAATACTGGTACTACCCTCCTGTGTAATTCTTTAATAAGATTAAGATAGGAAACTACCTTTACCGAGACGTCCATGTGGAAATAGCTCAATACTGACACATTTAGTCCTTCTTTGCCAACGAAGCTGAACTGGTAGAAATGTCAATTGAAAATTGCAAACTGATACAGAACTTTCCAACATTGCCTTCAGATAGGCCATGAGGGGAATATAACAAGATTTTACTTGGTAGTGCCTGCTGGCAAATAGATCAATTCTGAAACACAAATTTTAATACTATTATATCAAGAAGTGATGCATTTAATTTGTACCCCAATTACTCACAATTTATAATGTTGTTTGTTTTATAGTGTTGTTATGCCCCCGAAGGGTGGCATATTAAAATCGCACTGTCTGTCTGTCCGTCCGTCTGTGCGTCCCCACTTACACATTCGTGTCCAGACTGTAACTTTGTCATGCATTGAAGAATTTTAAAATACCTTGGCACAAATGTCTATCACATCAAGACGATGTGTCGCGTGCAAGACCCACATCCCTAGCTCAAAGGTCAAGATCAGACTTAGAGTTTGAAGGCAGTGGATTCCTCTATATATGCACACATTCGTGTCCAGACTGTAACTTTGTCATGCATGTATGGATTTTAAAATTACAAAGCACATTTATAGAGCACATGGAAAGGACACAGACTGTGAGATACCTTTTTCGGGGGCATTCGTCACCTGTGAGGGACAGCTCTTATTTGTTTTTTTGGTAATGTATTTTTTATTTCTAAATGTTACAATACATATTACATAACATACACATGTTATCAACATATCCACAATTTTCAATCTTGTACAGTTTCATATGTACATGAAAATTGTATTACAACTCTCATTCTATCATGTACATGTATTCTATCATCAAGAAATGTTTTTGTGAAGTTATGATGTATTTCAAAAGGAAAAATAGACCATGAACGGTAAAAAAAAACTGCTACTAGTAAACAAAACAAAATCGATTGTAGAATTTTGGAGTTGATATTAGATTGAAAGGAAAAGGTTTAAGAGACTAAGATAAAAGAAAAGAAGGTGTATGTGGTCGTTCCTAACAAAACTGTGACTCCTGTAGGGTAATACAATGTTTTGTAAGATTTGCTCTCTTCAATGAAGTTTTAAAGCTAATTTGTCACTGAAACATACCTTTGAACGCTGACCATTTTACATTGTGATTTGCTATTTTATCATTTAAAATAGCAATTTCTCTTTTTATTTTTATTTGTTCCTTCATATATAACACAAAGATTTCAAAGTTTAGCTTACCCTTTGTGCATTTTGTTATGAAAATATATGATTTCATTAACGCTATTATAAAGTTTACAACATTGTTATTTCTTTTTGCATTTCATAAACCTAAGCTAATTGTTTCTAAATTAAAATTTACATTAATGTTTTTCGTTCTTAAAAAATTATTCAATCTATTCCACATGTGTTGTACATGGATGCATTCCCAAAATAAGTGTTCCTGGGTTTCTACGTTCATACTGCATAAATCACAGAAATTTATTTATTTCTGGTTCAGACTTTTGTCTGATTTATTGGTGGTTTGGTCTTTGTACAAGTTTTTGTGTCGCCCTTTCGGAGAAAAGGCGATACATAGGGATCGCTTTGTCCGTCCGTCCGTCCGTCGGTCCGTCCGTCACACAAACTTAACGTTGGCTATAACTTTGCCATTTCTTAAGATTTCTTCATCAAAATTTACACTTGTATTGCTTATGACAAAAGGGTCGTTATGCCGCCAAATTTTGTAGGTCAAGGTCATATTTGACAGAGTTATGCCCCTTTTTGTACTTAGATTTTGTCACACAAACTTAACGTTGACTATAACTTTGCCATTTCTTAAGATTTCTTCATCTAACTTTCAAATTGCATTGCTTATGACATAAGGGTCGTGATGCTGCCAAAATTTGTAGGTCAAGGTCATATTTGACAGAGTTATGCACCTTTTTATACTTAGATTTTTGCTCTAACTTTGCCATTTCTTAAGATTTCTTTATCAAACTTTCAAATTGTATTGCTTATGTCAAAAGGGTTGTGATGCCGCCAAATTTTGTAGGTCAAGGTCATATTTGACAGAGTTATGCCCCTTTTTGTACTTAGATTTTGTCACGAAAACTTAATGTTGGCTATAACTTTGCCATTTCTTAAGATTTCTTCATCAAACTTTCAAATTGTATTGCTTATGACATAAGCGTCATGATGCCGCCAAATGTTGTTGGTCAAGGTCATATTTGACAGAGTTATGCCCCTTTTTGTACTTAGATTTTGTCACAAAATTATTGGTTATTCTGACAAAGCGTAAGAGGGCGACACAAGTGTTCTACTGAACACCCATCTAGTTATAAAAGTTTCTTTCTTCATTTAATATTTTCTTTGAATCTGTTATTTCTTTTTCATCGATATTAAGTCTGTATATTGTCTTTCTTTCTGCATATTTCTTCTCTATAGTAGCAAAGTATTTTGTATTTTTTTCCTCTTTTTCAACACTAATTGCTTTACTTCTTATCAATAAACCATCTATTCTGTTATCGTATATACTATTTAGTTCTTCCTGCTTTAATTTTAGTTCCTGCTCATATTCAACATTATTTGTAGTATCATTTTGTATCTTATTTTCTATTTCTTCAATTTCATTTATTAACCTTTTTTCAGTTTCGTTATCTTTCTTTTTCTTGTATGTTGCATACTTAATTGTTTGATTTCTAATTTCACCCTTTATTAGCTCCCATAAAGTGCTAGGAGCTGCTTTTTTATTGGTTTCAGTTATCTCTTTTATGCTTTCTTTAATATTTTTTAGGTACTCTATATCAAATAGTAAACTGCTATTTACTTTGAAGTAACCTGGTCCCCTTAACTTATCGATTGAGTTTATTGTTATTTCTACCAAAGAGTGGTCTGATTTATATCCTGGTGTTATTTTACTGTTTTTTATCATACCTAAAAGGTTGTCTGAAATTAGAAAGTAATCTAGCCGACAATATATACAGGGTTTTGTATTAGAACGCCATGTAAACTGTGATTTATTTGGATTAAAATACCTCCACGAATCAATTAAGCTGCAAGATGTTATCAGTTCATTTAAGACTTTTCTACATTTTGTGTGTGTTTCAATACTTCCGTTTTTCTTATCTATTTTCATATCAATTACTGTGTTGAAATCACCTCCGATTACAAAATTTATATCATTTTCCATCAGTATTTTATTGTCGACTGTTTCAAAAAAATTTGGATTATCTTCATTCGGCCCGTATACGTTTAATAATGTTACTTTAGTTTCATTTATGATGATATTAACTGCCATTAGTCTTCCTTTAATCAATTCCTCATATGACTGAATAGTACCTTTAAATTTCTTATTAAAAAGTATAGCAGTTCCTAAACTTCTACTACTTTGTCCGCTGAAAAAGGCCTCACCATCCCATTCTTGTTTCTATTTACCACTTGTTACATTAGTTGAGTGCATTTCTTGAAGAAAACACAGAATAATTTTTACTTTTTAGCCATTGAAATAGCTGTTGTCTTTTTTATCATTTCCTAAGCCTCTTACATTGAAGGAGCATATACTTACAGATGCCATAATAATTGACTGGAAATAAGAGTCATAATTACATTAGGTTCGACCACCTTACTAACAAAGTTTAACAGGTTTATTGTTATACCCCCACAAAACGAAGTTGGGGGGGGGGGTATATAGGAGTGAGCTTGTCGGTTTGTTTGTCGGTCGGTCTGTTGGTTTTCGGATAATAACTCATGAACGACTTTACCGTTTTGAATAATTTTTGGTTGCAACTTCATGAAATACAGGTCAAGTTCAACTTTAGGGTCACTAGGGTCAAGGTCAAGGTCACTGTTACTAAAAATAGAAAAATGGTTTCCGCTCAATAACTCAAGTTAGGAGTGATCAATTACAATGAAACTTGGTGTGTAGGTAGCTTGTGTGGAGAGGAAGCTTGGGATTGCATTTGGGGTCGCTAGGGTCAAGGTCACTGTTACTAAAAATAGAAAAATGGTTTCCGCTCAATAATTCAAGTTAGGAGTGACTAATTGCAATCAAACTCTGTGTGTAGATAGCTTGTGTAGAGAGGAAGCTTGGGATTGCATTTGGGGTCACTAGGTTCAAGGTCAAGGGTACTGTTACTAAAAATAGAGAAATGGTTTTTGCTCAATAACTTTAGTTAGGAGTGACCAATTGTAATGAAACTTGGTGTGAAGGTAGCTTGGGTGGAGAGGAAGCTTTGGGTCACTAGGGTCAAGGTCACTAGGGTCAAGGTCACTAGGGTCAAGGTCAAGGTCACTGTAACTAAAAATAGATTTTTATTTATTTTTAGTTTTTAGATTGTTTCAAGCCAAAAAAAATTTCGGGGTCAAGGTCACTGTTACTATAAATAGATTTTTATTTAATTTTAATTTTTAGATTGTTTCAAGCAAAAAAAAAATTGGGGGTCAATGTCACTAGGGTCAAGGTCAAGGTCAGTGTTACTAAAAATAGATTTTTATCTATTTTTAGTTTTTTTATTGTTTTAAGCAAAAAAAAAATTTCGGGGTCAAGGTCACTAGGGTCAAGGTCAAGCTCACTGTTACTAAAAAAAAAGAAAAAATTTGTTATTAAATTGTAGCAAAAAAAATTGGTCAAGGTCACAAGGGTCAAGGTCAACCTTACACATTTTGTATGCTATTAAAACAAGACATTTACACAAGTTATTGTATAATAACTCAACTCTTATGTCCTTGTGGCCGTTCCTTTCTTATGGTTGCCATACTTCTGTGACAAAGCTGTATTGTGGGGGTATAATTCGTCACTCTTGTGACAGTTCTAGTTCAAAAAGGTTGGGTTGCCTAGTTCTATTTATTTAAGTGTATTTTTTTACGAAATACTTTCTTTGTTTTATGCATCATTTACTATTTGCATATAATACAAAACATCATACCCTCAATATCTATCAAAGTACATTAATATACTAATGTACTTATATTTAATAAGTTTGATGATATTCGTCCTATTACTGATTATAATTATGATTTATACATGTTTGAATAACAATTGTATTTTTCTACGTATTTTTTTACAAGCTTTAAGGGGTTTTATCAGTATAGTGCAAAGTCATTATAGCTGACAGTACCAAAAAAGAATTATGCCATTTTATAAATAATCATTTCACCATAAACATTATGATCTTTCAAACGTCATTATATGTTTTTACGTTATAGTACATTGTATATATGTTATACAATTTACTTTACAGTAGTAGTTAGCGTTTTCGTATATAGCAAGTCTGTAAATGTATAGACGAAACGTTTTTTTAAAAATAACGTCGTCTTGAAACAGAAATTTTACTGGTTAAAAAAAACAAAACATTTTTATAACTAAGTGTATATCAATTTTTTTTACTTATATAGCCATAGCAAATTGGTTGTTACTACTTAATCGTCAATATAAAGTTATATATAAATATCGGTCAAGGTGTACTACACACGTTAATTTATACTGACACAACATAAAATGTCTGTTGTGAGGCTACTTTTGTGAACTACAAACAAATAATTATGTTAAATAAAGTCATACATATACATATTAATGTAATTTCATTCTACTATGTATTTCCATATATCATGTAATATATATATTGAAATCATAAACTGATTTTACTTGTGTATGGTCTTATTTTGAGAAAACATTTTTATATGAAGCATTTATATAAGAAGCAATTGTATGTGTGCCCATTTTTATATACAAATATAGTATTACCAAATACCAATCATATTGTTTCATAAAGTCACTCTCATAAGATTTCTATACTATCTATTCCTATGTAATGTGACTTGATTTCAGTTTTGTTTTACATTGTTGATCAATATTACTATCGACTTGACACTATATTTAACGTAAAAGCTGGTCATCGTTCAACAAACCGGTTTTGACTAACACACGATAAGGCTAAGGGTAAACTATTTTTTGGCTCCCACTCATCTTGTTTTATACGAGTAAATGAAACTTATAAGTTTACAGCATTTCAACCGTAACAATCGTTATGTTTATTTTGACAGACCATATTCAATACCCATTTTCATTACCATGTGCATATATAATACCAGAAAAGGGACACGGAATCGGAATGGCAAAAAACATCCAAAAACAATTCTCTTTGTTTTACAAATCCGCAACCATGGTCATGATAAGAACCAAATAATAGTTTACACACTCAGAACAGATAAAACTGATTCATGTTTATTCAACTGAATCCGCACATCCATTCTACACTACACACCCTTCATTACGACTCCTTCCTTTCTGAGAGGTTCACTATTACTTTTGTTTTGTTACTGCTTATTTCTGGTTATTCGGGGAAAGGAAGATTTAGCCAATATTCGTAATCTTTGTAGGGTACAGCTTGTGTTTCACCATTTGTATCCTCGTACAGTACCTTTCCGGCCCAGTACCATGCGGACTTAATTTCACCTGGCTTTTTGTTTTTCAGGCTAATTAACACCTTCTGATTTAACTGTGTTAAATCCTCTGCTAGGAACAGTTTACTGCCTTTGAACATTTTAACATTTCTCATTACTTTGTTTTTAACTAATCTTGACATGAACTTAACAATAACTTGTGTTCTCTTTCCATGCTTTATTTCTCCTACTCTATGGGCAATGTCAGTATCTTTGATATTTATCTTCAGATCTGGTATCTTATCGTTGAAATTCTTAACGACAAACGCAGTTGTTTGTTCTGCATTTTCCTTCTTAAAAGTGTCTTCTATCAATCCGTTTATTCGTATGTTGTTTACTCTACTGTACTGTTCTAATTCATTTAGGTATTCCATGTTGCTGTAATCAATATTCTTAATCTCTTCTCTCAACAGTTCCTTTTCTTGATCTTTCTCTTCTAACTTCCTAGTTAAACTTTCTACTTTTTCTTTCAACTGGTCGTTTTCCTTATCCTTGTCGAACAGTTTGCTTTCAAGTATATCTATTTTCTTCTCAACGGATACAAGCAGATCTTCCTTCAGTTGCTGAATTGTTTCTCTGATTATTATCTGCAGATTTACTTGTTTGACTGACTTTTATTATAAATTAAGTTTGTTGAAAAGAAATATTCTTGTTTTTTTCTTTTTCATGTTTTTAGATCCACATATTGCCTTTGTGATATTTTGCTTAATTAAAGAAAAGCTGATAATGAACTCACTGTTTTTTCATCTTTAAGATCTAAACTGTTCACAGTTTGATCAGTAAATTTTCACTGAACATACCTCTAAACCATAAATGGTGTTGTTCTAAAGGAGTTATTGTTCCCTTATATAAGAAATGTGATGAAAACTTGCCCTCGAATTACAGAGGTATTACATTAGTAAATATTATTGGAAAATATTCTCCCTGATATTGAGGAACCGTATTAATAATTGGTGTGAAAAAGAAAATAAATTAAATGATAGCCATTATGGTTTTCGTGATGGGTGGGTGACAGCTGAAGCTATTTTTTTACTTCATGCTATTATACAAAAGTCTAAACTATGGTGTATGTTTATAGATTATCAGAGGGCTTTCGATACAGTTAACAGAGATGCTTTATGGACTTAATTATTACAGTCCGGTATAATGACCAACATGATTAAGTGTATATATTCTGATGTTCATGTCTAGCAATATGAAAATGTCAGACTTTTTCAATGTAACAATTGGTTTGAAACAGGGAGAACCGTTATCACCTCTACTTTTTATTAGCTCACATGGCACTAAGTGCCAGAGTGAGCTCCTAGGATCGCATTCCGTCCATCGTATGTCCATTAACATTTTCCTTGAAACAACATCTTCTCTGAAACCAACAGGCCAATGACGATATAACTTGGCAGGGATGTTCCTTGCATGAAGCCCTTTCATAGTTGTTCAAATAATTTCATTTCATGCAGAACTCGGCAACAGAAAGGAAGAACTTTAAAATCTTTTCAAGAACAGGAAGGCCTAAAGCTTAAATATTTGGCATGTGGCATTACCTTGCGGACTTCTACCAAGATTGTTCAAATTATGACCCCTTGGTCAAAATTGACTGCCCGGGGGTCACTTGTTTTTCCATAGGCTTGTATAGGAAAAACGTTAAAAATCTTCTCTGAAACCACGAGGCCTAGAGCTTAGATATTTAGCATGTGGCATAACCTAATGGACATCTACCAAGATTGTTCAAATTATGACCCCTGGGTCAAAATTGACCCAGCATGGGGGTCACTTGTTTTTACATGGGCTTAATGTAGGAAAAACTTTAAAAATCTTTTTCTCTGAAATCACAAGGCCTAGAGCTTAGATATTTAGTATGTGGCATTACCAAGTGGACCTCTACCAAGATTGTTCAAATCATGACCCAGGGTCAAAATTGACCCTGCCCCGGGGGTCTCCTAATTTAGCATAGGCTTATATAGAGGAAAATCATGAGCCCAAGGTCAAAATCGACTCTTTCTGCTACTGATGATCTTCTATAATAGCCAATGGTAGCCAGGTGAGTGATATAGGGCCATCTCGGCCCTCTTGTTCTCTTTATTTACAACATTGTTGAAAAATTTGGATTTCAATTCGTAACAAAGATTACTGGTATGAGCTTTTGTCAATGTATATGTAAATTACTCAAATTTGTTAAAAGCAAGGGTTAGAGATCAGTTTGTTCAAGAATGGCGTGCATATATAAATGTTATGCCGAAATTACATTTTAACCCAATAAACCAAATTCTTCCTGCTACCAGTACGAAATAATGACTTTCCAAATACTACTTTTCCTATTTTGACTGGGATAGTCAATTTAAAAAAAAACAACTGCATGCAGGACAACAAGGGAGATCACTGCGAAGAAATGAACTATCATTTTATTAGTCCAATTTTTTTATTTCTAAAGCACCAGCTTCAAATACTAATGCGGCATTATCATTAGTTTAACACATTTAAATGCACAGCAACCGAAAATTGCTTTTATAAAACTGTCACCAAAAATACACTATGTGCAGTAAGATGCATACACGCAAAAATACTCTTGAAAATTTCATTGTCTTCTGATTGCACATGTATGTACTGATATGTTCCTTATTATTTGTTGGTATGTTTTTCTCTTACGTTTGTAAACGGCCAAAGGCAAATGTATTGCTGATGGTCAATAAACTTGAAACATATTAAAAAAAGGGGATAAATTCTATTTTTGTTTAGGCTTTCATTTTTGCTGTAAGATAGTGAAAAACAAAGATTTTTCAGACCATACTTTTTTTATTTTGTTTGCAGGTCCGCAGGCTTCGGAACAATTAATTTGTAAAGATTAATAACAGAATAACCAACTAGAAAAAAAGAGCAACCTTTTCTTCTTACTAACATGGCCGTTTTAAACAGATTTGATGGTACATTGTATTTTTCTACTGATTTTAATTATGACTTGTTTAACTATGACAGAGCTCAAAAGGTAATTATTTTACTTGTTACCTGCAACAAATACCACCAACATTTTTAATCTGTACTTTGGTTGTGATGTTTTCAGTATTTTCTTCATGTTTTTTATTCCTTTTAACTTACATGTATAAGCAAGTGCTATCCTTGTATGTAATGTATTTATATATTAATTCTTTTTAAATAAAACAGTTCTGCTGAAGTGTGTGCTTTTGTCTTGTATATGTATATATTAAATTGTTTATAGTCTGGCCGACCCTAAGATTTCCCCCTGGTTACTGAGCCTTCCAAAACCCGATGTGCTTGTGTCTTACAGTCTGTTACCTTCGCAATGTCATTATGGTCACTTTACCCATTTTAATTTCTAAATGGACGGTCCAACTTGCAATTTAAACAGATCTGTGTTTTGTTTAAAGGTGCCCATTCAATATCTACTGAATGAGTTGTGAACTGTGTAGATCATGACCATGACAATGATTTGTTGCAGACACTACACTGTTTGGTCACTTCTTGGTAAATATAGATATACATTTCTCACCTATGAGATACATATGTCCACGCATTTACCGGTGATAGATAACCTTATCCTTCACGGCTTATCTGTCATCGCTGCCGGACTACTTTTACCCAAGTTATAAGCAGCCAGCACTTCACATAAAAATCGAAAAATGACTATTGAAATAAACATAACGTTGTTTATGTTGCAGAGCCTGGTTTTTTGGACGTATCTCAACCCTCTGGTGGTATTTCCTTATCCACAACTGGTGAACATGGTAGATACACTTTGTATAAATATAGGAAGTATAATTGAAACAATCTTGGTAGAGGTCCATTATCTATCTTCCTGTACTGTCGAACCCTTTACAGGGACTTAGACAATTTCGTGCGCGTCAAGCCACAAAGACTGTTAGTAGAAATAAAAATAAAAGAATTAAAAAAGAAACAGGTCAAAATAGGAGAAAAGGTGGAATAATTATGTTAATGATTAAAAGATAAAAACGGGGGTGGAGATACCAATACTACATGCTATTAAATATCTTATCTCTAGGCCTTGTGTTTAAGAGAAAAAGATTTTTAAAGTCTTTCCTATTATAAGCTTATATAAAATCAAGCGACTACCAGGCTGGGTCAATTTTGACCCAGGGGTCATGAAGTGAACAATCTTGGTAGAAGTTGTGTCACTGTAAAGTAAATAGAGAAAAGGTAGACTACTCAACACTTACAAATGTCAGATTTTTGCATTATTGTCTCCCTTAGCTACTGGTGGCAAACACTATTTTTATTCAAATTGGTTTTCTATATTATAAGATCAATTTAAGTATTAAGATGATCTCTGTGTGTAATAATTTGAACAATCTTAATTGGTAGAGGTCCATTAGGCAATGCTACATGCTAAATATCTAAGCTCTAAGCCTTGTGGTTTCACAGAAGATTTTCAAAGTTTATCCTATATATATTAAATAAAGCCTATGTAAAATAATGTGATTCCCCAGTAAACCTGTTACTTTTATTGCTGTTTGTGCTAGGAACATGTACACATAATTTCAGAAACAACCCCTTTCTTGAAAATTGTAAATTAATACAATTCAAGGGCCTTGACTCCAGAGAGACTTTGGTGATTTGACTGCTTATCAAACTTGGCCAAGATAGTATTACCATAAATTTGGTGATGTTTACACAAAAGGAATTCATGGCAGGAAAGTGAAAGGCTACTTTGGCATATTTTGACAATTCAAGGGCAAAAACTTAAGAGTGCCTGGGGTGATTTGACTAGCATTTACTAAGTCCTTAAAACAATTCATTCAATACGGCTAAGAAGAAAACCATGGCTTATTGAGTCATATTCAGTTATCATACAGCCAGCAAGATTAGCCTACCAGTTTGACCAGTTGTTTTGATCCGATATAGTTAGTTGTCATACCTTAGAAGAAAGTGCCTTCCCCAAACTATCTTGTTGAATTAATTAGACTACCAGAAAGATATGATAATAGTCATATACAAAATGTATATCAAAGACTTATGTCTGAATATTAACACTAAGTTTGGATATGATATTATGATCTATTAAAATCAAAGGTTTGGGCAAATGATTTACAATAGCGAGTTGTGTGTCAAAGGGGAAGTCAAAGAAGATCTTCCATTCAATTGATGTTAGAAAACAAAACATTGAAATTTAAGTTATTAATTTTCAAAAAGGGGGATGTATTTGACTGACGCTTCAATCTTAAATTCACCCAAACTGTCTGCATTGTATCTATTATTCGAAGAAGGATTGAATTGGGTCTATATTTATGTGGTGTTATACATGTATATGGCGTTTGAAAAATAAACAAGAAAATTATAACCTAACAGTTATATGAGACGATTACTGTATTAGAATATTATGATTATTATGATTCTGTCAAACGACCGCATACATGTTCTTTCCTGCATATTCATCAGTCATTATTTAAAAATGACGTCATCTTACGTATACCACCGCTCCATCTCCCATAACTAACTTCACTGTTACTGCATGGAAAAGACACTAAAATTTCCAGACTAAAATTTATGATACTGTACTGTAGCCTGACAGGGATTTCTCTTCGTAACTAGCGTCAACATGTTTGGTTTGCCAATCGGACAGAATTCCTTCATAGTCCAGCTGATTTCGTTTATAATTATGAGTGAAAACATTAAATTACATTCAAACCTTTCAAATAAAACGTGAAAACCAAGCGAAATCGACCAATTAACGGAAATTCAACAGTTGTCGAACTTTTGAAATTTTTTTACTGATAAATTACGGCTTTCGGATAATTTGCGGGTTTTCCCTGAGGTTTAAAGGTCCTAATTAAATACAAAATGTATTTAAATTAGACTGTTTTCCGTCAATTCCATTTTTAATAATTTCTAAAGCGAAATGAATCGGCACCATTCCTGGGCTGACTTTAGCGCTTCATTAATATTCATTAGATGCATTCAAGGGATGCAACTCTAATTGATTTTGCATTGCTAATGTCGGTCTTTTGTTTGTAATTGTGCTTATTGGGTCCACCATCCTCTAAGGAGGCTATAATCCGTACGACCCGTCTAATGTAGGTCATCACCGTGGTTGCTATTATAAAGCCCAAAAATCGTTAATACAAACAGGCTATACATTGTAGCCACAACGCTATCAATATATCAATAATATAGCTTCTTAGGCCATTCATAAAAATACAATAACTCAACGTTACAAGAAATCAATGTAGAACTCCGACTGATCCACAGAAAAATAACAATAATAAAAGCGTGAAACTGACGTCATATTCCATACGTGCTTTAACATTGTAGATCTAGCAACTAACTACTGGCTTTGGCAGATAACACTACATTGCATGGAACAAACAAAATAGAAACACGCATGCGCTACACTGACGTCATATATATCAGTGCATTGTAACTGATTCTATTACCTTATCCACATAACGCTTTGTTGCATATGGACTAAATTTTAAAAGTCATTTTGTCCGTTTTAGTAATACAAAAGACGTATATTCATAGTTAACAAGAAAAACTGTGATACTATGTATCACAGCGGGCCTAGAAACAAAGCTTTCATGTAAATATTTTGAAATGGGAGATGCAAATAAACTTTACAGACTTTATAACAGAGACAGAATTGATTTATATTCTAAGTTCGTGTAAAGCAAATACTTGACTATCTTGTTTGTGCATTTACAATTTAGTAACTATTTCTCATTTCCAGTGTATCATTTATGATTTAATAAGAAACAAAACCATATTCATGAAAAAAGCTTTAAATGTCAGTCCAAAATTCCATTTTGTTTGTTTTTTTAATTGATTTTTTCAACATAACTAAGTTGAAAATTCAAGATAGTAAGTTGAATATTCAAGATACTAAGTTGAATATTCAAGAGATTAAGTTGAATATTCAACTTTACTAATGTTGAATATTCAAGATACTAAGTTGAATATTCAAGATACAAAGTTCATTTATTTTCAAGATACTAATTTGAAAATGTCAACTTACTAACTTGAAAATTCAAGATACTAAGTTGAATATTCAAGATACTAAGTTGAAAATTCAACTTACTAAGTTGAAAATTCAAGATACGAAGTTGAATATTCAAGATACTAAGTTGAAAATTCAACTTACTATGGTTGAATATTCAAGATACTATTGAATATTGACTTAGTCAGTTGAATATTCAAGATACTAAGTTGAAAGTTCAACTTACTAAGTTGAATATTCCCAACAACCTATTAAGTTGAATATCCAAGATACTAAATGAAAATTCAACTTACTAGGTTGAATATTCAAGATACTAAGTTGAATATTCAAGATACTAAGTTGAAAATTTAACTTACCAAGGTTGAAAATGGCCTCAAAAACCTAAATAGCTAAGTCAGTCCCCTTGACTTTTCAACCTAGCAGTCTCTGAATACCCTCCAGCTCCAAGTAGTCTTGAATATTCAACTTAGTAAGTTGAATATTAAACCTGGGTATCGAATATTCAAGGCCCTCCTTAGAGTCGAACCCTGGACCTTAGTATCTTGAATATTCAACTTAGTATCTTGAATATTCAACTTAGTAAGTTGAATATTCAACTTAGTATCTTGAATATTCAACTTAGTAAGTTGCCTATAAACTTAGTATCTTAAACTATTCAACTGAGTAACTTGAATATTGATCTTAGTAAGTTGAATTTCCAGCTTAGTATCATGAATATTATCTATGTAATTTTGAATTTCCAACTTAGTATATTGAATATTCAACTTACTATCTTGAATTTGTCAACTATAGTTAAGGATTGAAAATTTCAATCAAAAAAACAAACAAAGTGGCGTAAATTGGGCTTCGAAGTTAAATAGAGTCTTTATGTCTTGTGCCGTTTTTTCTTCATTAGTTTGTATATATGATCCCTATTTTCATTCAGCTTTAATTAAAACAAAGTTAACGTGCAATATTATAATATTTTCCAGTCTAATAACACGAAATGAAAACCAGTCTGATAAATATAGAAAGTGCATCTCGACCAGTTCGTAAACTTTGGCTACCTTTCACTTTATTGCTCTTACATGACATGTCTGATTTAAATAGACTGTCAGTGACTGTACAATGATACTACCATTCAAAAACAAATGAAGTTAATTTTTAAGAATAAAAATCGAGTCATAGTAACCTGGGACGAATATATACTATTATTGCTCCAGTAGTAACGTAATGGACCCACTTTACCCGATACCGTAAGATACCCGATATCGGTTTTTATACTGGCCGAACAATAAAAACTTTTCACTACTTAGATAGGTTACATAAGCATATAAAATAATTTGACGATTTACATAGATAAAAGATAGCAATATCAATTGTTTATAATAATAATAATAATAATAAATTCTTTATTTTAAGAAGGTAACATGTACAGATATGCAAACAAAATATTTACAACATCTTAGTTCAAACATGGCCTTCTGTAACATGGAAAACGAAATATGATGTTCATACTCCATTTACACATTGAAACGACAATCACTCAAGAATTGAAAATAAATAATCGCATTTATACCTAACAAATATATATCGGATTGTTAGTAATTGATCTAAGGCAATATACATTATTACTGGAAAAGGTGAGCAAATCTTTTATATAAACAGGCGCCATGTTATACTGGGCTTTATATACCAAGACTGCCGTATGATAATGTCACCTGTCTGCAAAAGACATCCATTGAAGTTCATGTAATGAACTAATTACAATTTTCAAGTCTTTTTGATTAACTTAATTTGCATCATGGTCTAATTTGTAAGTTTATACATGAGTTAATGTTCTTTCTTCCTGCCCCCAAGCACAGTGCAGGCAATAGTCAAGTGTTGATAATACATATGTATGTGTAATAAATTATCTATATCATTCCATGTTAGATAATACTTATTTTTTGAATAGCGTCATTTTATTATTAATTTTGGAACAAACTGTTTGTAATTGTTACTTCCATGATAATGCGTTGTCTATATAAACACCAAGAATCTTTTGTGCAGTAACATTTTCAATTTCAGAGTCAGCTATATTTTGAAATTTCAGATGCAAATCATTTTTACTTCTTAGTTTGTGGAACGGAGTTATTATCATACATTTATTTTTTGAAGGATGAAGCGACATATTGTTTACTTTACACCAATCAGTAATTGCGTTTAAGTTTATTTGCAGTTTATTCTGTAAGACATGTGTATCAGAGTTGGATTCATAAAGGGTAGAGTCATCTGCTATCTTCTCGATATTTCCCAGTCCATTTATCATTTATGATCTTAATGTATAGGAGAAAGAAAGAGGTCCCAGGATCGATCCATGAAACCAAAGTTACTACTAGTTTCTTATGTTTTTACGTTTTTTCCTTAATGACTTGATTTCTATTGGACAAATACGATCCAATATCTTAATTCACTTTTTAAAAAAAATGATACAGTTCAAGTTTATGTAAGAGTATTTTCTGGTCTACTAAATCGAAAGCTTTCCTTAAATCAATGATCACTGCCCCAAAGTGCATCCCAGAATCTATATCTTTGCTAACCATGTATTTATTAAGTGAATAAGAGCATGTGTGACAAGAATGCTGTTCAGGGAAACCTGACTGAGTGGAATGGATTATGTTCTAAACAAATGAAGTTGATTTAATTTTTGAAGCTGTGAAGCAATATGTCGTTCAAATATTTTAATATTTTAGTTTGACAATTTTAATGCTACACAATGAACCAATGGTTTAACCCAATCTTTACCCGTAACTTCCTACGATTTCCATAACATTTTGTTCAAAGAACTATACATTATTCACTCGCATGTTACATTTTCCAACCACGTAATAAAAATGCCTGCTTTCATCTAAATTATCCAAAATAGACGTTCGCCCAAAGGTGTATGATAAAATAATTTGTCGTTGTTAAATACAGATAAAACCGATGAAATATATCAGCCTTGATAGCTCAATATTTAGAGCTACAGACTTGTAATCAATGGGTGTGGGCCCGATTCCCAGGGCTGACTAACTAGGAATTTTCTAACATTTTGTTCGGATGAGACTATAATACTCAGGTCCCATGTATGTGTGAAAACCTGGCATGATAAAGAACCAGGGGTGTTCTGGATGGGCCGCTTACTGTATCTTGCACTATCTCCCGAAACCTAAAATAACTAAACTCTTCTGGGGGCGTTGGTCATATGGGAAACCGGTACCAACGATAAAACCCTAATATACCATACCATGAAATATATCAGTACTTCAGTACTTTGATTTTTCACTCTTTCACGTGCCAGGCACACAAGTTTCTGCGGAAGTTATATTGTTTCGTTTTGTTTTTCAATCGACCTATGCAAATCATTATACCCAAAAACTACTAGATGACAAGTGTGGTGATCCTGCGCCTCCCACGCCCCCTCAAGAAAAACCGCGCTTATACCATAAACACCGTGATTGGATTTGAATAGATGAAACAGACTATAGACAGCGCCGCCTGGTGAGAGACGTAAACCGCAAATTTACACCGGTATTTCGACTGTACCGGGAAATTCGGTCTGGCTGTAGTTTTGGTGTGTGCGATTGTACGTTCAGTTGAAACTGATTTAAGCATGATTTAACAGTGCAAGATGGAATTAATTCAGGGAATTTTACTTGCAGTGGCACTGATAGCAATTATACCTGTGTTAATTACAGGTAAGTAACAGGTGTCATTAGCTAGATTATTACAGACGACGCAAAATTTCGTCTGTCAGCATTTTCACGAATAAAAATTTGCAGTCAGTGAAATGTGCATTAATTATACATCAGTTGTGTCATGACATTTGAAATTTGTAAAGAATTAAACGTTGTATCAAACAGAATATACTGAATATATCTAGGTGGAGAAATCAGTATCTTAGATAAAATTTTAATTTAAAAAAATTATTGAAAATCGGTAAATATGCAATTGAAAAATACAGTACTGTCAATTAGCCTAATTAATTTGGCTGAACAATTTGACCCATTTAATAGATCTGATTTTTTTACTGCCAAACTGTTAGAGATGAACAACTACAAAATATCAGCCTATAAAATTATCAGTTTGCCTTCGGAGTCAAAATAGTTAGACTAACTGTCAATATAACTTTTATATGAAAATGCAATGGTAAATGCCTAAATGGTTGGTTACAACTGATGCTGAAGATGTTCTAAATCTACATGGACAGTACAATGCATATATTTCTTGTAAGAAAAGTAGTAAACATGTATAGAATCTAGCTTTTGACCGAGTTAATGCAATGAAACAATTGCATATGTTTCTATATTAAGATGAACATCATTCTGTTTGATCCTACTGGACATTTTATAATCAAACTGTCCATGTGTAACTTTTTCGCAGTGGTTTTTAGGCTTTTTTCCTATTCATAATATAAATTTTGTGTGTCACAGTGCAGTTTAACTTCACTTAGTCATTTATTTATTTGTATGCATTTGCTGTGTCATTTGATACATGATTACGTAAGAAATGTTTATACAACTAGTTTGAAAACTAGATAATATTGTCTGCGTATAAATCGTGGTGCATTATGAAATACGAATTACTAAATTTTAAGGTGAGAGGTGCTGCGGTTAACGTAGTACTATTGTAGTACATTTAACACTTTTAAATAAATTTAATTGTAGTATACACAGCTGACATGAAAACACTTAATTTGTATCGATATTATAAAATGTTTTTCCTTTTGCTGGATAGAATATAATGATCTACATTTCTACAAACACAAATTTAAGTCTGACCAGTGTTTGAGACCTGTGTAGATCATGATCAGAATTGTGCAGAGATATGGAGATGATGAATGTGAAGAAGATAAAGTTTATTAACAGCTTCTATGAATTGATTCTGTATATGGACCTGTTCCCAATGTCTAAAAACTACCTTTTATCTCAATCAGCATCATTGTATATCTCATTTTTCCAAGCTTGATTACATGTTTTCTATATTTTCTTCTATGATTGTGACAACCATCCCATTTTTTCTGATGGTTTGAAATGCATGAGCACATCCTAACATGCACACATGTATACCGCTTTATTAGCTGGACTCAAACCACATCATTAGGGCTGGTTGAAACTATGTATGGCAAAAACTTTGTAGTTAATATTACACAATGCAGTAAAATTCCCATTTTACATGTAGGTATTGCACATGTTTTTCTTTCACAATTTATAATATTTATGTTTTCACATAATCACAATTCAAAAGTTCTCCATCTGATTGGCAGGAGCACATACTTATAGGATATACTGTCTGACAGGTTTGTGAACTGTAGAATTGCCCAAGGTGTGACAGTGCATCTTCATTTTGGCAATAAATAGTGCAGCAGATGGGTATGGGAAAATGCATAAATTCTAAGATTGCTTCTGACTTTCTGATATAAAAGAGGCCAGGGTGGAGACCTAAAGGATCTGACAGACAATAGGGTTTATGGGACTTGACCCAGTAGTTGGACACATTCTAAACATTTTTGTCCATGTTGTATGACTGTTTATTTTTCTTCTGTTAATTGTTAAAAGAAGGTTGTATGAATTATTATTTATGTAGATAAGACACCATAAAAAGTTATTACTACAGTCTTGACTGTGTCAAGATAGGAATGTGGGGCATTTGTATTTGTCTTTGTTATACTAAAGTAAATTTGAGAATAGCTTAATGGATTTCTTCCATTTCTGTGTTAAAATATATGAAATATGCCAAGATATTCATTGTAGAATTAATGTCTTGTCTCTCTGACATAGTGGTATTTGTATTAAATATAAATCATAGGGTAAATTACTTTACTTCTGATGAAGAAGTAGCAAGCTCCCAACCAGTTCTGTCTATCTGAATTTGGTGGGAGATGATAGGAATTCTTGAAAGATGTCTTTTAGTGTGCTTTATGTTATATCAGGAAACTGAGAGAACAAGATAGAATAGAAATTGATTATACAAAATTTAGAGATTTTAAGAGTCTTTGTTAAGGCTTAGCAATAAAACAGTAATGGTCTCTAGGATATTCTGTTTATGAGGTAACAAGATTTAAAGTAATATAACACCACAAAAAGAAAACCTTTGCTATAAATTCCCTTTAATTTAACAGCTGTTCAATCCATTTAAAGTATTTTCTGTAGTAAATCTAGTGTTTATAATCGCTTTGATTACAGTTGTGTCCTAGATTTAGTTTTAAATATCCACTAAATATGTTTTATTGAATTTTATTTCAAATATGTTTTGCATTCGGTTGTAGGTGAAGATTCAAGCTATTTTTGTCTTCATTATAGAATGGTGTAGGCTTTCCACTAAATGTATTTTAGTCCAATGAAGTCAGTTTAATGTTTTGCTTATTGTTTTGGTCACTTTGGCGACAGCTAGTATACATATTATCAAATCACTTAAAACTACAGATTGACCTTATTAAATAGATTTTTTTATCAAAGATGGAGACACCGTTTACACAGAACATAATATTATTATATTAACATAACTATTACATTCATTTTACTCCCATAAGTATTTATCAGTGGAGCATAATTATGTATCTATTATAGGGTTAATCGACCTTTTTTAAAATGAACTGATATATACTTTTTCCGAAACAGTGGATGGTAAAATGTTTTCCAAAACCTCTCTGTTAATCTTTTCAGGCATTAAATGTACAAGTACCATAGTATTTGGTTATTTTTATACATGTGCATTTGGTTAGAAATATTAGATGGGCCAAATATAGAAGTTTATGTGATTAGTATGCGTCATTTGAAACTGAATCTCTTTCAGTTCAGTTTGATTTAGGAGAAAGTCGATTTAATAAATGATTATAAGGTCATCTAAATGTAAATTGAAATGAGCCTGCACTGAGACCAGTAGTTTGTCCAAAGTGTCAATCAAAGTTTCATTAGCAACAGACACAATTCACTGATCCATTACAGTTTTTGAAAGATCAGAAGGTCTCCTGTATCTTAAAGATGCTGACAATTTAATAAAGTATTATCTAAGTTTGATAATCTTCAGTAAATTTGTAACCAGAATTTGATCAACTTTGTTTTGAGTTTTCAAAGCATGTTTGCCAAAAATAGCTGCTGTGATGTCAAATATGGGAATTTTTCCTAGAAGGCTGTAGGTAACCCATGACTGAGCATGGCTATTTAATCAGCAACAATTATTGTTTAGGATTTAGGCTTGATTTTTAGAATACAGAGTTTGAATCAAATACATTGAAAAAGAAAATCTGCATCAAATTTAGCCAAAAAACCCAAAGCATGCTGTATGCACTGAGTCAGTCATAATAAAACAACACATGGACAAAAGTGTCATATTTAACCAGATTATGTAGGTGTTTCAGATAAGAGAAAACAGATTGTGCAGATCATCATGGTTTATCTAAATGGTCCTGGGAAATCTTGATCATGCTGATGTTATCATTTTGACACAACCAATGAATGTATACAGGTGTTTTTATTTTGACAAATACACATTTATAAAGTAATTTTACAAATTGTCAGTGACAGTAAAAATATATAACATCTTTGCCAAACATATAATGGGCCCCTGAATGTGCAAACAGTTTCAGGATATGAAATGAAAATATACCATGATCTATTTTTGGAAATTTAAATTTATTAGCAAGTGTATGACAAACGTTTTCCTGTAGCTCTTTCTTGCAATGAAAGTTTGAGGGTCAGGCGCCTTGCATCTTTTTCCCCTTGATTTCCATGTAGACATAGAGTTTCATACCTGTGTTGCTCAGTTCAGGGTATTTTATCATTGTCGGACTTTTATCAAAATGTTTATGAATTGAAGTGAACGTTTACTACTAGTGTTTCTATGCTAAATGATCTGGGAAGTCTTCTGCTATCAGGATATCACTTGAACATTATGCAATATTAAATAGCAGGAAATTATCCAATTTACTAAATTGGATAAGTGTTTGACTTTGTTAATGGCTTATTTGTACAATTTATGGAGGAATATTCTTTTCCTGACTGAGTTTGTCTGAACCATTGTAACTTTGCCAGTTTTTAAATGTTCATTTTAATAAAGAAAAAGAAATGTTCACCCTCCATCACAAATAGTAAAGTAAATAACTGTGAGAATTTCAGTCCGAATTCAACTTTATACAGTGTATAGCAACATAAATGACTTATGTATACTTATTTCTCTAAATACTGAAAACTCAGAACACACTGCACTTTAATTTACGTTTAATATGGTGCATACATACATGATTATAATAATAATGATCAAGGGAGTCAGTCAAGTTTGGACCATTTACATGTGAGGTAGTGGTACTTTGTAATGTTTTATGTACAGTAGATTGACAGTAATTGATATCATTGATATCAAAAGATGAGTGGAAATTGACTGCAGCAGCTATCCACAAAATAAAATATGACAATAATTTAAGCATATGAACTATACATTAATCATTTTAATAGCAGTCTTGTAGGCTGAGTGCTGTGTATTGAAATTGTTAAGTAAACACTTTAATTTAGAACCAGTACTCTAAGACACTTAGTGCTTTGATTGTTTTCTGATCATTTAGATATAAGATAAGTGTTAATTAGTGTTTTGTTCCCATGCAGATGAAAAATGAACAGATTAATAATTTAACGAGCATGATCAACATTTGTATTTTACTTTTCTGTCTCTTACATAAATTTGTCTTTGCCCATTCCTTGTCCATATACTACCCCTGCTCTTTCATAGAACTGCTGACTTGATTGTTTTGAGCCAGTGGGAAGCATTAGTAAGCATAAAGTAATCCTTAGATACCCTGTTATTAGTATAAGCTTTGAAGTTTTTATTGCTTATTTATAACTGATCCATGGAGAGTGGTTGCATGCTGAGACTGTCTTGAGGTTTTGTATTCTAGGTTTTATGGTTTGGTATAAAGATAAAGCTGTCAGCAATGTGGAGACCACAGTTCAGGAGGGTGCGAGCTGTTTAACCACATTCTCCTTCATGTAATGGTTAATTTGCTCTAAATTATCTACTAAACACCTTCCCAGGTATAATCTTTTTTCCGGTTTCCTGACAACAACTGTTCCAGGAGGCTTCATATCTAAATGATGTAACACTACCTTTACTTCAGAAACTATATTATCTGCTCCATTTCTCAGTGGCATACAGTTTCAGATTTGTTAATTAGGTTTTGTTAAAGTTCCACTACCCATGGTTATTGGGCATTAAATGCAGGCAAACCTGATATAATCTTACAATTTATATTTTGACTTCATTTTATAATGGAAAATTAAGGCCCATTCATTTTGAAGTAAAATGCACTAAAATTGAACATAAGTGCCCTTTATCATTTACTCTTGATATTGCCACTTTCAAGGATTTGATCTGTTGAAATCAACCACGGATTAGGCACTTGATATTTGGGTCTCGGACAAGATTACTAATCTTCTTTAGTCTGCAAATGGGAATACATGGCCGGACAATACTGTCGATTTTTTATTACACATATTATATTGGCGATTTATTTATTTGACTAAATACTTCTTAATCTGCACAATCCGATGAAGTTGATAACTCCTGACATATTTCATACATTGACTTAACAGGATTACTTCATTGCAGCTTTTGATCAAGAATTACGGAACTATAATTCCCTTTCACTTAATCCTTCTATTTTTCAAGCAAGGTGTTGGGGAAAAGTGTCTCATGCTGACAGTTTAAATGTCTGTGTGCCTTTTGCATATTATTGCAGCAGAAGGTGTTTGTTAAGGTGTGGTTTATTGTGCTCTCTTTTGTTTCCACTGAAAGTCTTAATATCGAATTATGACACCAGCTTCTTAAAGTGTTTTAACACCTCAATAAAAAGTTTGTTTGTTTGATACTATAGAAACTGTTGCTACATATCTTACCTGTTATTTTATAATTGCATTGTTCTTTTAAGTTAAATTATTACCTAGATGTTTATTCAGTGTCTACTGGCAGATGTCTCAATATATTTATACTTGCATAGTGCATATACATCTACAGTCATTCCAAAACGATTTAAGTTAAAAAGTGTATCTATGAGGCAATAGGGACAGGCGTAAAATCACATATTTCTGAGGCATAAGGTTTTAAACAATTATAACATTAGGACTTTTCTCAAATTTTATAGTCTGTAATCTCTATTGAAATTCACAGGTAAAAAAATTCACAGCTGCTGGTTGATTTGTATCTCTAAAAATTTTCAATAATGTTTTCTTTAACACAAAAAAAATACACTCTTGATGATGCAAAGAAAATCATTCTTTCTATCTTGCATTACTTGAAGGCAGTAAGAAAACCTTTGTCTTTTGACTGTCCGGTTCATGCTACATTTATTTTTTTGATAGATGGAAAGGAAGAAAATAAAGATGCAGTGACACTGTTACCTATAGAACCAGGATTTTCATATTGCTGGAGAGTGGAGAATGAAGCCTTATGGGACCATAAAATGACCATTAAAAACACATAAAACGAACACTATTGTCATTAGTTTTACATGGTCTTATAAATACAGAGTTTCTTGACCCTTAACTTAAATTGACATTAGCTATTTAAGACTGAGTTTCCTTTACCTGTTTAGATATTTTATGTAAGTTAGCTTCTTCAATTTTGCTAAAGTGCAAATTAATATTATTTTGGTAACAAAAATAACATTATTCATGGTACCTGATTGATGCATGCAAAAGAAATTTATTGTTGCTATTTAATATCTCTTATAGTCTACAGTTGAATATTTGTCTGTATTAACCTGATAGTCCTTACCCATTTAAAGATACATGTAGGAAAAATGATACAAAATATCAACTGACCATTGCGGCATTGATTGAAAAATGCAAGTTTTTACTCCCCTGATACAGTCGTATTGTGGTTACTAAAGTTTTGTCCATACTGGTACAGTATAGAGACTGAAACCGTGTATGAGGTGACCATACTTCAGATTCATACTCGAGCTGGGGGCGAACAGGAGTCTGGTATGCTGTGAGATTCAGATTTAGATAGCCACGAAGAAAGCCTTATTCTTAAACGATGATCTTGTACAATTCAAGCACAGATGTTCAGAACAGCTTTAGAACAACTGTTGTGGTATGTTCAAGAACTGTTCTTAATGTCCTAGAACAATTCAAGAACATTACTGGTCCTAAACATAAGAACAAAATCTCACAGGGGTATTCATACTGTGCTATACCACAGTACGGTTTCAGGTTTTCAGGTAACTACCCCCTTCTTCTCAGGAGTCAGATCTGTGTTTGACAATCAAATGAATAAATGAATACACCTACTGACGTTTGTGACATGATGTTGGCTTGTATATTTAGATGCAAGGTCATGTCATACAAGGTGATATGACATCTTTTATGTTGATAAAACATAATATTTTATGATAATCGGACCTCATCCAGTGTTCAGAAGTGGCTATGAATTCATTAGGCAGTTTTGTCTGGTAAGGTTGTATATGTTCATTGTACAGCTTATATTTTCAAAGAGAGAGTTTTGTATAGATTTAGAGGCATTTAGTATGCAAGTTCATAGAGTTCAAACGTTAAAACTCTTGCTACAGAATGAAGAAGATAATTCAATTTAGTTTTTTATCTACCATTCAAACAGCACTGATGCAAGTATGAAAAGGTCCTAGGTGTGATCCACTATTGAACTTGAAGTTGCTTGCTTCTGCACTGCTGCAAGTATGAAAAAGGCCATAAGTGTGATCCACTATGGAACTTGAAGTTGCTGGCTTGCACTGCTGCAAGTATGAAAAAACGTCCTAAGTGTGATCCACTATGGAACTTGAAGTTGCTGGCTTGCACTGCTGCAAGTATGAAAAACGTCCTAAGTGTGATCCACTATGGAACTTGAAGTTGCTGGCTTGCACTGCTGCAAGTATGAAAAAACGTCTTAAGTGTGATCCACTATGGAACTTGAAGTTGCTTGCTTCTGCACTGCTGCAAGTATGAAAAAGGTCTTAACTGTGATCCACTATTGAACGTAAAGTTATAAGAAATTTGAAGTTGCCTGTGTTTTCTGAAATTTGCTGTTTGTATGATTCAAAAGTGGCTTCCATAGAATTTAAAGATGTGTGATAAAATCAGTGCCTACTGACCTGTGTGGCATCAGGCACTGAATAAAATACATGTCAGTATGAAAATAATTTTGTTCTCAGGTTTCAGATGTTCAAAATATTTGATGTCCATTCTTAAATTTTCTTTTTGAAAACTGTTCATTATTTCATTGTTTTATTTCCAGTTTATACCTGCCAGTATACTTGTATTTTTCTGACAAAGTTTTAATTGACATTCATTTTACCATAAATATTCATATTTTTAATCATTATACATGAGTGTATAAAAATGTAGATAGAAAAGAGCCCATTCCAGGCTTGAGTGGGTATGAAACAAGATCTTGGTGATAAATTTTTCAGATATTTGAATCTTTTTGTTTGTGTCACAGCAGGAAAGGTGAAAGGAAAAATAGATTCAGAAAAGCTGTGACTGAAAAAGACATCACCAATCTTGAACTGAACGTAAATGTATCAAAAGCCCTGCTGTGTTAGGTCACAGGAAAAAAATGTAAATTTGAAACCCATACTTCATATTATTGACATTGATTTTGATGAATTTGTGACGGAAAGACATATTTGTTTTTAAAGGAAATAATGTTAAAATAGTGGCTTATTGTTAATTTAAGTCTTTTAAGAATCCACTGCAAAATGAAACATGGTCAACCATTGTCAACCTAACTTTAATTAACAATGGTTGACCAGATATAGAACCATGCAGCACTGTTCTAGGATAAAGTTTTTAGCTGTCCTGGACAAAGTCCAACAGAGCTTATACCATGGTGGTTTGTCCGTTGTCTGTCCGTCTATCTGTAAACTTTTCCTTGATAATGCTCTACAATTGTCACAATTTTCATTTGACTTTCATGAAACTTACTCAGAAGGTTGCGTACAACATGTAGATGATCCCTAATGTTCTTCAAGGGTCTGTGGGTCAAAGGTCACGGCCACAGTGACTGGAACTTTGAAAATATAGTAGAGCGATAATGGCCCTTATGTGTCTCTTGCTCTTAGGCCTGGAAAATAAATTGGAATCAAATTGCAAAATGTTAAAAACTAGGTCACCTAGTCAAATCATAGAAAAGCTTTTCATTGAGGTCACATTTAGAACCCAGTCATCATGAAAATTGGCCAGAATGTTTTTTCTATGATTTCTAGGTCAAGTTTGAATTAGGTTAAGTGCCTGGGATTAAAATCTAGGTTACATGACCAAATCAAAGAACCCGTGTTTACTCTCTAGTGGCTATACATTTACAATCCAATCATGATGAAAATTGGTCAGTTTTTCATAATGATTAGTTGATCATGTTTGAATCATAGGGTAGCAAACAAGATTATACATTCAAATCAAAGGAAACCCTGGTTAATGCTTGACACTTGTACAGGGCACACAGGGGCTTCAATTACTAAAATAAGAAAAAATCTTTAAATGGATATGTACTATAATACGTAACCTTTGAATATTTAGAATACTACATAGCTTCATATTATAGAGTACTACAGTACAAATCAGGAGTATATAACTGATGTAGAGTACTACAGTATTTTACAGTATCATAGAGTTATGCCATAGTGACCAGGTGGGTATTAATCACTTCCAGTGATAACTCAAGGCTTAAAGCTTGCAAATCTTTTAAAACTGTTTTCTACTGATAAATCAGGCTTTCAGCTGCCACTACAGTTTAGAACAGGTTAAAAAAAAAAAAAAAAAAAAATTTAAGAAGATTTATCTCTATCGGGCAGCAAGTGTTAAATATATGATAACAGTGATTTAGGGCAACAATTTTTTATGTTGACTTTATCTCTATCATTTCAGTATCTTGATGACAAATCATGGCCCTTTATCTGCTTAGTCAGCGAAAAGAAAATGTGAATGAACATTTCAAGAGTGCAGAAATGTGTTCTCAGTGTACTAAATTACATTAAATTGCTGTTAGGACAAGTCACAATCATGTCTGTCATTTATATGTGTATATTGAGTAGAGAAATGTTATGAACATTAAAATGAAGTCCTTTCTAACAGAATAAATGAATGGGCTAAAAGAGTTATCAGCTACCAGTATGTATGGGAGTCATACATGGGGTCTTTGCATGGGGAGAAATCCCACGGTCGGCATGGACAATAAACAATAAAAAAAAAAATATGACAAAAGTTCTGTTAACATTGCATAATGTAGAAATGA
>JAFMSR010000005.1:39170364-39220358 GCA_022818135.1 Saxidomus purpurata
TTCTGTTTTAGAAATTAATGCGCTGTTAGCTGATTACGGAAGATAATCATATGCATATCACAGAAAAGTACGGATATTTACGGAAATTTACGAAAACGTACGAAGCTCGATATAAGAGTTTGTAGTTTGATTTTCAAATTTCCGATGTTATTTCATTGACAACTTTGTTATTTACGAACGATAACATATATATTTACCTTAAAATAAATGTCTCTAAAAAAAGATTTAATTTACGTACATTCCCGAGAAGGAACTAACGTGATCAAATTCACCCGCCATTTATCGAGGACGCTGCATGTCGAGGCCCAGTGAACGGTTTCACTGATTACAACTACAAGGTAACCCAGAATCATTTTTGGTTTTCTCTGTTATACACATTGTACAGTACTGTATTTATATTTCATTGCTGGTATTGCTTTGTTTATTTCTGTTTCAAGGTCTTGTCATTGGTACACAATAATTTTCGATCCACATCATCAGATCATATCGCTTGAAGTTGTACAAAGCGCAGATCGAATTATTTGTACTGGCTTAAACATTTTATAATGTTGACTATGTGATTATTTTTCATTTAACGTACATTTCATAATAAAACAAACTTCCCTGTCACCCATATATTTGTGAATCATTCATTCTGTGTCATATATTGAATTTCGTCCTCTGCACATTTCGACCCGCGCTTTAGGTAAGATTCAACGCAGAACACGTAGGTGAAAAGTTGTTTTTCGGGGAGTTAACCTATAGGAGTGATCGCCGTGACGTCACACGGCAATTTTGATAAGATTGCTGGTGGGCAATAACAGTTGTGTTTACAATGCTTATGTATCGGAAAGGAATTTTTGAATTTTTATAACTTTTTTGCTATCTGAAGAATTTTTAAAATTAAAAAAGTTATGACATTATCTTGATACTCATATTTTTACATCAAAATATCTGTTTTGAAAGAAATACCGTTTTTAATGACACTTGACTTTTCGTAACGGCTTGTTGCTGCTATAATCATTTATGAAAACAGTGTAAGTTACTCGCTCGCGAATTTTTCATTTTGAACCTTAACAAAAATTGAAAATAATGAATAAAAGGTATATTTTATTAGCTTTCCAGTGATATAAAACATTTTAAAATATATTTTGTTTTAAAAAAGTTACGGTCGTTAAAAAAAGATCCCTAACGATTCAAAAACACGGACTACCGACCGCTGCCCACCGCATCTATCTCTTATCAGTAGAAATTATTGCGCAATACCAGGTTTTGTTTGCAAACACGATCACTCCTATAGCCCCCAGGCCTTCAGCGCTCACAGCGCTTTGATATTATATGGGTTGAAACTACTCGACTCCGTTTTACATTATGTTTAACCGTTATCATTTGTGCGCAGTCGATTAGTTCACTGAATATTGTTTCCAGTGACGTTTTATTACAGCTACTAGATCGTTTGGGTGAGATAACTTACTATCTAATAGCATCACATTAAAGTAGATACATCGTAGATTGTATATATACTCGTTTATACAAGCACATGTGGAAACAAATAGCAGTTTTATACAAGCACATAATTATGAAAACAAATTGCAGTTTTATACAAGTTTATGTGGAAACGAATCGCATTTTATACAATTACATGTGGAAGAAAAATGCAGTTTTATACAAGCACATGTGGAAACAAATAGCGGTTTTAAACAAGTACATGTGGAAAGGAATGCAGTTTTATACAAGCACACATGGAAAAAATTGCAGTTTTATACAAGCATTATAATTATGAAAACAAATTGCAGTTTTATACAAGTTTATGTGGAAACAAATCGCAGTTTTATACAATTACATGTGGAAAAATTGCAGTTTTATACAGCACATGTGGTCAGGATTAAATGCTTCCCAACAGAATAAATATGATTCATTTTGCCTGCAAAAGTTTTACATTAACACATACTTTTAAAGACAGAGATATTTGTTTTCAAAGGTGAATGTAAATAAATAATTTTTTTTCTTCATCTATTTAACTATACCGTGATCATTTTATTTAAAGATACCTTTAAAATGATTCTTTTGTCATCTGCTGTAAACGGTTATTGTTCCTGTTCATTAAAAAGATAACATTGTAGGAATCAATCATCCGTTTTAGTGTATAATGCAAGCTCATGATTAATAATTATTTTCCGCGTTTTCACTCAATGATGCCTCACTTGTGAATTTTCTTCCTCGTAACGGTGAAAGGTTATTAGGTTAGTACTTGAAGCACGCAATGCACTTGAATGATTTAAGTAAGAAGCTCTTGAACGTGATACATTAAAGTGTGGGCTAACTTTATATCTATCTGAATTTATGAAATTGAACAATACACATTACGAACGATTTTGCCATTTGTTAGTAAATAGATGGGTTTTCTTACTGTGTTAGTTTTGTTTGATCGCATCACAAGTAACTCTTTAGTTAACTCATTTACATTATACTGTTAGCAACTAAAAATATGAAAATATTTATGAAAATTTGTATGAACATTTTGAAAAGAAAAAATAGTTTTGCTACAAACAACAGATAGGCATTGACGGTAAAAATCATAGTATTCGCCCATGTAGACGTGTATTATGTAGAAAATAAATGATCTCCTTGTTAGATAAAGAAATGTGCAATTTTGTTTTATAGATCGGAACCTTTAGACTTTATCGCTGTTTTTCGTATATAGCTGTTCCTGAAAATGTCAGGTCTGTCCCAGTTAAGGGAACATGCAACCAAACTCACTTTTTAATCTCATTTTCATAGTAGCACCTTTTTTAAGTTTGAATATTGGTAGGGATGAAAGCAGAGTTATCCAGATGTCACGACCGACTTCGTTTCTGAGAGTTTTAAAGGGAAATAATTCACTAAAGTATCAAATTTGTTTAAAATGATCAGAATTACAGCACATATAAATCACATATAAAGCAGGGGGCAGGGGTATATATATATGCTAAGCAGTTCATACAATGGAGACACTTATTTAAATGTGTTGTAAATTAGAAATTGATTCACAAATGACTGTTTCACTCCAATATTCCAGAATCACTATCTTCATCTCCCTTAATTGGATCTCTTTCTTTACCGAATGGTTTAGATTGTCAATGGCAACCTCGAGAATCTTTGGCAAAGCCCCTATTGCCATTATGAACACTACATGCATGACCTCGGACACACCTTCAGTAGCTCCGCTGGGTTTTACAACAATGACACTTATAGTGACACCAATCAGAGCAACAATTAGACACAGCTTCATAAAGGCCTGTGCCAGCTGGATATGTATTGGTCGGTACTTCTCGACCAGTCGCATGAATAACTCTCTCGGTATTCCTGCAGCATTGTTCATGTAGAACACTCTTGAACGTTGACTGCAACGTATATCTCTTAAAGCAAGTCTCTGATCTGTTGAGAGATTTATCACCCGATTGTGTACCTGTAGCTTATTAATGGTACAACTTCTAGCGTGGTCAATAATCACAGTGCCGTCTACAATGTGTGTGCGAAATGGGTCTTCATCAATTTGAGAGCTCACTTCAACAGCATCAGCGAGCAGTTCAAAATATCCTTCCCCGAACTGTTGAAACATTTTAAATACATAATATACCAAGACAATTCCAAAGAACAGGTATCCAAAAGAATATGACGGGTAAACAATCACAGCAATGAAACTGAACACTAGTACTTTTGATAAAAACACAAAAGTGGCTATAAAGATTGTACACATACTAAACACGTAATACACAAAACACACACTTAGAAAAGTTGCAAGAATGATTTTTAGAAACACTCCTTTCAATACAATGGCAAGTATAAAGTGTCTGTTTCTCTCTGCGGAAAGCATGACCCCTATTAACGATATCAAGTAACCTTTGATGATTATGCACATAAAATTGACTAGTGGAAGCCCATATAAAAGAAATGCGAGGCAAACTTCTACTAATGCAATGATTAGGAATATTGGTGACAGTAAGAGTGCGAATGCGTATGAAATAAACTTGTTGCACTTTAAAGAAAGTATAAAGATTATCCCCCACATTCTTCTATACTGTAGTTTCAGAAATGACCACCAAAAATTTGGATTGAATAGCATGTAAACTCCAGCAATACATATTGCGTTTGCTTTGGAGTAGCCGTGTTTCTTACTGATGCGGACAGAAGAAAATATTTCAAGGTTTGTGACATCGAAAGTAAGAGGAGAAACAAAGTTCTGTCTTGAACTCCTTTGGCAACCAGAATCTATAATTGGATTTATGTCCTTTGGTAATACAACAAAAACAAGCCCTAGCACATGAAAGCCTAACAGTAGTAGGTACGGCCCACCTAACACTGGAAGAAACACTTCTCTACTTTTCTCTATTCCGGCCAACATTGATAAATATCCCATTGGACAGTTGTGTTCTAGAAGTGCATGTGTAGTCGGACTTTCAATGTAACTACGGTTGTAAACATAGAGCCTAATCCAAATAACGCATGGACTCAATGCAACAAACAAAAACCTGAAAAAGCGTGAGACAGCGACGGGATATTTGTCAACCAAGCCGCATAGTCCGCCAACTAAAATTAATACGCTAATGGGTGGTGAACCATTCAAATACACAACGTCCTTGCCAGCACTTTGGTTTTCTCCGTCATCGTGCGAATTCTCGTTATCGCTTTCGTCTTGCATGACTGCTCTGCTTTTAAAAAGTTTTCGTTTTTTGACCGATTCCAAAGCATGACCTAAACTCGTCATAACGATCGGAAAATAAGCAAATGCTGCAATACTCATAATGTAAGGTATCAACGTACTCACTGACATCTTCTTAATCAGTCTTTTTCTACATATTACTTTTAGATCTGTCTTGTTTTCTGCAATTCTTTGAGTATGACAACATTTGTAGTTAGCAAATTGCACTGGATATTCAAGATATAAACTCAACTGGTAGGCAATGGTATTTTTCACATTTGGTTCTTCAGCCAAATAACACCAATATGAATACGAAACCTGATTGTCAGCTGTAAGTAAATAATCTCTCGTAAAATCCTTCAAACCGTCTGCAATAATCTTATCTGATAACCTTTCTCCAACTGTCAAGGAGCAATTATTTCCATGTACATTTAACCATAAGCAATGATGATTCGGTAGAGTTTTGGCGTCAAGCAGTTTAAATGATAAAACTGAAAAGTCAACTGGCCATTTCAAATAGGAAGAAAGGCTTTCGAGAGAATAGTATGACCATACCCATCGGAATGGTTGGATTACATCAGCAGTGTGTGATATATTCTGTCCTTCAGAAACGTTGAATCGAAATTTTAACCGAGCAAACTTTGGTTTGTAGCCTTCAAATATTTCTTGTAGGTATAATGCACTGTTTCTGTTTACTGTAACATAACATGTACCATTCGGCCGTTTGATGTTAGTCTCTTCTACTGCTGAACTGCCATACGGCTCTAAATCATCTCCTGAACAAAGTGGTAGGTTAAGAATGAGCGGAAGAAGGAACAGACCAGGACGATTAATTGTGATCATTTTCCAGAACCTAAAATAAAAAAGAGACTCTGCTTCAACTTACTGTATGCATTTATTTTTACGCTGATTCTTTTAGACATGATTTATATTATTTCAGACATCTTCACATTTAGAAGCAAGAAACCATATAAGTGATAAAGATGTGAAACAGAAATCATCTTTACGACGGTAGATATGATTGACCTGACAAAAATACTTAAACTTCAGTTTCAAAAACAAAAATGGAATTTATTAACTTGGAAAATTGTGCTTACCTGATATGTCTTGTTAACTGTATTTTGGTGCTTTCCCGCAGAAACAATGAAAAATGAATTTTAACATAAAAATACCGACATATATTTCTTGACTTTGTAGTAGATCAAACTCACTCGAGGACAAATACGTTATGTATAAGTAGATGTATGTTTAAAACAATGCCATAGCTTCTTTAACAAGAGTATCCAATTGAAAATGACTTATCTCTTCATTGTAACCATTTACGCACTTAACACTTGACAGTGTTTTTTAGTTACTATACACTTTTTAAGTGATTCGATTATTCACCATGACCATGTTATGAGTATGTCTTCCTCCAATAAGATCTCCAGTCTTCAAACTTCAGAGGATAATTGAGTAGATGACCCCTATTGTTTTCGGATCAGTAGCTCAAAGATCAAGATCATAGTGCCATGTGTGCCGAAACGAAATTTCCCTTGTGGATATGCAGTGGCATGAGTGGTGGAGACATGCGTTTTTCTTGAAGATAAAATAAAAAAAATCTAGTTTTAAATAAGTAGAAATCAACTGCCATTTTTATTGATAATTGTTTATTAAAATCATTATTTCCTAGTGCTTATTGACACAAACACATTTTCAAACAGCGGACGACATTAATGCAATGTTTTAGGCTGTTAGACTTGTTGGAACCATCACTATTTAAAGAAATAAACTTGCTCACATTGTTAATCAGAATACCATATTGTGAAAAATCTAGGTATAGATAGTTTAAGGCGTGTTTACTGAAAACGAACTGTAAAAATTCTTCACGACTACAAATGTGTAGAATAAAAATACCTACCTGACGACTGGATAAACTATATAAAATAGTAAGTAATTCAATATCAACTGTTCACCAATGTCATTCTTATAAAAGAAAAAGTCCACCCACATGCACACAATTACGAACGCATATATTTTTTTTTATCCTTTTTCAGTTGGATCTAATCACCTTTAAAATCATTTACATACGGAACCATGGTTATATGAATACGCACTCACAAACGCATGTTTGTTCATTTCTATTTAACTCATTCAGATATACACGTGTATATCCTTTTCGCGCGCCTATTAAATTAGTTGGCCATTCCGTCTGAAAATTTTGCAGTGGGCACCTCTTTGAACTATAAATGGTACTGTCTCACTTAACAAATACATAAGTCGATTATAGGAGAGTTAAGATGAATTTAGTTTCAAAAATAAAACATACACTGTTTTACACAAACAGTTTGTACTAGCGGTATATATAATCATTACACAACAAAATTATGAACTGTAACCAATTGTGAGTCAATGGTCTCACTATACTGGTACATTAATTACATAAACAAATAATTCCTTTGTATGCACTTGAGTATTAATCTGCTAGGAAATTCTGATCTAGATATAGATATCATGGGGGACAGTATTCCGTCTTATTTTGGGAAAATCAGACAGAAGTTCATGTACTAAAATAGAAACGGAATTTTACAAATCTGTCAATATTTAGACATTGGTCTGTTTCAAAGACGACGCCTTAATGAATAAAATGTAAACAGGGTTTTTAGGGTCAGGATGCAAAACCAATGATTTAGTATTAGAATTTATATCATTACATTATTTTCAAGGCTTGCTCAATGCATATCATTTGTGAACGACAAGTAGATCTACACTCAGTATTTACAGTATATAAACGGAACTTGGAAGTAGATGTATAAAATGACGAAACAGTTTTGAAATGTCAGTATGCAATTGATTTAAACAATTAAAAAATAATGAAGTGAGTTCAATGTCGCCTTATCATTCCTCTCTCGAAATCGCCATCCATCAGTATTTTCATTACTTTGATTAAGATCCCTATTTGAAAGCGCATATAGTCCCGACATAGGTCACATGACCAATACCGGGACTCACGTGACTCGTTTAATAACCCCTTAACGTGGGATAAATCTACTGTCTTCTCACAAGAAGTGTTGCACGGAGGTGATGTATTATAAAAAAAGTAGAGGATAGTTGTTGGTTTCAGTGTTATATCACGTTATAATCACAGGCACTTGGAGTATGGAGTCCAAACCCCAACCGGCATAATTTTATCACAATTCGTATATTAAATTAGTATATTAAAATGCTTTCTAGTGAAATACTACTATAAGGCTGTTTAGTGAAAAATTTCAAAGTTTGCCGGACAATGGGGTTTGGACTCCATAGCGTCTGCGGGTAAAGACATGTGAAAACTTACAGATAGCGATTTCCATCGAAATTTGGTTGTGGTAAAATTGTACCTCATTCTTTACCCTGATAATATGACCGTGGTCTTAAAATGTTCCCGTAAGACGGACATGTACGTGCATGCATCAAACACAGATATGACATCACCATGGGGAAAATACAGCATGAAAACAATCAAAATGCCGTGATAAATTCAGGATGCAATTTGCGTCAAGGTCTAACCCTTGCTGTGATCTCATTTATCGTCCTACAAAACGGTTTTGGTCTTGAGTTGTAGGTAATATAGTTATCTTCACGAATCATGAATTATGATACAAATCATAATATTCCTATCTGTTTTCAAATACGGACATATGAACGAAACCTTCTAAAGCTGTATTGGTAGGATATAGACAAAGGTCAAGGTTATCTAAAGTGAACATGCACATGAGCCTTGTAACGACACGTCATTAAATGCCTAAGCATTCATGAAAGGACGAAGGGACGATTGTTCGATGCGGGGGGGGGGGGGGCGATAACACGACACGAAGAGACGATTGCACGATGCGAAGAGACGATAGCAAGATGAGAAGAGACGATAGCAATGCGAAGGAACCATAACACGGAGCAAATACGCGATATTCAAATCGCATTTTCGTATCGCCCTACCGCGTTTTTGCATCGTCCCATCATGATTTCGCATCATATTATCGTGTCTTCACATAGTCTTATCGTTCCTTTACATCTTGTTTTCGGGTCTTCGCAATTGGTAGAAGTTCCTGTGACTATAGCATACTAAATGTACTTGCAACAAAACCAGACGGGAACTTGCATGTAAAAAGCTGTAAAAGGTAATTGAAATATAGATAACCGCAATGTATGCTCAAACGTTCCAGTGCGCCACATGTTGTCGGCACTTTCGGTGTTTTGATTATGTAAATGTATTATATCAAATTTTTAATAAGTCTAATTGCTTCGAAAATAAACTTCTTTGTTATGTATATACATAAGGTAAAAGATAGATGGTAACTCTCACTGGTTTGTATATAGAAAGATGAATTATATGGAACTTTTTCTCTTTATTGAACACCTGTAGATCAATATTACGTGTTCTAGTTCAAATCAACTTCAATTATACTTTACTGGTCTTTGGACAGCTTACATTATTGTAGTACCACATAATTTTAATTCTTTAAAAAAAAATATGTAAGTAATGTACTATATAATGTTTTAATATCAAATAGTTTTAAAGTTATCTAAGACCCTCTAGCTAATGAAACTACATTCGGTCTGACCAAGGGTAGTCCCATTATTTTAATCCATTTTTGATAATGCATTTGCACAGTATTCCTTTTCAGTGTTTTAAGTATTTTCTTTTTATGGCAGATGTTAAATAAAGATTAGCAAGGGAGTATTTTAGCAATATTTCGATGACTACATTCGAAAATTATTTCAAAGCAGTAAATAGTCTAGATGACAGATACTTTGTACCAGATGACGATGTATTAGATTTTGTAGACAGGTACGAGAGTAATGAGTTTAAGGTTATGTTTAATGAATTAAACTCGCATTTAACTTTGGATGAAATTGATAAAGCTATTATTCAGCTGAAAAACAATAGGCCTGGCAGTCCAGATCTTATGATTAATGAATTGTTTGTGTCCGGAAAAGATACGTTATTACCAGTATTATATAAATTGTTTAATAAAATATATGAACTTGGTTATTTTCCTGCCAGATGGTCCGAAGGCTATGTGATGTATGTATACCATTACACAAAAAGCTACGGAAGCCCAATAGTGCCACTTTGTTTTTTTTTAATGGATTTTTTCAACATAATTGTTTTGAAAATTCAAGATACTAAGTTGAATATTCAAGATACTAAGTTGAAAATTCAACTTACTAAGTTGAAAATTCAACTTACTAAGTTGAAAATTCAAGATACTAAGTTGAATATTCAAGATACTAAGTTGAATATTCAAGATACTAAGTTGAAAATTCAAGATACTAAGTTGAAAATTCAACTTACTAAGTTGAAAATTCAAGATACTAAGTTGAATATTCAAGATACTAAGTTGAAAATTCAACTTACTAAGTTGAAAATTCAAGATACTAAGTTGAATATTCAACTTACTAAGTTGAAAATTCGACTAACTAACTTGAATATTCAACTTACTAAGTTGAATATTCAAGATACTAAGTTGAATATTCAAGATACTAAGTTGAATATTCAAGATACTAAGTTGAAAATTTAACTTACTAAGTTGAAAATTCAAGATACTAAGTACTTAAATCAGTAACTTAAATTTTCAACTTAGTAAGTTGAATTTTCAACTTAGTATCTTGAATTTTCAACTTAGTATCTTGAATATTCAACTTAGTAAGTTGAATATTCAACTTAGTAAGTTGAATATTCAACTTAGTATCTTGAATATTCAACTTACTAAGTTGAATTTTCAACTTAGTATCTTGAATTTTCAACTTAGTATCTTGAATATTCAAATTAGTAAGTTGAATTTTCAACTTAGTAAGTTGAATTTTCAACATAGTATCTTGAATATTCAACTTAGTATCTTGAATATTCAACTTAGTAAGTTGAATATTCAACTTAGTATCTTGAATATTCAACTTAGTATGCTGAATTTTCAACTTAGTATCTTGAATATTCAACTTAGTAAGTTGAATATTCAGCTTAGTAAGTTGAATTTTCAACTTAGTATCTTGAATATTCAACTTACTATCTTGAATTTTCAACTTAGTTATGTTGAAAAAATCAATTAAAAAAACAAACAAAGTGGCACTATTGGGCTTCCGTAAAAAGGGGAATATTAACAATGTGGAAAACTATCGCGGTATTACCCTATTAAGTATTTTAGGTAAGCTTTTTACACGTGTTATTAATAATAGATTGAAATATTGGGCCAAAAGTTATAATGTTTATATAGAGGCTCAGGCAGGGTTTAGAACAAATATGAGCACATCTGACAATGTTTTTGTACTAAATGGTTTGATAACACATGTTTTAAATCAAGGTAAAATGCTATTTACACTGTTTGTGGATTATACTAAGGCGTTTGATTATGTGGTACGGGAGAACCTTTGGTACAAGCTAATTAAGTTAGGCCTTAGAGGTAACATTCTAGACATTATCAAGTCTATGTATGAATCTGTAAAATCTAGAGTAAAATATTACAATCAATTAAGTGATGAGTACACATGTATACTAGGAGTTCGTCTGGGAGAGTGTTTATCTCCATTTCTATTTTCAATGTTCCTAAACGATTTAGAAGATGTATTTATTAATAGTAATATGGAAGGCATAGATGTTGACATGTTTAAGGTTTTCATGATGCTTTATGCAGACGACATTATCATTTTTGCTAATACTGCTGAAGAATTACAACATAGTATTGAATTATTACACGATTATTGTTGCACTTGGAAATTGAAAGTAAATGTGACAAAAACAAAGATAATGGTATTTAAGAAAGGTGGTTCTATTCCGCGAAACATGGTGTTTTATTATGATGGCCAAATTGTTGAAATAGTGAATAAATTTTGTTATTTATGTATTGTATTTACAACTGGTGGATCGCTAAGCAAAGCACAGGATACACTATCAGGTCAAGCTTTAAAAGCTATGTATAAACTAAACAAGTATTTATATAAATTTACCTATATACCACCAAGGTATAAGCTTGATCTTTTTGACAAACTTGTATCACCTACCCTCAACTACTGTTGCGAGGTTACTTGTTTCGCATGTCAGTTGAAAAAGTCCATATGCAGTTTTGTAAAAAATTACTTGGAGTAAAGAAGACTACCAAAACTGATTTTATTTACGGTGAACTAGGACGTACTTCATACAAAACTACTCAAATGTTCAAAGTTATAAAATATTGGTTGAGAATTTTACAATTAAGACAAGATAAATACGTATATCTTGTCTATCAATTATTGAGAAAAGATATTGAATTATATCCAAATAAAGTTAACTGGTGTACATCGCTGAAAAATTTACTTTGCTCTCTGGGACTTTTAGATGCATGGATATACCAAGGAGTAGGAAATGATAACATATTTCTATCATTAGTAAAACAAAGGTTAAATGACCAATTCATACAAAACTGGAATGGAAGATTGAATAATTCCAGCAGAGCATTATTTTATAGATCTGTATCCTCATTTAAATTCCATCCATATCTCGACTGTTGCAATATCAGTAAATTCTGCCAAGCTTTGGCTAGATTGAGAGTTTCCTCCCATAAATTACAAATTGAATCTGGTAGATGGACTCGACCGCAAAGTACACCATTAAATGACAGAAAATGTATAATATGCGACAAATTAGGGCGGGGGTGTATGTTGATTTAACACAGATCAGGCCAAGACTTATACTTTGGCTCTGACCTTCTCCGTATGGGACAATAAAATCGTTAATGCTTATAATATATACATATGTACGTTTATATAATGCATGTATATTGTTATGTTCACACTGTTCGTTGTTTGTGCTATGTTGTATGACCACATGGGCTTGTTAGCCTAAATGGAACGAAATAAACATATCTATCTATCTGTATACATGTAAAATATAATATTGACAATGATTTGATTTTGAAATGTATTATGGCTAGTTTATCATAGTCTCTTATAACTAAAAATTGAGTGACATTGTACATGTACTATTGTAAAATAACTGTGATTTTATATGCACTGTGACAGTACTTATGAAATATTTATGATATGTACAATGATGAGACTGAAATAAACTATATATATATGACTTGACTTTACAACAACCAACAGAACTAAACGTGACGGAACATAGTAGTTTGTCTTGATCTAGCTGGGGTTTCTCCATTTGTTGCAATAATGAAATTGCCGGCACCTAATAGTGGGACAAATTTCTTTCCAAGCCGATAGAATTTACTTTTTGTTGTTATCTAATAAGTAATCTTTTAATCAGTATTGGTTTAACAGAGACAAAGGTAAAATGTTTGTTTGTCATCATTCATTTTGTTTTCCAGTGATTTTTTTAATTTTCTCATTGAAAAAAACATACCCTGGTTTTGAGTTATCTCTCTTTATTGATATTTCGCCTAAAACGTTTGTGCTTGACAGACACTGCTAAGATACTTCCGTTACATGAATTTCAAAATGATCGAGAATTTCATATTATATGGCAGATACTTATAATCCGTAGACTTAACTTTGGGTGTTGCGTTGATAACCTTCCTTGGGACAACCACTCTTAAACTTGTCTTCTATATGAAAATTGTATCACTTGATCATTTTGAAACTCATGTAACGGAAGTATCTACCCACTGTCTTCGTATTAATAGTGTGCACCGAAAGCTAAAAATAAGCTGGCAGATATTGGAGATGTTGATAATTAAATAAAGAAAGAACAAGAGCTGTCCCTCACAAGTGACGAATGCCCTCGAAAGAGGTGCCTCAGTCTGTGTCCTCTCCATGTGCTCAATAAATGTGCTATGTCATTTTAAAATCCTTCCATGCATGACAGAGTAACCATGCATACAGTATTCCATTACTTTAAACACTAAGTGTGACCTTGACCTTTGAGGTAGGGACTTGGGTCTTGCACGCAACACATCCGCTTGATGTGCTAGATATTTGTGCAAAGTTATTTTAAAATTCTTCGAAGCATGATAAAGTTATAGTCCGAACACAAATGTATGTTATAAACATTATGACATCACTTTTCCAAACACAGCTTCTGAAAAGGGGTTGTTTTTATATTCAAACGCATCATTACATAAGTTATCTTTTAAATATTTATTTTAAAGTGCAAGACGGCATGCAAAACAAAGTTTTTCTTGCATACCATATCGGGATATCTGCAGTTTTTACAAGTGCTTGAAAATCTCATCTTCTTACACCACCATCCCCCCATGTAATATGACCCTCGTGAATTACTTGTGACGTAACGTTATAAACATTGTGACGTCACCTTCCCACACAGCAAAAGTGTTAAAGTGCAACTACAAGAAAACGTTTTTACCATGAGATATAAAATTTGGTTCAGATGGTAATATCCGTCACTTCGGGTAACTGTCACTTCAGGAACTCGGCAAAGCCTCGGTCAGTTACCCTCAGCGACAGTTATTTCAATCTGAACGGCATGCTGATGGAAAAAAACTAAATTAATACTCATGATCATGAAACATTTGGTTCAGATGGAAATAACAGTCACTTCGGGTAAAGAGTCTCGTTCCAGTCAAAACAGTTACCCCCGGAGACAAAGGGAATCTAACATGGTCATGTGTTGTGGATAAGGAAATCCCACCCGAGGGTTGAGATACGTCCAAAAACGAGGCTCTGCCGAGTTTTTTGGACGTATCTTAACCCTAGAGTGGGATTTCCTTACCCAAAACTCAATGGACATAGTCAACAGATTTTTGAAGTTGGCACTATCAACAACTGAGAGTGGCAATGAGGGACACAAGAGCGATCAACATTTGTCTTAGATCTGATGGAGATTATTTCTGTGATGCACTGTTTTCAGTCGTATAGCCATCAAGTGAAGTCGGGCTTGATGGCTGTGCTACTCTCAAAAAGGACTATTTGAGATCAAAGTGTTAATGATCAATGTACAAATAATTGAGGTTAACTGAATTTAATTGACAATTACATGTCAAATTATACTTTTTAATTAATTAATTAAAATAAAATTAATTGAGTTTTTGCTTAATTAATAATTATTTTCAATTATTTGAACAAGTGTAATTAATTATAATTAAATTATAATTATAATTGTACCCATCCCTGCCCTGTAGCCCTTATCAGTTCTATATTTCCTAGGCCGAAAGGGGACCATAGACACACTTTGCACGCCTTTCACTCTTGTTTAACCACAAGAAAAGATTATTATTTATCTACTACCAGTCTTCCATGAAAATCCTCAAATTGTTAAGTTCTGTGGCTCTTGATGCTAACTGCAGTTACACAGTACAAATACTTCTTTTACTCACAGACAAAAGTATGGCAAGCCATTTTACTTTTTACTAAAAAATATATTTCTCTAATTTCAAAGAGATATCTTTTGTTTTAATTTCTTTCGTGCTTAAAGATTTCTTTATGGCAAGTCATTTTACTATTTATTCCAAAAAGAGATATCTCTATAATTTCAAAGAGATATCTTTCATTTTAATAGAGATATCTCTCATGCTGAAAGATATCTTTATATCACAGAAAGATATCTCCTTAACTTTAGAAGAAATTTCTTAAACTAAAAGAGTTAAATTTTTAACATCATTTGAGAGATATCTTTCTATTGTTGAGAGACATCTCTCAAAATTACAGAGATTTCTTTCAAAGTTTCAGAGATATAATTAACAGTTACAGAGATATGTCTGTTAGAAGAAGAGATAGTACTTATTGACAGATATCTTGTTATGCAATAGGGATATCTCTGGAATTGAAAGAGATATCTCTTAAAAAACAAGAGAAAGTAATTTACATTTAGCCACCTATTAGTAACATTTAATGTTAATACAAAATTGCAAAGCTGAATAAATCTTCTATTTTAATCAAACTTTTTTCGTCAGTGCTTCTTAAACCAATGTATCCTAAATGTTAATCCCCAGGGACCATAATTCGAAAGTATCCATTGACCGCTCCTAAACACTTACGTGAGGGAGCAAGTTAGATGGCCCGAAATTATTGTACCATATAAGAGATATTTTAAATTTTAGGAGATACATTTCTGTGATACAAATATATATCTCAGTGTAAAAGAGATATCTCTATTCAAGTTGTGGTTGTGGGTTCGATTTTTACAGGAAGCGGACTCGAGATCGAGAGAGAGAGAGAGAGAGAGAGAGAGAGAGAGAGAGAGAGAGAGAGAGAGAGAGAGAGAGAGAGAGAGAGAGAGAGAGAGAGAGAGAGAGAGAGAGAGAGAGAGAGAGAGAGAGAGAGAGAGAGAGAGAGAGAGAGAGGGAGAGAGAGAGAGAGAGAGACTCGATAAGCTACAAACTTTCTACGTAATCAAGCTAAAATTAATTAGTATAAACTAAACTAAAACCACAAAGCAGTTGTGTATGACGTCATAGCGATTGTGTAATATGGAGACAAACAAATCACATACTATTGTAATGAGTAAGTCAAAATTACGAACAGTCGCAAAAATGAAAGTTATTATCTGAAAGTTCTGATATAAATGATGACAATAGAGTGCGACTATGCTAAACCGTCCATCTGTCCGTCAACAATTTCTTGTAAGCACTCTAGAAACCACAATTTTTCAAATGTTGTTAATAAAATTTTGTGTTAATACTAACATCCTATTTCAAAACAAGAACTGTTTATTAATAATTTTTTCTGTACGAAAAAACACCAACCTGACAGATGCATTTTAGACATGCTTCAGACACTAACCCGGTCGCATACGTGGCTCTCTTTTCTACGCTGGATGCCGCGGTCAGACCCACTGATAGCAATACAATAATCGTGAACATGCTGGCTAATGACTAACTGGACATAAGCTAAGATCTCTTGAAAATGTCATTATATACTAACTTACGTACATGAAAGGTCATCCTGTAACTTTATCTTGACCACATGGCTTGTTATTGTCGTGTTGCAAGGTCAGTTTTCACTCACAGTCATATATCTATAGACAGACTTATAAACATTCGTTAGAATGTCATTTTAAAATTTCAACATTTTCATACAAACTTAAAAATTAATATCGTCTGTAAGATTTTACCCTCCTAAAAGATACAAAATTTCAGATGTGTTGCGATGGCAACGTTTTCTTTACAACAGACGTTAGTACATACATGGTATTCAGGTATTCCTAACCTAGTCTACTTTGGTGTCTATTTTGCGCGAGATTGTTTTCACCAAACGTGGAGCATCTAGACGGCAAAGCCGAATTATTTTTCGTTTTGGTTTTAGACATATTGAACTAATATGTATCGTACTAATTTGCTAGAACATTACCACGACTGACAAAAGTTTGCTTTATCGTTTTGTTACCAGTGCCAATCCAGATCAGTTTAGTCTGTGTCTTAGCTAGAACTCGTCACAAAACAGTAGAGCAATGACGGGTGGGAAAGTATTCAGGTGTCTATGTCAGTTTAGGCGGAGGTCATATAGTTCGAATCTTTGTAGTCGAATATGACTGCGACCTCAATAGATACTCTCTTCAATCCGTTCTTTCGGTGCAAATGAACTCGGAACTCATAATAGTAGTCATCGGGATTGAACGAACTTAAGTCTTCGTTCGGTGTCAAAGACCCATCATGGGAGCATGTCACTATGCTTGTTTAGTACTTACGCTTTAGTAAGTATGACTACCGGCTTTATTGATATTTAATTGCGTTTTGAATTGCCAAAGTAAATAGCGCAAAATGAAGTAAGTATAGACAGTTTAAACATACATGTATTTAAATAGTGGCATAAGTCCGGACTTTTCAATAGCACATTTCTTATCACAAATATTAACATTTTGGAAACAAATATACAGGTGCTGTGTTAAGATATTAAATTAGGACACATAGAGTGGAAAACACTATTTTCACCATTTCGTGAATAATTAATGAAATCTTGATCACCTCTAATCAATTAACACGGAAATGCTCGCCAGCATAACGACAAAACTCTTACGTACACATGGATATCATGATCTATTTATTAATAGTATCATTCACATACAACAACTTTACAACTTTATATTTTATTTTGTGTCACATTTAAAACAATTAATATACTGAAAAATATACATGTAGGTAATAAGAACAGTGAACAGTTTTACACTCAACCAATAATGACTTACGAGACACTGATACTAATTACAACATCGTAAAACTGGTCTTTTTCAAAGGCGATTACCAAATACAGCCCTTTTTATGACCATGACCTTGGATATAGTTAGACGCTTTACAGGCCGGAGTACTGAATTGATTAAAAATGGTAAAAGAGAAAAGTTTCCAAAGGGGTTCCTTTAACAAAGATTTACTACTCAAGAGACAAAAATACTTGAGATTAATTTCTGACCTTTTTAAAACAACACATTTTGGTTTAAAATAAGTATACCTTAAAACTGTTGAAAAAGCTTTAATATCAAGAAATAATGTATTTGTTAGGTATCAGTATGCATGGGAGTCAACTGGGGAGAAATCCCACGGTCGGCCGGGACTATAAACATTAACATAGAAAAATAGCGCATATAGACATATGTAAGTGCATCCTATAACACTAGCTCAGTGTTACATGGGTTAGTAAGGAAATTATCTCTTCACAGATTAATGACCAGATCCTTACAAAGGATTTATCATAAACACTTGCAAATTACCTCATTATAGTACATGCATAAAAATTATGTAACACTAAACATGTATAATCTGTTTTCTAGTACTAATATAAATTGGAAAACTCTAAAGTACGAATTTGACACTTCAGCATTACGTTTTCCTCGGATTTTACAACGAGTTTGATCTAGTTTTTCAATAATACCTCGATATCCCCGACCAGCAAAATTCCGCGACCAAGCTCAGCCAAGCGATTGGTCGGGTGTCTACATGACGGAAGGGGACCTCTATCAGACCTGTAGTGGACCATACTAGACCAACTCAAGTCCCTTCCAGACCACTTTAAGACCACTTTCCGACACATATCCCGACTTGTACTTGACCTCTACTCGACCTTCCCGACCTCCTCCCGATGTCTACCCGATCAACACGACAATCCCGAACTTTCTCGACCTCTACCTAACCTCTATACCCGATCATGTACTATCGGGCACAATCGCAGCACGATAGCAGCAGACTGGATACATTGTATAAAACTGTAGTATTTTGTTCGGTATTCGAGTTGATCGAGTAAATGCATCTGATTGGGGTCGTACAAGATCGTGTACAGGTCGTATACTGGCCTAGATGATAGATTACAGATCGGTTATATAAAATATGTGACTAGATGTCTTCCCGATGACCTAAACCTTGTATACGAGTATACACGAGTTTACCAGAGCGCTACAAAATGTGTTTCATACCGCTTCTATACCGTCTGGCATGTCAAAAATATCGTGTTGAAACCCCGAACGCTACCGACCAAGGTAGACCGCTGCAGACCGGGCGGGACACCCTTGCAGACCCAGGGAGATCATTTCACGACCGCATGATCGAGCTTGATCGTAGTACTCAAATCGGCTTTGAGAACGGGCCATAAGCCAAAAGTACATTCACGGCTCTGTGCTTAAAATTGGACTATAGAAATTTACCCATTGCAGAATGACCAAACACCTAGGTTTGCTTACATATTGTTTTAGAAACATTCAAGTGACCCTGACTAAAACAGTACAGAAAAAATCTTGTAAAGGTAACAAGTTTCTGTTAAATTGTGCCAGGGCTGGTATCAATATAAATTTAATCATACTGCTTCTGTTTACACTAAAATCGTCTTGGCGGTGACTATATATAAACTTGTTTGCTTTCTTCTTCTGTATACATTTTAAGTGTTTGCTAAGGTATGATGTAACGCTGAAGAACTTTCAATTTATTTTAAGACCCAAACGCAGTATACTTGGTCATTGTAGGGTCAAACGGTCCTATCTTAAGAAGACTGTAAAATTCACATCAACAATGGGTATCATTATCTAGAGAATGCCAACATATGATATGACCATATTAACACAGTCTATCACGTAGTCACAAGTGTATATTTATTTACTTATTATAGTCTCGTTCACATACATGCAGAAACAAAGATGCATGAAATTAAATTATACAATACAAACATGCACGTGGCCATTCTAAATTAGAATTATAAGAGACTCGTACGTACAGACACTAATAATGCAAATACACATTAACATTATAACTAAATATATTGCACAAAGTGTACAGAAGAAAGACTGGTGTGTAATATTTTATCAAAGTAAGCAACACTTGCTGATATTCCATTAAAACAAGTTATGAAGAATTTGGAATAAGACACTGAAAGCTAATGTTAAGCACTGCTGTGCAGAAATGGTGTAAAAGATTTATTAATATATTTCATTACCGGCTTTTGCTACTTAACAAGACAATCCTGAGTGGATGAGAAAAAAGTTTATCACTACTTACACTTCCGACATAAAACCCTTTTAACAGCTGCAGCATTTGTATATAATATACAGAACATTCAAAAAGTTTAAAGTTTCTCTGTTTATACTGCATGTTAACAATACGGACAAACACTGTCGCTTTTTGAGTATATTAATATCACCTTGCACTTAAAGTCTTGCAAACGGTATGATCTACACGCAAAATGCATGTGTAAGTTTCTGTTTCATTCTGTATATGTTCAAAGTTTTCTTTTTGGCATCAGTATTCTAGACTTAATATTAGCATTTTAAAAATTCATATTCTACGTTTTTTAACAAATATCAGGTATAAAAACGTATTGTTTAACTGTTTATATTGACCCACATTAAGATGTATAAAACTTTTCTTAAACAACATAATTATGGCCGTATGGGTGAGCTTCTCACAAAACGTCATATCTCGATGGCTGCGTCGAATGAATGAACAAATAATGGCATTAAACCATTGTTGTCCGGTCTAGTCTTTCAAAATGTTTCCCTGTCAGCTTGTTATTGATAGCTGGTTCTTATGGACACATTATTCTCCTAGAAAGGAACCATGTTATACACACTAGTACTACCACGCGCTAGAAGTTTGTTTTATCCCACTAGTCGTGAAGTTGACAAAACGGCTTGAACCCCAACCTACTACGTTTATTGGCTATGATAAGTTCAGAAACAAATATGCCATAATTCTTCAGCATTTTTACCGTTGTTATTGATTTCCGTAAGGCCTAGAGCTAATAAAACTTTTAGTTTTTCGGTGTGGAATGACGCAGTTTTGGTCTACTTTTTGGACAAGAACTTTTAATTATTGTTTAACAGTTCTGCTAACTTGGCTGGTGACATTATATAAGCAATGTCGACCTTACTTATCCAATAGTCGTGCAGAAATCGGCAGACTTATAAGAACATACTGGGACATTTGTTTTCCACTTATTAAAATGCGTCATCTTAATAAAACGCTATTGTTACACTTTGCAATGATTTTGATTTTAGCTCGACATGGTAAGATTAATTTTGTTAACATTTAATGAGGCAAAAATAAGCTAAAATGAAACAAAAACTACAAGTGATGGACAGAAATGCATCTGTATTATCGCTACTTTGATATGGGATATCAGGTGCTTTAGTAATTGATAAAGGCATGTGTTTCCAGTGCACTAGATAAGTACTGGCTATAAGTTAAAAGTATATATATTCAGTCAAAAGAACATACGTAAGCTAGCACCATGTAATTAGAAGATCTTTAAGTAGAATTGAAGGTAGAATACGCGTAAGGAATAGTTTCAATTGGACGGTGTGTTACACCGGAATATGCGCACCGGTAGGTTATGATTCAATTAATAGCGTCCAAATACATACATGTATAAACAAAATATCCGTAGAAAAAAGTTGATGAAACGTGCATCTGCTTACGCTGATTAATGTTCAACAATTATTTTGGATTTAGAGCATATATCAAAATACCTTTTAAAATAAACGTGACATTTTTACATGGACAAAAAAGTTGTTTTTTTTACAAAATTTTGAAACTGAGAAAAGCTATAAAATGAAACAATTCACAGAATGCCAGGAGAAGTCGGCCTCATGTATTTCAAATTCGCAGATTATGCGAACTAAGTAATAATTACAGTATATTTTGACGACCGCCATTAAATATACAAAATTTGCAAAATCGGACGTGCGGCTGCAACAGACGTTACAGATATTCAAAAATATTAATTTTAGTCATAAAAATAGGCATCTATTTATATACTACTATATAAAACATCTCAAAATCCGACAAGTGGTTTTCACATTACAGCCATTTTACTTATGTAAGTAATTTAACTATGTGTTAACGCAACTGAAATCAGTAATAAAAAAATTAACTTTGTGGCGCAATTGCACGATTTTAGAATGACACGAAGAAAATTTTGTATATCTAGCGGACTTTATATATAAACGATTACTCAGTTCTTATACAGTTCTTGATTATTATACAAGCTAAGCACTTCATTTTTATAACAAAACCAACTTTCTATTGTTAGATCAGGAGATAGGAAATAAAGTATAACAGACCCTTTTAATTTTCGGTGGACATTGTATTTTCAGTGATGCCAGGACCTCCGCCAGTGCAGAAGTTTACTGTTATCACGTTATATACGGACACGATGACGTGGAACGATGCTAAACTGTTTTGTTCTGCAACCGGGGGCAAGCTTCTAGACCCGACCTACTACTCTATTTATAACACACTATTTATTCATGCTTCTCTTTCACCGTGGAAGGATCTCCCTATAACGTAAGTTAAACAATTATGATAACTACATACTATGTAAAACTTACTCCAAATGTTGAGACAATTAACCACCATAAGTGCCCTGACCATGGACTGAATTCACCGCGACCTCTTGGCACTAAGCGATCATTATTCAGTGCTTGTACAAAACAGATGGTCACTGTTCTCGATAGCAGGGGCATAATAATTTGCCCCAGTTTCGTTCATATTTGGAGAATAAAGCTCTTGGGCAGGGGAAGTGTGTCTCCGCAAACGCAGGGTCCGAGCGACGTCGTTCTTCACACTGATCTTACTTTCCTTACTGAAGAGCTCAACTCTATTCCCAGCTTATAGTTGTGTGAGCAATGAGGTGGCTAAACTACATGTTAATGTTTCAGTGAAATCCACTCAAGTTTCTCAATTCAACAATAAGTTAAATATGTCATAACATTGAAAACATCTTAAAAATAAAATCTACGAACATTTAAGAAAATAGCATCTTATGGTTACTTGTATTCACATCAAAACATTTGTGTCTTTAATAATATGAGACAAATATTCTAGAAAGTCTTTCATTCACGACATTTCCAATTCTAGTGAAACTTTTCAGGTTGCCCTGGCAATAAAGATGTTTGCAATCATTTTCGTTGTGTTTTGGACAGGTGTATTACACTTCTGCAAATCAGTTCTCAGGATACTTGTTTTAGTGAGACGTTGTTATAACCTCATTCCTGCCTACACATCTTACATTTAGATCCTGAATTCCATAAACATGTATGGGCCTAGACATGTGTATACTTATCTAATAACTTATGTTATATTCAGTGATGGACCTCAAGCATGGACAAGCCTTCACCGTCGGATCACGCCTGTTGGGGACGACTATTACGGCGACACGTGTGAGGCCCTTAGCGAATTTAATGTTATTAGATGGGACGCCAGTTTTGGACCACCAGACGGACCTGATGACGCTATGTGTGTGATGCATGGCATAAAGACTGACGGAGGATATGTTATCAATGACTACACAAATGCCAACTGTTCAGAGAAACACAGATTCTACTGTCAACACGAAGAAGGTAAAGGCTTATCCCATTTTAAGCACATAGGCTAAATGGTTTAACGAGCACTACAGAAGGAATGTTTGTACGTTCGAATCTGGCTTTTTTTTAAGTAGTCGCACAAAATGATTATGAATTTGCTTCAGGCCAGTGCCTGTGATCTTGATTCTTAAGCGGTATGCATTCATATCAAGATCCTAAATGACTTTCTCTCCTCGTTTATGTTGCACTTTGACGAGCATACAAAATTCTGGTAAACATTTGCTTCAGGTCCCTTTGACTTTAAAGCAGATACAGGTTATGGTTTACAATGTAGCTTCAAGGAGCATGTCTGGTTAATGCTTATTACAGGTCCCTGTAGCTTCAAGGAGCATGTCTGGTTAATGCTTATTACAGGTCCCTGTAGCTTCAAGGAGCATGTCTGGTTAATACTTATTACAGGTCCCTGTAGCTTCAAGGAGCATGTCTGGTTAATGCTTATTACAGGTCCCTGTAGCTTCAAGGAGCATGTCTGGTTAATACTTATTACAGGTCCCTGTAGCTTCAAGGAGCATGTCTGGTTAATGCTTATTACAGGTCCCTGTAGCTTCAAGGAGCATGTCTGGTTAATACTTATTACAGGTCCCTGTAGCTTCAAGGAGCATGTCTGGTTAATGCTTATTACAGGTCCCTGTAGCTTCAAGGAGCATCTCTGGTTAATGCTTATTTCAGGTCCCTGTAGCTTCAAGGAGCATGTCTGGTTAATGCTTATTACAGGTCCCTGTAGCTTCAAGGAGCATGTCTGGTTAATGCTTATTTCAGGTCCCTGTAGCTTCAAGGAGCATGTCTGGTTAATGCTTATTACAGGTCCCTGCAGCTTCAAGGAGCATGTCTGGTTAATGCTTATTTCAGGTCCCTGCAGCTTCAAGGAGCATGTCTGGTAAATGCTTATTACAGGTCCCTGTAGCTTCAAGGAGCATGTCTGGTTAATGCTTATTTCAGGTCCCAAGTGACGTAGAAATATACAGTTCGGGTGTATATTTGCTTCAGTTGAGTTGCTCACTCAAGCAAATATACACCCGAACTGTTACAACAGTTTGAATTTGTAACTTAAATGAGCATATAGGTACAATGTAATTGTTTATATTTGTTTCAGCAGGTACGTTTGACTTTGAGGAAAATACAAGTCACGGTTTGTACATGTCGCTGTAGCATTGGTGAGCAAACATGTTGTTGTCTATATTAACGTTAGGTCCCTATGAATTTTAGGAACATACTGGTTAAGGTTTATATTTGTTTCAGGTTTTTGTTACCTTGAAGAACGAAAATTACGATTTGTATTTGTTTCAGGTTCCCGACACTTTGAGGAGTATACACATTACTGTTGTTGTTTTTTTAGGTCCCTGTGGGGCATGCAGGGTAAGGTTGATTTGTTTCAAGGTTGTTGTGACTTTGAGGAGCTTACATGCTACTGTTTATTTGTTTCAGATCTATTCCTCTTTCAGGAGCATACATGCTATTGTTGATTTGTTTCAGATCTATTCCTCTTTCAGGAGCATACATGCTATTGTTTATTTGTTTCAGATCTATTCCTCTTTCAGGAGCATAAATGCTATTGTTTATTTGTTTCAGATCTATTCCTCTTTCAGGAGCATACATGCTATTGTTTATTTGTTTCAGATCTATTCCTCTTTCAGGAGCATACATGCTATTGTTTATTTGTTTCAGATCTATTCCTCTTTTAGGAGCATAAATGCTATTGTTTATTTGTTTCAGATCTATTCCTCTTTTAAGAGCAAACATGCTCGGGTAATATAAGTCTAGGCTGGTAATATATCCCCATATATCACTTTAAAAACCAAATAACATATAATATTTGTATCAGGTCGTTGTGATTTTGAGAAGAATACAGACTATAGTTTATTTTGTGTCTAGTCCTTTTGACGTTAAAGATCACGCAGGTTGTATCAGGTCCCTTCAACTTTGGGGAGCAGTTAAGCTATGGCTTTGTTTCAGGTCCCTGTAACTTCGAGGAGCTTACAGGATATGGAGGTCATACAGCTTACGATAGTACTGCAAATGATATTACATTGGCTTTTGACACTGTGGATTCATGCAAAGAAAGATGTCTTAATGAAAGCTACATGCGACCAGTGACAGGTTACAATACGTACACCGAGGAATGTTGGGGCTTCACCATAACACAGACACAGTGTATTGTACATATAGTACTGCAGCCTAGACATTTTGACTCTTACAAACTCTACTATGGCAATCGTAATCTATATATTAAACGATGTTTTGAAAGTAAGTAATCCTACTTGAGTGAAATTCCGTTTAGTAATACTTAGCGAAGCAATTTTGTATTTGATTTATTAAAGACTGTAAATTAATGCATTTTGCATGCTTTCGTCGGGGAAAATAAGACAGTTCAACCGAATTGCATTGTTACCATTGCGCTCTAATTATATTTTGCAAGTATATGTAATTGATTGTCATTGAAACGATCATTTTAATAAAGATTTTATTTGGTAGAAAATATTTAATTAGTAACTGGCCATATGGTACTTAATTTCTATTTCGGAGCTGCCATGGCGTAGTGGAGCCACCGTGACGCAATGATAGCACAAGAAGGGCTCCGTGTTCTATCCCTACCATCGCCATGTCGGTAGTGTCCTTAGGCAAGACACAAATAATTCCACATTGTCTCTCACTATTCGAGGTTGATTCCATCTAGAATGAGTCTCGAGAGCGATTAGTATAAGTTGTAAGAACTTGTTTCACAACCAAGAATAAATAAATTAGTACAAATGTATAAACTAATTTCTATTCGGCTGACTTTTTAATTTGAAAGTTTTATCATTCGAATGAATGAGTGACAGAGTAAGAATACAGAAGAGATATTTTGATTAGAAATGTAAATACTAAATGTTTTGACATGAATATCCTTAATGCCATACCTATTCTATTTTAGCTGCTGTGAATACCACTATGTTAAATGTAACCTTGACGCTAGAAAACAGTGATCAGCCTAACAGTACATGTGGTATGTATGATTCCACTTCAACGCTGTATGGAAAACCGTGACTGTCTTTTGACCGTTCGCTCTTTTCATCTGATAATTCGTTATGTTCATGTCCTAAATCATTGTGTCCAAAACCCAAAATACCATTCCTCCATGATTCGGGTCACTAGGTTCAATGTCGCAGGGGCTCGAGATAGTAAAATCTCGTAGACGTTTAAAGTCTGTTCCACCTAATTTTGGACCACTGGTTTCTTGTCGCCATTGCATGTATTTTTGCTCTTTATAGCATATTTGTATCTGGAAATTTAATATCTCCAGGCATCTTTTTCATTTTTCCATTATTTTTTACTAAAACGATAAAATCCGCATTTTTATGATTTTCTCCATAGGGCGTAATGCAAAGTGACGTCGCGTTGATTTCCAAAATGGCGGCGTCCATAGCTGACGTTACCAGGGACGTACTCAAAATTACCAACGTCGAAAGAGACAAATTTTTGCGGTGCATATCTGTTATTTAATAAATGTATATATGCCGACCTGAACACATCCGTATCGACTGTTCAACAATTTCGGCATAACCAACTTGCTTTAAATCACCGGCATCGTAGGATCAGCCGAGACATTTCGTCAAAAAATATCTATTGTCGAAAAACGGCAAATATCAAATTCTTAGTTACCCACCGATATAGAAAATATATGACATGTAATAAGATCCTCGACTCAGGTGCGGGCAAAGATTTCAGCTGTTGAAAGAAGGGGGAGGGGGGCTTTTTTTGAGAGAATGAAAATTATGTATAAAACTATTCTTTTGTGAATATAACTTTGAAAAAATAGAATGAATCCCTAAACCGCGCGTCATAGAATAGACACGGCAAGACTGTCACTCCCGTAACAGGTAATGTTTCAAGTACATCTATACAGACCACGGACATACAGACGCACGCACACATGTCAAATATTATTTATTTCTTAGAATATATTTTATACAACAATAACAAGTTATTTTAAAGCCTTCGCACGTATAAAACTGACATTTATATCAGACACATAGATCTATCACTTTTCGCTTAATTCTAAAGTAAAATACCCCACTTTGTTGCGTAATTTGTGACACGATCTGTCGTCTGATAAGAAATAAAACCTACTTAGCCGTTATGCTAAAAGCCTAAAGCACATAATATTAAAATCAATTTGAAATCGATACATAACTCAAACTGTTGAAGATGAAAACATCCGGTGTAGCCCATTTACAGTACATGTACAGTTCATGTATTGCGTCCAGACGGACAAAGCATTTCGAAATGATTTTTCCCATGAGAGAACTGGTTAGCAGGCATTTTTTCTGTAAAAATGGAAAACATTGCCCCTATCCAGATTTCCAGACCCTGACAAAATACATTTTATTAAAGAAAAAAAACACTAAATATGTAGATCTACGCGATGTTTTTACGCAGCAATCGAATCTTTAAATGGCTTACTATAAATCTGGGATCAATTCAAATAACAAGTAAAATGATTGTTACGAAATCTGAAAGTCCAGTATACATCAGTAAGACTAGCATGATCATACGAGTTGTAGTTGTCGTGACTATGAGTAAACGAAACAGTTCTCGATACATGTACTAACATCTTTGTCCACCGTGTAAGCTTCATCCACGACCAAAGCCCTATACATTCTCGTGTAAGCTTTATCTTCGACCAAATGCCTATGCAGTACTACTAGATTCGTTTGTGTTATTTCAATTTATTAAGCTACCAGTATGCATAAGGGGATGCGCGCAAATGCACGCTCCCACGTCGGACCCACTCGTGTCGCCTAGATTTGTTATCATACTACGTCATCTAATAAATACGTCACGAACAAGTTTCGGAGAATTGAAATTTATGTTGTCGTTTTAAGATCAATAAAACAAAGTCATTACTGCCTGAAGGAAAATAAAGGATTTAGAATGGATTATGGAGTGTTCAGGGTTATACTGTGACATGCATGTTGGGCCACTGTTTAAATGAATGCGTGTTTCACTTGCATGTTATGCTACTTCACCTGAAATTCAACAACTGCTAAAGATTTTTCAAAATGTTTACTGTAGTGCTGTCATGACTCATGGACTGGAGTAGACGGAATGTCAGTATACGACATTAGCCTAGGCAAAGAATCATTTGAAAGCAGGAATTATTAGGTAAATCTTTTTAATTATAGATCTATTTAGATTTTCAACATTTTTGTACATTTAAGCGTTACTTTTGTTATTGTATTAGCTCATTATTAATGACCATGCATCTCATTGTAATATTGAAATGTCCCCCGAAACACGTGAACTTTGGCGTAACTTCTCTGTAACGGAAGAGTAAACGTCAATGGCGTCCAATGTAAACAATGGCGAGTCTCCATTGAAAAATAAAAATCGGCATCTTTGCAAAATGACGTGATTGTTTCAAAAACGCTTAAAATTCCTGAGGGTGACTTTTTTGTAGATCACAAAACAGGTAAAATTTATGCGAAAACCGCTCAGATTTTTTCAGTTCAGGTCAAAGTTGGGGGTCCAAAGTGGAATGGAACAGACTTTTTTTTTTTTTTTTAATCTTTCAAACCTATGGTCAGAATTTAATGGTACTTCACAAAAGTGATAAGTACCATGCCTAGTTGTGCATGGTCCATGTTTACGGTCACTTGATCAAAGGTCATCATAGGGGTCTAGATATTAAAATAGTCTGTGCTTTAGTTTATACTAATTTACTTATTCTCGATTGCGAAACAAGTTATTACAACTTAGATTAATCGCTCTCGAATGGGATCAACCTCAAAGAGAAGGAGGCAATGTGGAAATATTTGTATCTTGCCTAAGGACACTACCGACATGGCTATGGTAGGATCGAACCCGGGGCCCTTCGATCCTGGGGCGAACACGCTACCACTGCGCCACGGCGGCTCCACAGTCTGTGCTCTTTATCTCCAAAACGTTTAGTCACAATTTATTGATACTTCACAGAAGTGATAAGTACCATATCTAGTCGTGCATGGTCACTAAGGTCAAGGTCACAGGGGCACAAGCTAGTTAAATATTGTGTATTTTTAATCTGCAAAAACCCTTGTCGCAATTTAATGATAGTTCATAGAAGTGACAAGTACTACATTGTATGCCTAGTTGTGCATGGTCCCTGTTTCGGGTCATTAGATCAAGGCCACATGGGCTCGAGATAGAAAAATCATGTGCGCTCTGATTCTCCAAAACTCCTGGTCAGTATTTAAAGATATCTACAGCACAAACTGGCTCATGTGCATATAAAATTGATTTATCTAGAGCCCGAAATCGGCGCATATGTGCATATCGAATTAATTAGTCTAGAGCATAAACTGGCGCATTTGCATATCAAGTTGATTTATCTAGAGATCAAACCGACACATATGCAAGGCAAATTGACTTTTGGTGCAATGGCATATCAAATTAATTATTCTAAAGCCCAAACCGGCATATCAAGTTGATTTATCTAGAGATCAAACCGGCACATATGAATAGCAAATTGACTTTATTTGCAAGGGCATATCAAATTCACTTGACTTGCCTACAGCACAAACCGGTACACGTGCATAGCAAATTGGCATGTGCATAGCAATTAAGCTTGTCTAGAGATCAAACCGGCACATATGCAAGGCAAATTGACTTTTGGTGCAATGGCATATCAAATTAATTATTCTAAAGCCCAAACCGGCAAATCAAGTTGATTTATCTAGAGCAAAAACTGGCACATTTGCATATCAAATTTTTTTTATAGAGCAAAAACCGGCATATATGCAAAGCAAATTGACTTTTGGTGCAAGGGCATATCAAATTGATTATTTTATAGCACAGACCGGCACATCAAGTTGATTTATCAAGAGCACAAACCGGCACATATGAATAGCAAATTGACTTTATTTGCAAGGGCATATCAAATTCACTTGACTTGCCTACAGCACAAACCGGTACACGTGCATAGCAAATTGGCATGTGCATAGCAATTAAGCTTGTCTACAACACAAACCGGCATTTGTGCATAGTCAATTGACTTCTGACACATATGCATATACAATTTATTTGACTAGATTAGAGTATAAACTGGTGCATGTGCATATTAAATTGATTTGTCGAGAGCACTAACCGGCGTATGTGCATATCTTTATTTGTCTAGAGCACAAACTGGCGCATGTGCATAGCTTTATTTATCTAGAGCACAAACTGGCGCATGTGTATAGCTTTTTTTATCTAGAGCACACACTGGCGCATGTGCATATCAAATTCATTTGTCTAGAGCACAAACTGGCGCATGTGCATATCAAATTGATTTATCTAGAGCACAAACCGGCGCATGTGCATATCAAATTGATTTGTCTAGAGCACAAACTGGCGCATGTGCATATCTTTATTTGTATAGAGCACAAACCGGCGCATGTGCATATCAAATTGATTTATCTATAGCACAAACCGGTGCATGTGCATATCAAATATATTTATCTAGAGCACAAACTGGCGTATTTGCATATCTGTATTTATTTAGAGCACAAACCGGCGCATGTGCATATCTTTGTTTATCTAGAGCACAAACCGGCGCATGTGCATATCAAATTCATTTGTCTAGAGCACAACCTGGCGCATGTGCATATCTTTATTTGTCTAGAGCGCAAACTGGCGCATGTGCATATCTTTATTCATCTAGAGCACAAACTGGCGCATGTGCATTTCTTTATTCATCTGGAGCACAACCTGGCGCTATGCATATCTTTATTTATCTAGAGCACAAACCGGCGCATGTGCATATCTTTGTTTATCTAGAGCACAAACCGGCGCATGTACATATCAAATTGATTTATCTATAGCACAAACCGGTGCATGTGCATATCTTTATTTATTTAGAGCAAAAACCGGCGCATGTGCATATCTTTGTTTATCTAGAGCACATAACCGGCGCATGTGCATATCAAATTCATTTGTCTATAGCACAACCTGGCGCATATCTTTATTTGTCTAGAGCGCAAACTGGCGCATGTGCATATCTTTATTCATCTAGAGCACAAACTGGCGCATGTGCATATCTTTATTCATCTGGAGCACAACCTGGCGCATGTGCATATCTTTGTTTATCTAGAGCACAATCCGGCGCATGTGCATATCAAATTCATTTGTATAGAGCACAACCTGGCACATGTGCATATCTTTATTCATCTGGAGCACAAACTGGCGCATGTGCAAATCTTTATTTGTCTACGGTACAAACCGGCGCATGTGAATATCAAATTGATAAGTTTGAAACACAAACAGGCGCTTATGCATATCAAATTGACGTGTTAAGAGAATAAAAAGGCGCATCGCCATTATTATATTTAGAGCACAAACTGGCGCATGCATATATCAAATTTATTTGTCTAGAGAACAAACTGGCGCATGTGCATACCTTTATTTTTTCTAGAGCACAAACTGGTGCATGTGCATATCTTTGTTTATCTAGAGCACAAACCGGCGCATGTGCATATCAAATTTATTTGTCTAGAGAACAAACTGGCGCATGTGCATACCTTTATTTGTCTAGAGCACAAACTGGTTCATATGCATATCTTTGTATATCTAGAGCACAAACTGGCGCAAGTGCATATCAAATTTATTTGTCTAGAGCACAAACTGACGCATGTGCATATATTTATTTGACTAGAGCACAAACTGGCGCATGTGCATATCAAATTGATAAGTTGGAAACACAAAAAGGCCCATGTGCATATTAAATTGATGTGTAAAGATCACAATCTAGTGCATGTGTATATCAAATTGATTTATATAGAACAAAAACTGGCGCATGTGATGATATCAAAATAATTGATTTTTCTACAGCAGAAACTGGCGCACGTGTAACTTATATTGAAGTGTCTAGAACACAAACTGGCGCATGTACATATCCAAGTGATTTATCTCGAGTATAAACTGGCGCTTGTGCATATCAAATTCATTTGTCTAGAGCACATGACGCTTGTGCATATCAAATTCATTTGTCTAGAGCACAAACTGGTGCATGTGCATATCAAATTAAGTTGTCTAGAACACAAACTGGTGTAAGTGCATATATCAAAATCATTTATCTAGAACACAAACCGGCGCATGTGCATGTCACATTTATTTGTCTACAACACAAACTTGCGCATGTGCATATCAAATTGATTTGTCTAGAGCACAAACTGGTGCATGTCCATATTAAATTGATTTATATAGAACACAAACCAGCGCATGTGATGATATCAAATTGATTAGTTAGAAGCACAAACTGGCGCATGCACATAACAAATTGATTTGTCTGCAGCACTGGCGCATGTGCATAGAAAATTGACTTATGGTGCATGTGCATATCTAAGTTATTTGTCTATAGCACAAACCTGCGCATGTGCATAGCAAACAGACTTCTGATGCATGTGCATAGCAAATTGACTTGCCTACAACACAAACTTGAGCATGCGCATATGAAAATTGACTTGTTTATACGGCACAAACTTGTGCATGTGCATAGCAATTTCACTTGCTTTTAGCACAAACCGGCGCATGTTCATAACAAGTTGATTTTGTCTACAACACAAATTCATATCTGTTAAGGACGAAATGCCATTACTAAATCAAGACTTAGTTAAAATGCTTATCAGAAATTGTCAGAACTACATCTTAAACTGGCATTTGTACACAATACATTGACAAACTGGCATAAATGAAAGTACTACCAGAAGACGAATGTGGCATTCCATCATTATTTTAACATTTTGTGAGGTACATGCTTTAAAAATGCGAGATTGTTAAAAAAAGCTTTGACAGTTTGCAATTGATGCACCTGCTTCCGGATTTAATTTGATCATTAAATTTGCCTCGACTTTAAAACTAGATTTTAATTTGAAATGGATAATCACTATTATGGAAGCATACACCTGTCTATATTCACACATTGCATAATGTAAATTTCGACTAGCACACAATTTAATATCAACTGATTGGATCGATTTTGATAAAGGAGGGCAAAGTTACGTTTCTTTTTTCATTTATTTATAATTATGAAGGTTGAGAACACATGCATTTGTATCTAAACTAGCCCTTAATGTATACACGGAGCGTAAGTAAACATTTTTCTGGAAGTTTTCAAATATGACAGAGGTAAATATTTGTAAACAATTTAACAAAAGTAATTGGTTTTCTTTTTTTCGTTTTACAGACCGACGACGTAGTCACAAATTAATATGATTGAAATTAATATTTATTTAGTAGGGATATCTATTTTAGATCACTATAAGCAATTGATTCTGACATTTAATTAGTTTTTGAATCGTTTTAATTTTCAGATTGGCTGAAAAATATATTAATATTATTATTATTTTTATTATAATGATGAATTAATTTTAGAATAATACATTTGTTCAGTCAATTTGAAAATTAAAACGGTTAAAAAATAATTAATATTTATAATAATTTTATTGATCACACATGTCATATAATTAACATTTATAAATACAAAAAAATATAGTAACAATAAATAAAACGTTCAATATCACATTAAAATCAATTACAGAATCATCATCACATTGATAATATTATAACCATTATGTTGTCAGTTCTATTACTTTATATGCACATTATTTATAATTACTTGTATATTTAATATCATAGAAAGTATTACTATTAAGTGAGTGTTACTATACATCGTATTTAGATATGACCTTATACACTATGTAGTATAATGACAGAATTCTCTGAAATTCTCCTGGAGAAGGTAACAGAATTGGCTTTTAGCACCTCTGCTGGAGATGTTATTATTATCAGGACTTGACCCCTAATTCCTTCATTGTTTGTTATGAGTGATGTCAGCCCAGATGTTTCTTACTTGATGGTAAAGATTCTTCTAGATAAAGTTGGAAGTTGTAATTTTTACATTCACAACACAAGATAGATTCAAATGTAAAACAGAAAAAGAATTAATATTTAAACAGTTACTGAAAATTCATTAAATATTTTATATATACACAAAACATTTAAAAACATATCAAATTTATCAATGGACAAATATTTCTATACATCTTTTTCTTTCATAAAAGAATAAACCCTTATATTTCCCTTGTTAATTTCTAAGATTTACTCTTTCACCTATCAATTTGGACAGTACCATTAATTGTTTACAGAGGTATTTTGTGAAAATGTATTGACTTAGTATTGATCAGTGCAGATCATGATTTGACTGCACAGATGTGCAAGCTGATCATCATGATTTACACTTGTTGCAAAGAAGGATCATTTGTAGCTAGCAGGATAAAAGTTAATGTATTAATGGTACCAGAAATAAACATTTCACATTTACATCGGTCATAATTTTCGGTAATATCTTGTTGGAATTTCTTTTCAACATCCAACCTATTATTACAATTTCTCATAAACATTCATCATTTTTACATATTAGATTTACTTCAGCAAATAAAAACATTCTAGAGTAACAAATAGGGAAGTACGTTAACTGAACATTAACAAAAATTTCCCAAAATGACAGAATAATTTTGATTTGTTTAGGTCATTTTAAGTTTATGTACCACTTAATAAAAACAGCCTTCATATTTGTCACCAAAATCATATAAAATTGTCAAACATCCAAAGTAATATCACTTAATGATTTTGTATAACTATGGTAGCATGAAAGTACTCAGATTTGCATGCAGTATATTTAAGTAGCATAATCATAATTGCAAAAACAATTAAAAGAATGGGGTCAAAATGAAGATTTATTTGAGATGTAAGATGTATCAAAAATCATCATAACAATATGAAAAATTTCTTGTTTAATTTTCTGCCAACGTGTTAACTGATAAACATCTTTGGAGAAATCCAAATGGTTGATTTATTGCTTTCATGCTGTGTGAAGCTGACCACTGACCACTACCAAGTAATTGATAAGATTAATATTGCCCTGTACCTTACAGTCTAGATTCATCAGAAGTGATGAGAATTCTGTCAAAAAATAATACAGTGTATATGTAAAAACTAACGAAATTTTAAAAAAGGCAATGACATGAAATGCTTTACATTTTGAGAAAAGCACAAATATTTATTTCCACAGGGTCACGAAAACCACGTCATAATTCAACGCTCTTTTCATATAAAGACATGATATGGTTAGATGAAACCTGGTGCCAAAATATTTTCTTACTTTAAGCGGTACCTGGAAGCCTTTACACCAGTTCGTAATGTTTGGTTGATTTATTGGATGGATGAATGGAATTAATTGATTAATTGTTTCGTTTTCAATAATGTTTCAGGTATACCAGTATTGGGTAACAGCACTATACTGTCGCGGGAAGTTACAGTGTTCAATGATAGATGGACTTGGAATGAAGCTTTTCAGACATGTAAAGCATTTGGCGCCTATCTCCTTGATCTAACATCATACGATGTCAAAGCAGCATTTAGAGAATTCTTAGAAGAGAATAACGATATGTAAGTTTTCACGTTCAATATGATGACATACTCGTACGGTAAACTCTACAAACACTTTAACTGAGCATGTTGCCATCTGTATAAGGATTTAAGTACTGAATGTTAACACTTACTGTCGGCATAGATAGTAATAAGAATGTTTCAGTACATTTAATGCACCCTTGTTGTTTTTAGCTCACCCGGCACAAAATGCAACGGTGAGCTTTTCCTATCGCCCACTGTCCATCGCCGTCCGTCAACATTTTGATGAAACCTGGCAAGGATATTCCTTGCATAAAGCTCTATGAATGCGGTTGAAAGAGTTCCATCCCATGTTATGGCAACAAGTAGGGAAAAAGTAACAATCTTCTCTGAAAAAATAAGGGCTAGCCCTAAGATATTTAGCATGTTGCATCGCCTAGTCGACCTCTACCAAATTTGTTCAAATTATAACCCTCGGATCAAAATTGACCCCGCCAGGGGATCACTTGATTTTATATAGTCTTATATAGGAAAACTTTAAAAAGCTTCTTCCCTGAAACCACAAAGCCTAAAGCTTAGATATTTGGTACGTAGCCTTGCCCAGTGGACAGCTACCAAGAAAATTCAAATTATGACCCCCGGGACAAAATTGATCCTGCCTGAGGAGTCACTTGATTTTACATAGGCTTATATAGGAAAAACGTAAAAAATCTTCTCTGAAACCACATGGCCTAGAACTTAGATACATGTATTTGGCATGTAGCATTTTCTTGTGGACCTCGATTGTTGACCGATTGTTGACTTTGTATTATAGCCAGTGGTAGGCACATAAGCGATGTAAGCTCATCTAGGCCCTCTTGTTTTAAGTATTTCATCACAAAACAAATTTATCATTTTGCACATCAGAAAGTGGTAAACATAAATTTTATTGGTGTACAATGTTCAAGCTGAAGTGAACAAATTGTTTGTACATAACATGTATTCATAGTGTAATGTATTCTAACGTTAAATCGACAGATTTAGCCACGTTTGTTAAATTATCGAACTCGTCATTAAATTTTAATAAATATCAAGCCGAAGATTTTTTTTGGTTTTAATCTAATTAAAGATATTGAAATTACAAAATGTGTAGTCTATGTATTATGAATTTTTTTTTTGTCAAAACAGTATCAGTTTCATTTCAGTTTCGGATTTTTGTTTGTCGAATTCTGTTTAACCCAGCAATCATAGTATGCATTAATTGAAAAAATGCAGATAGTACGCTGTGTATATTGGTTTCCACACCATGAATTAAAATTTCAGAAATGAAACATTATGGCTTGGTCTTCATGAACCTGACCCGCAAAATTACCCGGATGTTAGAGTTTGGTCCGATTGTGAGGAGGAGAGCAATTTTACCTGGGATCCAGACGTCATCCCGTCAACTGATCTGCTAGATACGAGCCTGTGTGCCATCATCAACACGACTTCACACGTCTGGCGAACCGTGCCATGCAACGAGAAACACCAGTTTCTTTGCATGGGAAATTTTGGTAATTCGAGGATAATTAAACACATTCGTGCCTAATGTCAATTAAAATTTATACTTTTAAATATCCACTACAAATACAAGGCCGTCTGATCGGTATTTAATTTTTTAATCGTTTGGATCACAATTCTGCAAGACACCCATATTTAAAGAAATCGGAAGTCAGAAGATCCCATTGTTAAAATTTAGAAATAAATGGTTTCACACAGAGATAATGTAAACTAAGTTACCGCTTTAAAGCTTCCGGACGTTGTTATGACAATAAATGTAACTGTTAAGCAGTTTGTATAAAAAGTGTGCCATACAATTTTAAAAGTAAAAAGAGAACAAAGTTGCATAAATGACTGTTTTATGGTTATACTAGATTATCAATAAAATAAACTTTCGTAAGTGAAGGTGCAGTTTACGTTGAACAGTCTTTCCGTTGCTAAGCAACTTCTTGAACAATCCTCACTCATGATAAACCAGTCATTGTGCTACTTTTAATAATGATTCAAAGAACTTTCAGAATAAGTATCTCTAACTCATCTTTTTAAGATAGCAACTCGTCGTACAGCAGAGGAACAGAAAATACCATAGGAACAGACGTGTCTTTAGGGCCGTACAATGTTACCATAGAAGCTTGTCAGATACAGTGCAATTCTTGGACTTACAAAGAGATGGAATGTCGAGCCTATGCTTACACGAAGACAGCAGACGAACAATTATGTCGTCTGTATTTTGCAGAAACCGCGTTAACATCGGATTCAGATAGCTTTACACCGTCTGAAAATTATACACTGTACCGGAAGTTGTCGTGGAAAGGTATATTGTCAAAGTTACTTCTTCACTTTTCTTAGACAAAGTGAATAATTTAATATTCGTTCTCAGTTCATTTTTCATGATTGTATTGTTATTAATAGTCATAAATAATTTGAAATCACCCATCGGAAAGACACCAGGGACTTCATGAATCGTTTCTAGGGAAACAATATTCTTGACAACTTTATCAACGTCAACATGTTTGAATTTTAGGAATAAATGGTGGTGACTGGCGTCTTTTAAATAAAAGCTGCTATTTGAATAATGTTTGTTACCTACAAAAATTAAGTGCAAATATACTAGGTTATATGCTTAGTGTCTATTTCAGTGAGTTACATGTCTATTGTGGAAGTTGCAGACGACAGTGTTCTTCCTTACTCTTGTTGTGATCTTTCACATGTTAATGTATCAGCGAGTTGTCCTGCACTTACTTATCCCATTTATGGTATGTTCATTCCGTATGTTCATTTGTTCAATAAGCTTCCAAATACACTTGTTCCTGTCATATTTATATAACTGATTAAATTTCCTTCGCTTGAAAATGATGATTTATAGCGGGGATAACCGAATCATAGCAGATATCTCTATACGTCACGCTCGCTCGGGCATCTCATTGGAGAGAATCGCTGACGCCGTCAGAGTGATCAAATCTTTCATGTTACATTTCGACTGTATTATTGAGTAATATATCAGCATTTATAGTATGTGTTAGATACATGTATAGGGATAAGTAATAGGCTGAATCAGAGTCTTCATTGTTACACACCTACGGTGACACAAGAGCCCAAAAGAAATCAGTCTTTACCAAGTACAAATGTACATTTATTGAATTTTTTCTTAAGCAATGTTTTAATTCATGCATGCAATGATACTGTTTTAGAAACACAACTACCTACCACGGAAGCCACCAAGTTCGTTTTATTTACCAGTCCAGTGGGATGGGATATGGCATATTCAACGTGTAGAGAGCACGGTGGTAATCTGGTGCAGATTGACGGAACCTCAAAACGCCACGCTCTACGTTATTACATAAACAGCTGGACACAAGACGGATTAATGTATGTTTTAGGAAGCCAGATGTTCTCATTTTTAACACTAGTTTCATGTTTTACTGTGTTTGTGATCTTTAAATTATTTGAAACAGAAGGCAGAATATAAGCCCTTGCTTCAAGTCAACAGCAATAATAAAACGAGTTATGTTGCCAGTTGAGACTTGCGCCGAACACATCCAATGTCATCGTTTCTTGTATAATACAGCACACAATACAAGGTAAAATTCTCCGATCACTTTTTGATTATCTTCAGAACTGGACAACTATGGCAAGGACTGATTACTACTAACTCCAGTGATTGGTGTTCCTCTAAATGGGCTCGCGATTGTTCAACTCCCCATTGGCTGTCTATAAATACCGGAAGTGTAGGTCCACAGTACTGTGCGACAGTTGACACTGATGCCAATACGACATTTGTAAACTGTAACCAGAGCCTCGGTTTCATCTGTGAACTACAAGCAGGTACAGTCTGACATTTTAACAAATTTTATTGGAAGGATTTTTTTCAGTGGCTCTTTATGCTTTAAATACACGGCCCAGCGTGCACTTATAGCTTTCGCTTTTCTGTCACATAGCAACCAGTCATTTACTACGGACAGTCCCGTTTTTATTTGGAAGCAATTGATAAAAACAACTTTTGATACAAGTATGTGCAATTATCTTCTGTGAATATAAATGAAAAATAAAATCCACATCGATATTATATTTTCTATCGACTTTAGTAGATCTGTCTGCTTTCTCATCTAGACTTTAGCAAAAAAACTGAATAAAAACATAATGCTTGTTAATTAAATGATATAAAAGACAAAATGTATGCTCAAATAATTTGTTTTTAAAATATTTTCTTAAATAAAAGAACAGATAAACATGACATTGCAACATTTAAGTTTAATTTTACTTGTTACTTGTACATGTTGCAGGCAAATGTACAATGAATGAAACTTACACGGATATTAGCTGTCTGTCGGGTCAGTATGGTGCCTCAATAAGTGCGTCGGTGTCCATATGTGAACAAGCATGTTTATCGTACATATACCAAGGAATGGAGTGCTGGGCCATGAGACCTCTCAGCAAATTTTATTGTGAGCTCATTTACTACATAGACCCTATGTATTGCAAAGAAAATAATCAGTTCGAACGAAGGTCAGAAATCACCATGAAAAATTGTTATGGAGGTAAGCTTTATGGAGATTTGATCTATAGAATTAACTCAACACTAAATTATACTTAATTATGTACTTTTTAGTCTTAAAAGAAGGGGATTTAGGCTCTCTGTATTTGAGAAACGAACTGGTGTAGCGTTGCCAAGGGGATATTGACCAGGCACCACAGTGATCCCGTCTGAAATTGTAGTGTTTAGTGTTATATTTTGTACTTTGGATGGAAAGACTGTGTCACTTGTGTTAAACCTATCTGGAATAAAGGAAATAAAAATATATCGTAGTTTGAGACGGATTTTTCTGAGAAGTCCGAATAACTGTAGGTCTTTAAGATAGAAACATTTGAATAACTTATATTCGAGTTTTTTACTGTTCAAACGGCTATAAGGAGCCTTTTAGAACGAAAATCAGTGTAAACTAGAAATGTGTCCATAGGACACGGATGCCCCCACACGCCACTGTTCTGTCAATCTCATGACTCTAGGTCAAATATTTTTTGGACTACATGTGCCACAAGTTGAAAACTAAAAATCAACAAAGGGCCATTATTCTGTTAAATTTGGTCGCAGCAAAAATTCCTTCCTTTACTACCATCTACACATTAAGGTTGTTCATCCCTGGAAGTTTAAGCAAAATCTGCCATCCGGTTTAAGAGGAGTTGCATTCACAAAATTTCTACATAGTATATAATGAAAAAATCAACAAAGGGCCATAATTCTGTTAAATTTGGTTGCAGCAAAAATTCCTTCCTTTACTGCCATCTACACATTAAGGTTGTTCATCCCTGGAAGTTTAAGCAAAATCTGCCATCCGGTTTAAGAGGAGTTGCATTCACAAAATTTCTACATAGTATATAGTGAAAAAATCAACAAAGGGCCATAATTCTGTAAAATTTGGTCGCAGCGAAATTCTTTCCTTTACTACCATCTACACCTTAACGTTGTTCATCCCTGTAAGTTTAAGCAAAATCTGCCATCCGGTTTAAGAGGAGTTGCGTCCACAAAATTTCTACATAGTATATAGTGAAAAAATCAACAAAGGGCCATAATTCTGTTAAATTTGGTCACAGCAAAAATTCCTTCCTTTACTACCATCTACACATTAAGGTTGTTCATCCCTATAAGTTTAAGCAAAATCTGCCATCCGGTTTAAGAGGAGTTGCGTTCACAAAATTTCTACATAGTATCTAGTGAAAAAATCAACAAAGGGCCATAATTCTCTTAAATTTGGTCGCAGCAAAAATTCCTTCCTTTACTACCATCTACACATTAAGGTTGTTCATCCCTATAAGTTTAAGCAAAATCTGCCATCCGGTTTAAGAGGAGTTGCGTTCACAAAATTTCTACATAGTATATAGTGAAAAAATCAACAAAGGGCCATAATTCTGTTAAATTTGGTCACAGCAAAAATTCCTTCCTTTACTACCATCTACACATTAAGGTTGTTCATCCCTATAAGTTTAAGCAAAATCTGCCATCCGGTTTAAGAGGAGTTGCGTTCACAAAATTTCTACATAGTATCTAGTGAAAAAATCAACAAAGGGCCATAATTCTCTTAAATTTGGTCGCAGCAAAAATTCCTTCCTTTACTACCATCTACACATTAAGGTTGTTCATCCCTGTAAGTTTAAGCAAAATCTGCCATCCGGTTTAAGAGGAGTTGCGTTCACAAGATTTCGGGACGTACGGACGGACGGACGGACGGACTGACGGACTGACGGACGGACGGACGGACAAGTGCAACGCTATATGCTCCCACATTGTGGGGGCATAAAAATGTAAATGTACACACATTACTGAGACTGCAACACAAATAAAAGTAAAGTTGTTTAAGGTCAAGCTGTATTTATGGGTCGAATCATCGTATTTATATCTATCGTTATAAAATGGTAAAGTGTTTGTGTATAATAATGTCACCCCTACATAAAGGGCGAGCCATTTCTGACTTACGAGACACCTTCTTCCTGAGCATCCGAATCATGCCCTTTGGTTTAAACAATATTTATTTATCAAGTTAGTTCACATTTACATAATACAAATGTATATGCGTTGTACAGATAACAAAACTTAACATATGAAAATAGTTGGTTTGCATTATGTATCAATATATTCGATTCAAGAAATTCAAACAGAATTGAGGAGGAAGCTATATAGCTTATTCTGAGCCTCGCTTCTGTTTATCTTGCAAAGCTGCACTATTGGTGTATAATAATTACTACAATTTGATGTATAAAACCTAAATATAAGCTGTCTTAATCTTAATACTAAGGAAAAGGAAAATCTGATAAAGGATAAGAATATGAGAAAAACTAAAGAAGGAAAATTTTAATTTAAATATTTTAACATCAACTTTGTCAAAACACTACTATTGAATTCAAGAAAACAAAAAGAGAGGTAGCTTGAGAGCTTGAGAAATACAGAGAACTATAGGAGAAAAGAAAGATCGTGGGTCAGAAGATTGGTCAGATACCTGGTGGGTTGTTATATGTGTATGATCAATGTTTGAATCGTTGTGTTTGACATATGTATTGTTGAACAATTTGAAATATTGCAGCATTGACATCAGTGTCAAGATTTTCATTTCCGAAAAGAAGAGTATTAGTGTGAGAAGTGACTGATGTAATCATGCCCTTTAATGATAGGCATCTGGCTACGGTAACCATTATTTGAATAGCTGACGGCTCACTCTCCTGTCATATCAGAACGGACCCTTGCTGAGATTCGAACCTTCGACCTAAACCACCAGACCAATGGAGGCGGTATTTTTTATTACTGTGAATTACTGTTTAGAATGACTATACTGGTCAAGTAAGATCTTAATACATAATGAATGCTCTAAAAACAATACCGGTTTATCTCTTATAATCAGTCAGAAACACAAATTAACCTACTAAAAATCTTACTACGACCGTCAAAGGAAATATAACTTTAAAACACATAATTTATTATCATGTCAAATATTTACTGAGAAAAAAACGTGTACAATGTATTACAATTAACTGTTTATTTCAGCTACTGTTAACACGTCCCAGCTTTTCGAAACCGACGTTTCCAATGAACCGAATTCAGTTTGCTTCTCTTTTACATTTCCATGTAAGTATTATACAGTATCTCTTTGAAAATAGTAGAGTTGGTAGAATTACCGATTCATTTAGTTAAATAGCTAATTCAGTTAAATAAAAAGGCGTTTTCTGAAGTGTCATTGCACAAAGATTTACTGACAATCGAATTATAACAAAGATCCCTTGTATGCTTAACGATTCCATTGCGGATTCGAGATCAGCTTCAAATACACCGATTATTTACAGTAACAAGTTAATTGCATTTTTATCTTTTGGAAGATATTTAGTGGTGTTAGGATCGAAACGATATCCGTTCTGGTGGTGTTCATCCTCTAATAAACAACTCTTTGTCGTTCAGCTGTTCAGTTATAAATCGCTCAGTCCTACGACCTTCGTGGTTTATTACTCAAAATCGTGGTTTGTTAGACGTCCAGTTATAAATCGCTCAGTCCTACGACCTTCGTGGTTTATTACTCAAAATCGTGGTTTGTTAGACGTCGAACATCGCCAAAACGGTTATCATTTCATAATCCTATTAATATGACTCAATTTGTTTGCGAGTTAAACAAAGAAGGACATTAATTGTTGTAAAATCTGCCATAACATATTTTTATTCTTTGGTGTGCGATACAAGATTATGATGTCTGTTTGTATTTATAGACACACGTGAACTTTCAAAATGCGGATCTACGAGCGCATCCTTTACGTCTATAATAGCGTCAACAATGAGTACCCTAGCGACAACAGCAGTTACTTCATATACCCCGACTGTATTTCAGCAAGTGACGACATCAGATTCCTCTTTATTAGTCACACCAGAAACGTCCACTTTTCCACCCGTAACAACTGATCAAGTGACGACATCAGATACCTCTATGTCAGTTACATCAGAAACGTCAGCTTTACCTCCCGTCACAACTGAGCAAGCGACGACATCAGATTCCTCTATATCAGTTACATCAGAAACGTCAGTTTTACCTCCCGTCACAACTGAGCAAGGGACGACATCTGATTCCTCTATATCAGTTACATCAGAAACGTCAGTTTTACCTCCCGTCACAACTGAGCAAGCGACGACATCAGATTCCTCTATGTCAGTTACATCAGAAACGTCAGCTTTACCTCCCGTCACAACTGATCAAGTGACGACATCAGATACCTCTATGTCAGTTACATCAGAAACGTCAGTTTTACCTCCCGTCACAACTGAGCAAGCGACGACATCAGATTCCTCTATATCAGTTACATCAGAAACGTCAGCTTTACCTCCCGTCACAACTGAGCAAGCGACGACATCAGATTCCTCTATATCAGTTACATCAGAAACGTCAGCTTTACCTCCCGTCACAACTGAGCATGGGACGACATCTGATCCCTCTATATCAGTTACATCAGAAACGTCAGCTTTTCCTTCCGTCACAACTGAGCATGGGACGACATCTGATCCCTCTATATCAGTTACATCAGAAACGTCAGCTTTTCCTTCCGTCACAACTGAGCAAGCGACGACATCAGATTCCTCTATATCAGTTACATCAGAAACGTCAGCTTTTCCTTCCGTCACAACTGAGCATGGGACGACATCTGATCCCTCTATATCAGTTACATCAGAAACGTCAGCTTTTCCTTCCGTCACAACTGAGCAAGCGACGACATCAGATTCCTCTATATCAGTTACATCAGAAACGTCAGCTTTTCCTTCCGTCACAACTGAGCAAGGGACGACATCTGATCCCTCTATATCAGTTACATCAGAAACGTCAGCTTTTCCTTCCGTCACAACTGAGCAAGCGACGACATCAGATTCCTCTATATCAGTTACATCAGAAACGTCAGCTTTTTCTTCCGTCACAACTGAGCAAGGGACGACATCTGATTCCTCTATATCAGTTACATCAGAAACGTCAGCTTTTCCTTCCGTCACAACTGAGCAAGCGACGACATCAGATTCCTCTGTATCAGTTACATCAGAAACGTCCGCTTTTCCTCCCGTCACAACTGAGCAAGCGACGACATCAGATTCCTCTATATCAGTTACATCAGAAACGTCAGTTTTACCTCCCGTCACAACTGAGCAAGCGACGACATCAGATTCCTCTATATCAGTTACATCAGAAACGTCAGCTTTTCCTTCCGTCACAACTGAGCAAGGGACGACATCAGATCCCTCTATTTCAGTTACATCAGAAACGTCAGCTTTTCCTTCCGTCACAACTGAGCAAGCGACGACATCAGATTCCTCTATATCTGTTACATCAGAAACGTCAGCTTTTCCTCCCGTCACAACTGAGCAAGCGACGACATCAGATTCCTCTATATCAGTTACATCAGAAACGTCAGCTTTTCCTTCCGTCACAACTGAGCAAGGGACGACATCTGATCCCTCTATATCAGTTACATCAGAAACGTCAGCTTTTCCTTCCGTCACAACTCAGCAAGCGACGACATCAGATTCCTCTATATCAGTTACATCAGAAACGTCAGCTTTTCCTTCCGTCACAACTCAGCAAGCGACGACATCAGATTCCTCTATATCAGTTACATCAGAAATGTCAGCTTTTCCTTCCATCACAACTGAGCATGGGACGACATCTGATCCCTCTATATCAGTTACATCAGAAACGTCAGCTTTACCTCCCGTCACAACTGAGCAAGCGACGACATCAGATTCCTCTATATCAGTTACATCAGAAACGTCAGCTTTACCTCCCGTCACAACTGAGCAAGCGACGACATCTGATCCCTCTATATCAGTTACATCAGAAACGTCAGCTTTTCCTTCCGTCACAACTGAGCAAGGGACGACATCTGATCCCTCTATATCAGTTACATCAGAAACGTCAGTTTTACCTCCCGTCACAACTGAGCAAGGGACGACATCAGATTCCTCTATATCAGTTACATCAGAAACGTCAGTTTTACCTCCCGTCACAACTGAGCAAGGGACGACATCTGATTCCTCTATATCAGTTACATCAGAAACGTCAGCTTTTCCTTCCTTCACAACTGAGCAAGGGACGACATCTGATCCCTCTATATCAGTTACATCAGAAACGTCAGCTTTACCTTCCGTCACAACTGAGCAAGGGACGACATCTGATCCCTCTATATCAGTTACATCAGAAATGTCAGCTTTATTTTCCGTGACAACTGATCGAGCGACGACATCAGATTCCTCTATATCAGTTTCATTTGAAACGTCAGCTTTATCTCCCGTGACAACTCAGGAAACGATGACATCAGATTCTTCTACACCAGTTACACCAGAAAGGACCGCTTTATCTCCGGTAACATCTCAGCTGACGACAACACCAGTTTCCTCAACATCATTCACAACAGAAACGTCTACTTTACTCTTAGTGACATCTGATTCGTCACAGTCAATGACGGCTGTTTCCCAAGAAATATCAATTAATGCAACTACAATCATTCCATCCACATCATCTGTCACTCTAACAAAAGGTAACGGTTCTGCAAGAATATATATTTGGCCGTGCCTTTGCAATCCATATAATAAAACCTCCAATTTAACAACTAAGCAGTGGACGGAATGGATGCAGACAGTCAGCGCTGTTACTTTTAAAAATACGTCACGATACCGACGGACTCTAACATCGGCAAAAGATAATCGTGAGACCTCGGTAGCAGTGGGCAATGTAGCAATTGGTGTTATGCTTACGTTAATTTCTATGACCATTTTTACCGATGTTTTTTCACTTGTATTGAAATTACGACTAAAAAGTGACAGTTGAGAATCTTTAAACAAAGCAATGTAATGTTTATTCAATGATAGACTTTTTAGATAACAACAACAAAGTCTAACAATAATCACAAATAAAAGTAAGACATCTCAGTCCGCGACACCATCAGATTTCTCAAGCACTTTACGACAGATTATTAATAAAATGACAGTATGAGATGTCCGCTGATTCCATTTGCAGTGTATTTTGAAACCGTGTATATAACTAAAATATTCATCATACTTCCCTACTATAATTTTAGTGTAACACAAACATTGCACAATAAAGAATAGTCTCACTAAATGCACAATGCACAAAATACAATGAAGCGAGAGTCTTACAGAACACAACAATATATCAGATTTGGCTAAGAACATAAAATTTATTTTGATTGAATATAAATGAGCTTAATCCTTTCTATGGTTGACGACACTGAAACATTCGTTTCCAGTGTGTTGAAAAGGACTCAAAATCTCCTGTTGAAGGCATTGAATTCATCAGTTGTTAGTGTTGTCTGGGGAATTCAATAAATAAGCCATTAGCCACTGTGTTAGTGTTAACAGTATAGTGACAGTTTTCAACAAAAAATCGACTGTAAGAAGATAGGGTTAATTCCACCCCTGTGTTTACTTTTATGCTCCAGACATGCAGGGAAAATAAATAAATTACCCGAACGTAGAACATGGGGAGCCTTGCAACCTAAGACAACTAAACCAATGGAGAATACAGATAGCATGTTAGCGAACTGGAAGTATGATTTATAAAGCCTCGTATTCCACGACGCCAAGTGGTTGTTGAAACAAATCACTTACCGCTTATTTCTATAATGAGAAAACCCTGCTTAGCCGCGCCTGCTAGGTTGCAGCGCTTGATGCTTCATCTGCAAGGTTATGACTTTACATTGGTACATAAGCCTGGCAAGTAAATTCCTTTAGTTGATTCTCTATCTGTCTAGGAAATTTCTACCAAACACATACCCTGAATTGTCAGAGGCTGCTGATTTGCATGTTCATTTTGTACTAAAATATAGGCCTAGCTGTATGTGACCGAAAATTCAATGAGATGAGGTCTCACAACCTTAAAGATGAAAACCTAATGATTTTATCATGAAAGGTCAAACGTGCTCATTCCCAGTGCATTGAGATCCGAAATGTTAAAACATTTTGCCAGTTTTCCTGATTTGCATGTTCATTTTGTACTGAAATATATGCCTAGCTGTATGTGACCGAAAATTCAATGAGATCCCAACAAAATGACAGCCTTAAGAAGTAATCTCACAACCTTAAAGATGAAAACCTATTACTTCTTAAGGCTGTCATTTTGTTGGGTTGGTCTGAAAAGCACAATGATTGCCCCCCAGAGATACATTTTTGTACTTGATTACTGAAATTTTAGAGATGAGTTAACAGTCATTAATGATTTGATCATGAAAGGTCAAACGTGCTCATTCCCAGTGCATTGAGATCCGAAATGTTAAAACATTTTGCCAGTTTTCCTCGTATATTTTAGGTTAGTTTTAACAACGCAACAGTGCCGTTTTACTGCTGATGCCGTAATGTCTTATCATTTACAAGGGCAAACATGTTTAATGAAAAAACGGAATAAGGGGTCATTCAAATACAATATTTAGGCCATTTATTGACTTGTTGAGGTTTGAAACCTGATCTTTTCAAAGTTTCAGCTGTTCTAGAATTGTCAGCTCCAAACAACAAAAGTCGTCATCACAAACCATAATGAGCATGGTAAAATACCTAACCAAGCTTGCACCAAAATGTTATGTGGAACGATTTTATAAAAAGACGGTCAACTATTTTATGTATGTTGACCATTACTAAGAACAAATCGAATTTTCTTTTAAATCTGGAATTGTAACGCGCGTCTGGTCTGAAGGAAAATATGACCTACTGCATCGAATGTGACCATATTGTGTTGAAAATTTGAGTTTAACAAAAGAATTAATAAATCATATTTTGCATTTGGTTGTATATGAATAAGTATGCCTATTTTGATAATAGTTGAAAGAATTTCACTTCCAATGACGTGCAACATATATTTCTGACTGTTTACAACATGTAATAAAGCGAAAGTAGGACAAAAAGACCACCCATGTCCATCTAGTGAAATACAAAAACATTCACTGAAATAGGGAAATACTCCACGGCTGTTGTAAAGTGTTAGAAGCCAGATACAAACTGTATGTCCCTGTTACAATTCCAGAGAATTCAATTTTTAGAAATATACTTATCATTTTACGTTCATTGAACACATAATCTATGTTTCAAGAATATAATCTACTAGATGAAGTGAGTGCCACTTTAATGAAAAACGAAGCCCAACTTAACAAATTCATATTTTCTATTTCTCTTTTTGCTTGTGTATGTTTTTTTTTCATAATTAAGCGCAACATCCGGTCTAAAGTACGGTGTTTATTTACAGAAAGTATTCGAATGTTACGTCCCTTTAATAAAAGAACGCCATTTGTACAGACGGTTTGGCTGAATGACATGATTGTGTTTTGGGGCTTTGGAGATGTTTAGCAGATCATTTTGTTCACGATCACTGGTAAAATATATTAACAATACATAAGTCTTATTAAAAAGCGATATAGATTTTGGATGTGCGCCGCCTTTGGAGGTTGACAGCTATAAATATCACAGTCACAAGTAGCTAAGGCCTAGTCTCAATAATAAGACTCCAAACGCAGACCCATGTTACATACGGACATTTTATAGTTATCTGTTTTTAATTTATAGGTAGGGTATGGGCAAAGTTTTTTGTTGTTTTTTTTTTAATCGAAAAATAATGTTTAGGTTGGAAACAAACAATCTGTGTTAAGGACAACACTGAA
>JAFMSR010000005.1:39960858-40080558 GCA_022818135.1 Saxidomus purpurata
TGCCCTTACTATTATGCTAATCATGCAGTCAAAAAATGTCTTAATTACAAAGGGTAAATGTAAATCAAATAGTCAGTATTGACTTAAAAAGATTACTGTTACATTATATTTTCAAGGTCATGTATATACCAGTTGCCCTGATATGACCAACACTATTTTTATTACCCTTCTTAAAGGAAGTGGCATATAGTGATATTGTACGTACATCCATCTGTCCTACTCCCTCGCGCAGCATAACTTGAAAAGTATTGAGGAGATTAATTGGTACGTAATATATTGATAGAGGTTAGAGTTGAAGAACCTTACATTTTGAGTTACAGCCCTTTCGTTACTTATTCTTGTGCGCTTCATAATTCTAAAAGAATAGAATGGAATCAAATGATACTTCATAAATTGATAGTCGACAATGAGAGGAAGTGCAGTGCACTAGAACAAAAACTAGCTTAACTTATTTTAGAGTTAGGGCCCTTACTTACTTTTTCTTGTGCTGAGCATTACTCAAAAAGCATATAAGGGAAATAATTGATACTTCATTTATTAATTTAGGACAATAAGAAAAGTTCAGTGCACAAAAAGCTATGACTATAGTTTTATTAATTTTAGAGTTACTCTAGTATAAATTATCTTGGGATATACAGCTACATCTTTTGAAATTACAAAAGAGGACAAAAGGAAATCATGGTAACCGTTGTGCTTTGGCTCAACTTTTCGAAGAAAATGGGAGCTTTCCTACTCGCCTTATTTCATCATGTTAATTGTTTGCTATTTTGCCCACTAAAAATGTGTCAAAACGCTTTGACTTCACTTCCTTTGTTAAAGCATGTATTATCCTGAATAACATGTCAGCCGAAGCGTTGATGATCATATAAATCATAAAGAAAAACATGACCGTGTTGTTGTTGAAGTTTCCCTAATATAACTTATTTTTTGTCGAGCCGCTTGCGAAAGCTCGATATAGTTGTCCAAATGGCTGATCGGTGTAAGTGCATGCGTCCGTGCGTGCGTCTGGCCGAGTTTTGCTTGTCTGGGCTGTAACTTATCCATGGAATGAGGGATTCTTAAATAACTTGGCACAAATGTTCACCATCATAAGACGGAGTGTCATGCGCAAGAACCAGGTCCCTAGGTCTAAGGTCAAGGTCACACTTAGAGGTTAAAGGTCAAATTCAAGAATGACTTTGTCCGGAGCATATCTTCTTCATGCATGGAGGGGTTTTGATGTAACTTGATACAAATGTTCACAACCATGAGATGGAGTGGCATGCCCAAGAACCAGGTCCCAGTTCCAAGGTCAAGGTCACACTTCGAGGCCAAAGGTCAGATACAAGAACAATTCAAGAATGACTGTCCGGAGCATTTCTTCTTCATGCATGGAGGGATTTTGATGTTACTCGGCACAAATGTTCACCACCATGAGACAGAGTGTCATGCGCAAGAACCAGGTCCCTAGGTCTAAGGTCAAGGTCACACTTAGAGGTTAAAGGTCAAATTCAAGAATATCTTTGTCCGGAGGTTTCTTCTTCATGCATGAAGGGATTTTGATGTAACTTGGCACAAATGTTCACCACCATTAGCTACCCTTGTTTTTAGAATTACTTCCCTTTGTTGTTACTTTAAATAGCTTATATTGTAACTTTTATATTACTGGCCTTAGAGAAAAATCGAGACCATTTTTCTGTGGTACGTACAACATGCATGTTACATCCAATATTTAGGTGTATTTTGACCTATCTCTAGTTGGTACAGTGGTGCTCACGTGTAACTTTGCAAAATTTTCGTGTATCGTGCTTGTATCGTGCATTCCGTTTGCATTCATCGTGCGTTTATCGTTCGTGCATTCATCGTGCATCATTCAGATCGTGTATCGTGTAACGCATCGTTCGTTCCGTGTGATGAACGTTGCACGATAGGAATTATATAAAAGTGGTCCGAGATAGTGCGGACGGCTAATCGTGTAGAACGTTAGCCTAGACCTAAATGCGTATTATTCATATTATTGTTCAAAGATTAAATTGATGAAATAGATAATAATAATTCTTTCATTTATCTAAACTATCTTTCTGTTACATTTGTTTTCTTTTTCTCACGAGATATTTGTTGAAAGAAGAGATGTTGACTTCCGGTAAAACCGAACGTAGACGTTCTGCATATCGTGCAAGATTTACACCAGGTGTTATTCTACCGACGCAAAGGATATGGGAATTCACTTATTTGTAAATTGCTTCTGTGTAGACATTCGGTAAAGTGCTCACTGTAACTGTAAACATTATGGCAGTGGCTAGGTAGCGCTATACGTCGAATCGGACTTTCCGTCTGGTGATTCTTTACAACATTTAATTATAGATTTCATAAGTATGTGTGCCGCTATTCAATTACTAATTAATTATTCTTATATTGTGTTTGGTTCTACTGTAAATTATCGATAATTTAGGACTTTAAGGGTTTCGATTCAGCTCTTACATTGTAATTAGACATCTATTAATAATATTGTTGTTAAGCAAACGAAAATGTATCGTGTATCGTTCTTATCGCTCATCATTCCTGATTCATTCATCGGTTATCGTGCGTTCATCGTGCGTTCCGTTTGCGTGTATCGTGCGTGTATCGTTCGTTATCAAAGTTATACGTAAGCACCACTGTAAGGAGTTAGCCCTTTTGACAGCTGGCGGCTTGACATGTTGCACGTGGGCATCTAGTCTTAAATTCCTTAAGTTCAAGTCTATTGCGGACTACCAATCCGGAGGTCCCTGGAACAAATCTTATCCAGGGTGCTGGACATTTTAGAAACGCTTTTTCCCACCATCATTATGGCGCATTTGCATCAATATAGAAGGGTCCTAGGTTTGATCACTTCAGTGCCAAATTAAGGAAGAAGTGTCGAAAGAGATGTAGCTGTGACATCACTCGTCCAGATTGAAAAGATTGCTGGTAGGCTATAACAGTTAAGGAGCGGATAGTGGTCTAGTGGTTATCACAGGTTCAATCCCCGCTCCCCCACTAACATAACTAATGGTCTTTCGGATGAGACCTAAACCGAGGTAGGATGTCGGATCGGACATGATAAAGAACCAGTTGGTGTCGCTGGAAACGGGTTGCGTTCTGTATCTTGCACTATCCAACGTAACCTAAAGTAACTAAAACTATTCTTGGCGCGTTGGTCACATGGATTATTCGGTAACAATTAAAACACTAAAATACATACAAAACACTTTTTTCAAAAATACTTTTGTATGTTAAAGGAGTTTTTAATATTTTTCATAATTTCTTTGCTATCCAAAGGAATTTCAAAATTCAAAAAGTTCTAAAATACTTTGGATACTCATACTTCATATTAAAATATCTTTTTAAAAGAACTTAGGTTTTTCATAACGGAATATGTTGCCACAATAACCTTTGCTAAAACCAAGGTCTTTCAAATACTATTTGAAAGACCTTGCTAAAACAGTGTAAGTTACAGCTCGCGATTTAAAAAAAAAGTAAAACGAAATTGAAAATAATGAATAAACTGTGCGTTTTATTAGCTTTACAGTGATATAAAACTTGTTTAAATATCTTTTGTTTTAAGAAAGTTACGGCCGTTAAGAAAACATCACTAACAATACAAAAATATGGATTACCGACCGCTGCCAACTGGAGTTTTGTCTATTGCGTAATACGGCATTTTGTTTGCAAACAAGGTCACTCCTATAATTATGAGAAGTGAGGCAAGACTTTTTGAATACCGCCACATGCGACATCGCCCGTCTCTCTTCTAGGTTGATTCCATTGTAATGAGTCTCGAGAGCAATTATCATATCGTATATAAGGGTTTTATCCCCCCCCTCAGAAGAGGTTAGTTATTTTAGGTTTCGGAGGATAGTGCATTGATACAGAAAGCGTCCCAATTCCAGAGACACCCCTGGTTCTTATACATGCCAGGTGTATAGCACCCATACATGGAACCTCGGTTTTAGTCTCATCCCAAAGACTGTTAGTAATTTTAGTTTGTCAGCCCCGGGAATCGAATCCGCTACCCCTAGATTACAAGTCTCGTGCTCTACCGATTGAGCTAACCGGGCTGACTAAAAGAGCGATTAAGTTATAAATTTAGTATATGAATGGATTTGCTAAGTTCGATAAAACAGTGACACAAACTGTCTGTATTATGTGTGTTCAAGGTCTTTCAAATAGTATTTGAAAGACCTTGGTGTGTTCAGCTAAAAACGTTACCACACAGTCAAAGGTCACCAGTAGTGGTCTAACTATAACCAAATTAAAAATTTACAGTAAATATCAATGATTCATAGTAAGTTTCACAAAAAGTCGCCATTTAATGTAAATTTTACCAAAAAAGTCAGTTCTATATCTAATGTAGGATTAGCAGTTTTAAAATTATTTTGAAATCGATCGGAATAAATAAAACAAAATTATTTTCATTTAGTATTAATCCAATTGGATTCTTCCCAATTAGTTTCAATTGGAATAATCCAATTGGAAAAATTCATTCCAATTGGACTGAATCCAATTGGAACTTCCAATTGGAAGTCTGATTTCCAATTGGCGAGTCCAATTGGAAAAATATTCCAATTGGAAAAATCCAATTGGAATGAGAATTTTAATGCTATTTTTAGAATCCAATTGGAATATTTATTTTCCAATATCTTTTAGAATTTGATTTTTGTGTTTGTCTTTATAAGTTACTGAACGAAAGGTAGAAATTATTTATTCCAATGTAAAAGACAATAAATCAACATACTTATATTACGAATAATTATTATAGTTTTCAATGTACTTTTTGGAAAATTTTGGAATTCCAAAAATTCGCTGGAACGTGTTCAATATGAATTAATGGCCGCTCTTGTACGCGGTTGAAATTGAAAACAGACTGGTTCGTGCATGCTATTGATTATGACGTTATGATAATATTTACTGGAGATGCGAAAAAGCGCCCATTGTAGAATAAAGCCTTTAATCTCCGAGTTAGCACACCTGTTTCAGCTTGTTGGTATAGTGTGTACTTTCAGATGTTTCCTTGGCAAAAAAAATTAACTTTAGGGTGAAATGATCTGAATCATGTTTGATTGTTTTATTTGATTTATTTATGTAAAAAAATAGTTTAGCTATTGGTTATATTGAACAAGTATGTATTTGGTAAATAAATTGTAATATATAAATTCTAATTTAGTTCTGGTTGTGGTCAGTAATTTGTTTGCAGTGCATTGGTACAGGCGGTTCTTTCCTGTCCTTGCCTATTTCAAAGAGTCTCCTCAGCAATTTTCTTAGAGTACTAATGAAGATGTTCGTCTGGTAGATCCCCGTAATTAAGTAGGGCTGATAATCTTATTATGTATTATTTCAATAACTAAATTCTATTTGTCGTGAAACAGTGTGGATAGATAAAAAGCCTTGATATGCATTAAAAGATTCAACTTGGTAGTTATACTAAGTAATTTATCCCGGAGATACGTAGGTCAGATATACCCAGAGTAAGAACCTCGGGGTTGTAGCCACCCTTTAAAGTGATCTTGTCCTGAGAGTTAAAGTAAGTATACCCTCGTAACTCCCTGTACAACTTCGGCTGCACTTGCATTATTCTGAGCCGAACTCGAGGGTTGTATCATTACACCCACGGGGTCGACTTGGGATGTAGCTATTCTCCTATATTAAGGGTTTAGGAACCAGAACAGCTACGAAGTATTATCTCTTTGCTTTCGTGATGACAAACACACTCCTGTCTAAATTATTAAGCACAATAGTGCAGTTTGTATTTTCCTGACAGAAAAAGTTTTAATAAAGCCATACCCCTCACGTATCCAAATTAAACATCGCGGAAAGATAGGCATCGTTTTACCGGAGTAACTGAAATCTACAAAATAATGTCTATTGTTACGAAAATAGAATTTTATATACGAAAGAAGATTTGTTTTGTTAAAGTATGTGTTAAATTGGCAAAAATGACCCATCACGTAAACAATTGAATTTGTACATTACTGGCCAAAACTGACCGGATTAATATTTTAAAATTAAAAAGCCGGCCTTATAATACGCCTGACATTATGATTCTGCTATGCAAAGTTTTTTCTTTTGAAACCCTAGGCATTTCGTTTGTACACACGACCGCCTTTTAGAACTATCTAATTCACATTTCAAACTGTGCAGTCGCCAGTTAGTTATTCAAATTGGAAACTGCTACTCACAGTTCCCAATTCGAATTACCTGAAAGCCATTGAAGACCAGCTATTCGAATTGATAATTGCAAACTACAGACAAGTTACAAGTTTGTAGTTTGCAACTTCGAATTGTTATCTGTGAACTTCAATCTGCAGACTAGTTGCAAGTTAGCAGGTCGTGATTCGACATGTGATTTGCTGATTGCAGGCTAGGTCCAATTTCGAAATTCACAGTTCGAATTGTTGACTGCGAAAAGCGACCAGTTACCAGTTTGCAGTTCACGTTTCGAATTGCGAATTGTAACTGCAGACTAGTTCCCAGTTTGTGGATCGAAATGCGAATTGCAAACCAGTCACCAGATTGCGATTCGAATTGAGAATTGTGAACTGCGAACTGCAGACTAGCTGTCAGTCCGCAGTTCGAAGTCCGAATTGCCAGCTGCAAACCAGTTCGCAGTTTGCGATTCGAATTTCGAACCACAAACTGATTTCTCAGTTGCCAGTTCGCAATTCGAATCGCACACTGCGAACTGCAAACCAACATTACGAATATTCATAAAAAATGTCTGTTTAGGAATTGTCTTACTTTTTAGTGATATAACGATGTGTAGTTAGTACTATTTATCTAATCACGAAAGACGAATGTAAGGGACACAAACCTTAGACTATATGCAAAATGTATACTTAGGACAAAAGTTCTGTACGGTATAATCAAACTAACACAAAGACCGAAATGGGGTATTTTATTCATAATTAGAAAAAAAATAAGAATTTCATCATTTTCGAATCAATTTACAAATTTTCAATATCCGTAACGTCGAATAGAATGTTCGTGGACATTTAACACACGAGTAAAATGTGTTGTAAGATAACTGACCACCAGTCGACATAAAACGCGCTAATTTTGCTATCTTGAAAACTTCGTAATGACAACAAACGTTTAGTATTTGTTTAAATTTTTACGGCTTTCGATAGGACTATCCTATGAAAAAAAATCACTTGAATTTTTTGTGATTATAAGCTTCATGTACATAGAATTTAAATAAATGTGAAATTCATGGTTTACGCCGTCACGGTTGATTGAATGCTTTTGTATAGAATTCTAAACACCCCGTGATGTAGCAAGTAGTAATATAAATATGCAAATGAAAAATTAAAAGTAACGTACAATTGAAATTTAATTCAACGGTTTCGAACCGTACAGAACTTTTGTCCTTAAGTATATTTATATTGCACATAATTTGACCAGAACTTAGATATAAGACATAAAAATCAGATGGTATCTACTTTCTTCAAACATTTTCTCTTCAGTTTTGAAAAGAAATACGACGAAAACACGAAACAATGAATTTACTAAGTAAACATTCTTTTTCACTGCAACTCATTCCTCACACCCTTCAGCTGTTATTTACCACAGGAGGGCCCCCCCCCCAAACCCCCCCAAAGGGGGGAAAAAAAAAAAAAAAAAAAAGAAAAAAAAACCCCCCCCCCCCAACCCCCCCCCCCCCCCCCCCCCCCCCCCCCCCCCCAGAAGGAAACCCCCCCGGAGCCCCCGGGGGGGGGAAAAAAGAAAAAAAACCCCCCCCCCCCGGCGGTTTTTTTCCTTTTTTTTTTCTCCCCGTTCGTTTGTGTGTGTGGGGGGGGGGGGGGGGGGGGGGGCCCTCTTACGAGTGGAGTTCAAATCCGGTCACCTATTGCTCACCCAGTCAAACCACTGTGAGAAGTTTGATATGGATACAAATAAATGAGTATTAACTACTGTTTCTCGATATCTTTATTGAACATCTAGAATGATGGAGATTTGAAACATAGTAATGACACGTATCAGTCATTTAAGAAAGTATTTGTCATAGTACTTGTCATAGTGCATGAATATAGATAATCCTCTAACAAATACCTTAAAGTAATAGTATATCTATTTCTGGAATTAGTAATACATGCGGCATATCGCTAGTTATCTTAAATGGAAAATGTTTTTGTGTTGTGTGTCAATAGTTACAAGTATGTGCCTCTCCGTCAGCGCCGCTCCATCGCTGTGACAATGAATATGCATTAGCAATTACGTCCACAGCGTAATTTGGTCAATGACAAAAAGAAGTGCTGGAATAAGAAAGAATTTTGTGAATTCAGCATAATCGTTAGTGTCTTTATAACAAGAAAGTTGCGATTTCCCGTAACTTCGAATTTAAATTTTAAAACTTTAGACAGTGAATACAAACAACGGTTTTTAGAGTTCACATGTGATTCTGACTTGAAACATTCTTAAATGATTATTTCAGAACCAGCGGTTCGTTTCCAGGCAAATACTGCTCCACAATATGATGACATTGAAAGGTAAATATATCGCCAATGCGGGAAATGTAGGCTTTGAAAATTATGCGGCAATATATGTTTATGTCTTCTACAGCATAATTATAACGATGTATTTATTTTCCTGTGTTCATGAATGTCAGGATGAAACTGGTGTAGCAAGCAGTTAGTACCATTTCCTTTCCTAAAGAATAAGCTTTCTTCCATGTTAATGTTGTTTGACAACGGACTGTTTCCGAACTGCCTAATAAGTTGTAACAATTGCGCGTGCTTAATGTCTCTTATGAGACTTCGCTACGGCAAGAATTAGCAAACTCAAATTTTATATATTTGTAAATTAAAAACAAAAAGCAGATGATTGATTTTTGTTGTCTTTTTTTCTAATTTCAAGTGTTTCACCGGTCAATGCGGCACAAGAGGAAATGACCTATGTTGAACCGAATCAATATTCAGGGACGGATGAAACTTATACTCAACTTCAGCAACAAACTGATAACTACGAGGATGTCATCTAACAATTTAAGTGTTGATTACACCCTATTGCAAAGTTTAATTCATTGATATTTGTTATTATATGAATACAATATTATGTGTAAAATAAAATTATGTTTAATAAAAGCATGTCTGTCCTTGCATCACACGTGTTGACGATTTTAGTTGATGATTGCATAAAAAAACTTCTGTATATTTTATGAGCTTTATGAACATTTATTGACTGTGTCAGAATTATTTCCTGTATTATTTTTTACCTATGCTGCTGGATGAAATTGTTAAACCCGATAGAAATTTGTGTATAATTGTTTCAATTCAGTGTTTGTAGTTTAAACTGTTCAGAACCGCAAACCAGTGTTAACATTTCGTTTTCATGGAAATTTAAAGGTTTGTTTTTTCATATATTAATATGGTTTTACTGTAGGTCTATGTTTTGCTTTCTTGTAACATCCTACAAGAAAACGTTTTCTTTCTTTTCATGTACAGTTTGTGTATATTGTTCTTTTTTTCAATTTTATTGTATCTTTGTGATGTTTGTTTGTTATTGCTGTTGTTTTTTTTGTTATTGTTTGTTTTGGTTTGGTTTTGGTTTAGTGGAACACACGCTTTGTTCATGGAAACTGAAATAGCTGCATGGGTTTTATGATTTAATTAGAAGTAACATTTATATAATTCTAGATTTTAAGATATAAAGTATTGTTGAATATTTGAACATTATTTCAAACACGAACACTCATTATAAACTTGAGGAATGTGTCATTGGCTTCTTCATGTGATTGGTCAAATATATATACATTTGTACATAAGGTCTCAAAAATGACTAATCCTGTGTGCACTGTGTGTATTTACCGCTGTTTCACACTGAAAAGACATGTTCTTTCATAGGCGTAGGAGCCTGAGTAAGAAGTGGGACCAGCAGACTCAACAAAATCAGGAAGTATATCGAGTTTGACTCACTGTTCGAAGTATCTTCGTTTAAAACAATTTTTTTTTTCAAAATGGGGTCGAAGTTTGGGCGAGTGGAACTTTTAACGAGAACAACAAAGGAAACTTAAATGGATTTAAATAGGGCACTGCATTGGCGGACCTGATCAAAAGTAAAACTTGATAAATGTAAATGTTTCTCTCAGTTTTAAGATTTTACGAAATGATATCTGTTCAAGTGTTGCTCATCGTCTTGTGAACAACGCTTTGATGTTCAGGGTGACATAGGCCTGAGTGATATATAACTGAGCAGTAGAACGACAACCATTCATTTGTTTATTAGACGAAAACAACGTTTAAAAGCTTGTTACAAGTACATGCAATGCGGCACAAGAGGAAAGGACCTATGTTGAACTGAATCAATATTCAACGACTGAAGACAATTATAGTCAGCTTCAGCAACAAACTAATATATACGAAGTGCCACATTTTAAGTTTTCATCACACCAAATTCAATTGCAATACCGTATATCGTTTGTTGTTGTTTTTTTTTTTCGTGTACATCAAATTTCGCGATTTTGGTCCTGTTTTAATTTTAGCGATTCTAATTTTCGCGATTTTAAAAAAGTTGATTTTGATTTTCGCGTTTTTTTACTGAGGGAGGAATTAACCATGACATTGTTTTATAAAGGGAAATTACTTTGTGACAGTGCTATAAACCGGTATCTCGAACTGCTCCGGTTGTTTTATTTGTTTGCTAAAATAAACAATAAATAGTTATACTTCATGTATGTTAATTGAATGAATGGTATTTATGGCGCATCGATAATGACTTTCGCACATTCGAGGAGATAGTTTTTACAGGTTTCAACAGTTTTAATGCTCAATTATCTTTAGAGGTTAATGTTCAATACCTGGCCTGATATTGCATTCAGGTAAGTAAGGTAAATAAATGACACTTTATTTAATATGATAATTATATAGTTCATGTTAGATAATGTGCTAATCGTGATACATGTATAACAATCATGCGGACCTTACAATTTCGCGAGATGTTGTACTAAATTTTCGCTGATTCTAAAGTTTCACTGCTCGCGAATATAGCGAAAATCAGACACACGCGAAAAAAAAAACCGATATACGGTATTTAATTCATTGATGACTGTTATAATATGAATACAATACTTTGTATATGTGAAAATTATGTTGAATGAAAGCATGGCTGTACCGTTCTAAACGAATGCATCAAACATGTTGACGGCTTTAGTTTATAATTGCATGAAAAAAACTTTTGTATATTTTATGAACCATTGAGAACATATTTTAGGAGCATTGATAAACAGTGTCAGAATTATTTCCTATATAGAGTTTACCTATGCTGCTGGATGAAATGCACATGTAAGCTGTAGAAAAGTGTTATGACAATGATATGTTTATTTAAGCCTCACTTTCCATGACTCATAAAACATATTCAGTACATGCTTAATATAGTAAACAATGCACATTTAGGTACTACTCAGTGACCTTTTTATAAAAAAAAACATCACGGAAACCTTTCTAGTATAGAAACATGAGAGGCTCTATTTGAATAATAAAAAGTTGAATGCACAATAGTTGAAATATAGACGTCTAATTTTATCTTATCTACTATCTAGTTGAGATTTGTCATTATTAGATATCAATATTGCTATTCCCTACAACAATTCAAGGCTTTTCTCAACAGTTCTGCATGTAGTCTTTCGAGTAGAATACTCGCTTGAAGATTTTACAAACGGAGTTTATAACACCCATAAATGAAAACACGAAACTACTTAGTCGAATTTTTCAAATCTTCAGTAAGACTGACTAGTTCAGTTTCCTGTTTTCTAGTCAATCATTAATTAGACTCTGTGCCAAAACCTGTTTTAATATTCTTAAACGTCGTAGTTTTTATCTTTGTAAATAATATATTACTATATTCGTTTATACTTTCTTTTGACACTTAAATTTTACTCAAGAACTTTTTATGTAGATACATGTATTTGTCACGTGTCTTAGATTGACTGTTCTTTGTCGTCTTTTAGTTAAGTTTAGGTAATCATTGCTAATCAGTTCATCCTTGATCTGATCAAGGCTGATATTTGATTTTTAAGGCATTTTTTTTCATGCGCAGTAGTGCAGTTTTCCTTTTCAGTTTTTTACCTCCTTTTGGCTTTTTTAGGCCTAAAACTTTGGTACGTGGCATGTATTTTAGGCTTGGATTAGCGATGGTTATCTAACTTTTACCTTGTATAATAAGTGATAGTAATTGTGATATTTATTGTGCAAATAGATTATGAAGTCTCATATAATTTTTACGATTTTCGTCACTGTAGTTAATTTTAAACATAATTTGCATTATTTTGGAATTTTCACAATTTCTAAAACTGTTTTAACAATCTCAACTGGCAAAAAAGGGCTGGATGAGTTTTACAAATGTAGAATCGGTCCTCGTCCGTCCGTCCACCATTTCCTTCAAATGACATCTCATCTGAAACCACTTAGCCAATGTTGATGAAACTTGGCGGGGATGTTCCTTGAATGAAGGTCTATCAAGTTTTTCCAAAGAATCCCATCCAAGCAGAACTTAAATCATTACCCCCGGATCAAAATTGACCGCGCCCAGGGGGTTGGGGCTACTTGATTTTACATATTTTATATACGAAACATCTCTGGCCTCTACCAAGAGTGTTCAAATCATGACCCCGGGACAAAATTGATTCCGTCCAGGGGTCACTTGATTTTACATAGGCTTATATAGGAAAAACTCTGATTGAGTGTGTAACGGAATACTCAAAACAAAAATGTTTTTCACAGTATATACATTCAAGTACTTGGGAGCTGTATTTTCATCTGGAGGCTCTTTTAAAGAACATGATAACACGTTAGCCGGTCAAGCTTTAAAAGCCATCTTTAAAATTAACAAATATCTGTACAAAACTGATTTGCCACCTAAACATACACTCGAACTTTTTTATAAGCTGATTTTGCCTATTCTTGATTATGCGTCTGATAAATGCAGATGTAATCGATTATGTATGAAAATAATATAGAATCCTCACATCGAGGTAAAATACAAATGTCATACATTAAGTTAATGCATTATACTGCATAGATTGAATTTTATATGTGATAGGTATTTTGATCACAATGTTATATAGAGACTATTGCACATGTTGTAAACTGTCTCTCTCGAGGTAGCATGTATTTCATTTCGAACTACACAAGAATTTTGAAAGCTAGTGGCAAATAAATTAGAAGTGAATCTTTCTATAATTACTTTAAACGCTTATTAGATGTCACTTGAAGATAATAATAATAATAATAATAATAATAATAATAATAATGATGATGATGATGATGATGATGATGATGATGATGATGATGATAATAATGCTATTAATAATAAATAGATAATTACATGCTATCTCGCTATACGGTCGCCATAATGGCGTGCAGTTATGAGTTTGCATACACATTTGTATTTGTTGTAAATATGGTTTGCTTACAACTCTTGTTAGATTTCAATATCAAATAAACATCTTCTTCTTCTTCTACATTTTATACTCAGTTAATATTTGGCTAAATAAAAAAGGTGTACCTTTTCTGGAAACAGTGTACTCATGACTATAAAACCTATTCGAACCGAAATTCAGATATGACTATAGACTTGTAACTTACACGCATACTTTATTTCAACTTACTGGCGTAACATGAGTTTATCTGAGTTTGGCTGAATTTTGTTTTTATCGCAGGTCGTAAGTTATATTTCTATGCCCTCGAAGGGCGGCATATTAAAATCGCACCGTCTGTCTGTCTGTATGTCTGTCTGTCTGTCTGTCTGCCTGCCTGCCTGCCTGCCTTTCTGTCTGTCTGTCCGTCCGTCTGTCCGTCCCCCCTTACACATTCGTGTCCGGACTGTAACTTTGTCATGCACTGAAGGACTTTAAAATAACTTGGCATAAATGTCAAGCACATCAAGACGACGTGTCGCGTGCAAGACCCACGTCCCTACCTCAAAGGTCAAGGTCATACTTATAGTTTGAGGGTAATGAGATCCTCTATATATGCACACATTCGTGTCCGGACTGTAACTTTGTCATGCATTGAAGGATTTTAAAATAACTTGGCACAAATGTCTAGCACATCAAGACGACGTGTCGCGTGCAAGACCCACGTCCCTTCTTCAAAGGTCAAGGTCACACTTAGAGTTTAAAGGTAATGGAATCCTCTATATATGCACACATTCGTGTCCGGACGGTAACATTGTCATGCATTGAAGGTTTTTAGAATAACTTGGCACAAATGTCTAGCACATCAAGACGACGTGTCGCGTACACGACCCACGTCCCTACCTCAAAGGTCAAGGTCATACTTAGAGTTTAAAGGTAATGGAATCCTCTATATATGCACACATTCGTGTCCGGACTGTAACTTTATCATGCATAGAAGGATTTTAGAATAGCTTGGCACAAATGTCTAGCACATCAAGACGACGTGTCGCGTGCACGACCCACGTCCCTACCTCAAAAGTCAAGGTCACACTTAGAGTTTATAGGTAATGGAATCCTCTATATAAGCACACATTCGTGTCCGGACAGTAACTTTGTCATGCATTGAAGGATTTTAAAATAACTTGGCAAAAATGTCTAGCACATCAAGACGACGTGTCGCGTGCAAGACCCACGTCCCTACCTCAAAGGTCAAGGTCACACTTAGAGTTTATAGGTAATGAAATCCTCAATATATGCATACATTTGTGTCCGGACTGTAACTTTGTCATGCATTGATTGATTTAAAATAACTTGGAACAAATGTTCTGCACATCAATACAATGTGTTGTGTGCAAGAACCATGTCCCTACCTCAAACGTCAAGGTCACACTTACTGTTTAAAAGTGATGGAATACTGTATGCATGGTAACTCTGTCATGCATTGAAGGATTTTAAAATACATAGCACATTTATTGAGCACATGGAGAGGACACAGACTGTGAGACACCTCTTTCAGGGGCATTCGTCACTTGTGAGGGACAGCTCTTGTTATTTAAACTATTCAATATTATTTTGGTCACAAAAAGACAAAGCTCCTATGAGGACAAAACTATAGGCTTACCACCGTCAGTGCGTCTTTAGTTCGTCCGTTTGAAAATCATGATCCTGCGATAACTAAATAATATTCAAAATAACTGCATTAGAAACATGTTCTTTGATCTATGGGGTATTCCTAAAAACCTTCCAGCCTCCAACCTTAGAGGAGCCCGTCTACACCTACATTTCACAAAAGCACTTCTTAAAAAAGCCACTCCGCACCTAAATTAAGAGAATCCACTCTTTAAAAAAGCCACTCAACACCTAAATTAAGCAAAATCACTCCTTAAAGGAGCCACTCAACACCTAAATTAAGCAAAATCACTCCTTAAAGGAGCCACTCCACACCTAAATTTAGCAAAAGCACTCCTTAAAAAGCCACTCTACACCTAAATTTAGCAAAACCACTCCTTAAAGAAGCGTCTCCACACCTAAATTTAGCAAAAGCACTCTTTAAAGAAGCCATTCCATACCTAAATATAGCAAAAGCACTCCTTAAAAAACCCCGTACCTATAATTTAGCAAAAACCTCCTTAAAGAAACCACTCCATACCTCAATTTAGCAAAAGCACTCCTAAAAGGAACCACTCCGCACCTGAATTTAGCAAAAGCACTCCTTAAAGGTGCCACTCCACACCTAAATATAGCAAAAGCACTCCTTAAAGAAGCCACTCCACACCTAAATTAATAGAATCAACTCTTTAAATAAGCCACTCAACGCCTAAATTAAGCAAAATCACTCCTTAAAGGAGCAACTCCACACCTAAATTTAGCAAAAGCACCCATTAAAGGAGCCACTCCACACCTAAATATAGCAAATTCACTCCTTAGAGGAGCCACATCACACATAAATATAGCAAAAGCACTCCTTAAAGGATCCACTCCACACTTAAATTTAGCAAAAGCACTCCTTAAACGAGCCACTCCACACCTAAATATAGCAAAAGCATTCTTTAAAGAAGCTATTCCACACCTACATTTAACAAAAGCACTCTTTAAAGAAACGACTAAACACCTAAATTTAGCGAAAGCACTCCTTAAAGGAACCACCCCGCACCTACATTTAACAAAATCACTCCTTAAAGAAGCCATTCCACACCTAAATATAGCAAAAGCACACCCCGCACCTAAATATAGCAAAAGCATTCTTTAAAGAAGCCATTCCACACCTACATTTACCAAAAGCACTCTTTAAAGAAACGACTCAACACCTAAATATAGCGAAAGCACTCCTTAAAGGAACCACCCAGCACCTAAATGTAGCAAAATCACTCTTTAAAGAAGCCATTCCACACCTAAATATAGCAAAAGCATTCTTTAAAGAAGCCATTCCACACCTACATTTACCAAAAGCACTCATTAAAGAAGCGACTCGACACTTAAATTTAGCGAAAGCACTCCTTAAAGGAAACACCCCGCACATAAATTTAGCAAAATCACTCTTTAAAGAAGCCACTCCACACCTAAATAACGCAAAAGCACACCCCGCACCTAAATATTGCAAAAGCATTCTTTAAACAAGCCACTCCATACCTTCATTTAACAAAACACTCCTTAAAGAAGCCACTCTACATCTAAATTTAGCGAAAGCACTCTTTAAAATAGCCATTCCAAACCTAAATTTAGCAAAAGCTCCCCAGTATTGCTCGGGCATACGACACTTTATATAAGTTTGTGTTTATTACCACCATCACTCCTGTGACCTTTTGTTGCTGCCTATTTTGTAAGACAACCTCACTCAAATTGTCTTGGATTTTACTAACTATGAGTTGCCTGTATACCTTACTTATATCAACATACAAAAACAAATCTCTAGTACTAGTCTGTATAAACATTTTAGATAAACAGGAACTCCTGATATACATGAGAAATGAAAAGCCACCCTCCCTCATATTGCAGCTCATACCACATGAAAATATCACATGAAAATATCACAAATTAAATGCCTACATCTTATTTATTTAAAAAGTTGTGTAAATAAGATTTAAGAAAAAAAGGGAAATTCTAAAAATCAATGAACTATATGAAACATACCAAAATTATACATCACTGAATTCAATTGAAAGTAAAAATACTTCAAGTTATCTAAAAAAAAATGTTTTTTAACAGAAATATGCACATTCTTTTCAAGAAAAAATCCAGCTGAAATAGGTGTGTGTAAAAAGGGTAGAGGAAATAATAGCTTTTACCCCAATACACCAAACTCTTCCTGCTACTAGTACGAAATAATAACTTTCCATAAAAAAAAAAACTTCATGCAGGAGTTGCTTCCCTTCCACTGATAATAACTACAACAACACAAGGGAGATCACTGCAAAGGAAGGAACTATCATTTTATTTGTCCAATTTTTTTATTTCTAAAGCACCAACTTCAAATACTAATGCGGCATTATCATTAGTTTAACACATTTAAATGCACAGCAACCAAATATTGCTTTTATAAAACTGTCACCAAAAATACACTATGTGCAGTTAGATGAGCATAATGCCACTTTAAAAGCAGAGAGTTTAGTGATTTTTGTGATATTATATGGTAATCTGTTACACAAAGTGCAACCCATAAAGCAAGAGGATTTGGACCTAAAACTTTTAACCTTAGGAATAATAATAATAATAATATAATAATAAAATCTTTATTTCATGAAGGTTACATATCAGACATACAAGGATTTACATGTAAATCAAAATACATCTATTTTCATATGGCCTTCAACAAATTGAATGTAAAAGAAGAATTAAAATGCAACAACAATAACATACCGTTGATAAAGAAATATCAAACAAATATGATTTACTAGTTATACATTTCAATTGAATAGCAAAGGTATCTTTATTACAAAGTATTGTGCTATAATTATGAACATTATCTTGGGACACAAAATAGTCACCCATGTAAACTAGGGCTAAACTATTTTTGACTAACTAAACGGAACTTACTATGTGTCTAACCGCCAATACATATACATGTATTAAGAATTGCTTTGCAAGTCGGTATAAAATATAACGTAGGAGATACGTGTTAAGTGAAAACTGACACTTCCTTGTACGTAAAATTTCATAACAGAAAGGAGTAGAACGGGGTTTTTAAATCTCGACAAAATTTTCCTCCTTCCGCGTTGTTTCATATGCAGTTACACTAAACGAGGATTTATTTATTCTCGTTGAAAAGCATTACAGTAAACTCCGTGTATAATGACTCCAGTTATAGTAAACTCCGTGTATAATGACTCCAGTTATAGTAAACTCCGTGTATAACGACTCCAGTTATAGTAAACTCCGTGTATAACGACTCCAGTTATAGTAAACTCCGTGTATAACGACTCCAGTTATAGTAAAATTCCGAATATAATGGAACTACGGTGGCACAGAGGTGACATCCGCAACACTTTATTTATATTGTGGCCACAAGTTAGTAAGTTGTGGCCTCAACTTAATAAGTTGTGGCCACAAGTTAATAAGTTGTGGCCACAAGTTAATAAGTTGAGGCCACAACTTGAGGCCACAAGTAATTAAGTTGAGGCCACAACTTATTAAATTGAGGCCACAACTTACTAACTTGTGGCCACAACTTACTAACTTGTGGCCACAACTTATTAAATTGAGGCCACAACTTAATAACTTGTGGCCACAACTTATTATTGATAGCAGGGGACACGGGGCTTACTCATTCAGGCGGGGATGTTACTTCTACAAACGGTGTTTTCAGTGCTTAGGGCACAAGGCTGAGGGCTGAGTTCATGTTAATCAGGGTGTTATCAAAGATTGGTAGCACTATAAGTAGAACTGTATTGAGTGCAGGGGACAAGGGACAGAGTATGTGAAGCGGGGATGATACTTATATCAACAATATCACCAGGGTTGCATTGATACTAGAGGGCACGGGACTGAGAAAATAAAACTGATGACATATGAGAAGGTACGGTACGGTTGTGACCCCAGTGGATTTCTAACCCGAAACCTCCGGTATAAGCGGCAGACATCTTTACCCATCAACACCACTGCGTTTGTTCGTTGTCCTGTGGTGATGTATGCATAGGTTAATTCAAGGACTTTGAGGAAACCATCTAGTTACCCCGCATCTCCGTGAAGTTAGCCCCGTGGCACCTAGTTACCCCGCATCCCCGTGAAGTTAGCCCCGTAGCACCTAGTTACCCCGCATCCCCGTGAAGTCAGCCCCGTAGCACCTAGTTACACCACATCCCCGTGAAGTAAGCCCCGCAGCACTTAGTTACCCCGCAGCCCCGCCATGTTATCCCTATGCCACCAAGTCTCAACACGCCTCGTGGCATATGGTTTCCTCAAAGTACCGCTTGAATTAACCTATGCATACATCACCACAGGACAACGAACAAACGCAGTGGTGTTGATGGGTAAAGATGTCTGCCGCTTATACCGGAGGTTTCGGGTTAGAACCCCACTGGGGTCACAACCGTACCGTACCATCTCATATGTCATCAGTTCTATTTTCTCAGTCCCGTGCCCTCTAGTATCAATGCAACCCTGGTGATATTGTTGATATAAGTATCATCCCCGCTTCACATACTCTGTCCCATGTCCCCTGCACTCAATACAGTTCTACTTATAGTGCTACCAATCTTTGATAACACCCTGATTAACATGAACTCAGCCCTCAGCCCTGTGCCCTAAGCACTGAAAACACCGTTTGTAGAAGTAACATCCCCGCCTGAATGAGTTAGCCCCGTGTCCCCTGCTATCAATAATAAGTTGTGGCCACAAGTTATTAAGTTGTGGCCTCAATTTAATAAGTTGTGGCCACAAGTTAGTAAGTTGTGGCCACAAGTTAGTAAGTTGTGGCCTCAACTTAATAAGTTGTGGCCACAAGTTAATAAGTTGTGGCCACAAGTTAGTAAGTTGTGGCCTCAACTTAATTACTTGTGGCCTCAACTTAATAAGTTGTGGCCACAACTTACTAACTTGTGGCCACAACTTATTAACTTGTGGCCACAACTTATTAAGTTGAGGCCACAACTTACTAACTTGTGGCCACAACTTACTAACTTGTGGCCACAATATAAATAAAGTGTTGCGGATGTCACCTCTGTGCCACCGTACTAACTAGTATAAAAAAAATGCAAAATGGATATAGCAAACCCCGGATCTAAGGAACAAATTGAAGTAGTCCTTATGTGTTCGTTATAATTATACGTAAATTAAAGTAGATATTTTGAAACAGCTCTTTTGATTTCATTGAAACAGTTCGATCACAATTCAAATCGATTAAGTAAGTGATTAAGACTTCATGGTTCCTTGTTTTTATTGTGTATAGTCCGTGCCGACCCTAGGATTTCTCCTGAGGTGAAACTGCCAAGACTCCTGACAGGTGCAGGTTGAAGAGACAGATGCAGCTACACGGGAATCCGGGTACCAGACCCTAGCCCCATTGGTTCTTTACCGATACATGTGAGACTACCTCTTGGGTTTTAACAAGTTCATCTCTAGGTGGGTGAATAACACTGAAAAGCGTTTCTAAAATTCCCATTGCCCCGTCCCGTATTCAAATCGGGGACCACCGGATTGGTAGTCCAGAGCGTTCACCACGCAACCACCGCAGCACACCTCATGGATCTTTAGAAAGATTTGAAACAGTTGCAACATGTTCTAAATATTATTTTTAAAGTATTTCACTATTCAACTTTTTATTATTCATTTAGACGATGGAATCAATTCCAAAAAGCTTGAGAGAGGTAATTTGTGATATACTGGTACACATCCTATGGCTGATGTCTAAATTACATTCGGAAACCCACCTTTAAAAATCTCTGCCCGATTCGATCATTTTGAAATTCATGTTAAGGTAGTATCCATCCAATGTTTTCATAAATGCAAGACATGATAGCTTTCTTTCGTGCATCGTCTGGCAGATATTGGAAGGGTTGATACATAAATAAAGAAGGAAAAGGGGACAGGTGTTGGCACATAATGATAGTCTCAGGCACTCTGATGCCAAGTCTTTTTCAAGGCAGTATAACAGAGCCGCGATCTAGATCTTCAGACCAGTAATTTATACAAATTCACAAATTCATAAACTTTCTGCAGCAATCTCTAGTTTGGGACGCTAACAGAGCTTTTACGAAACATTTTCATAATTTTACTCTTTGACTTCCGCATACTACATAAACTGAGTATCATGTATATAGCTTCATGCACATTGAAATGTACGCAACTTATTGGTGCGTCAAGTAGTTGGCTGTGGTAAAGGAAGACACAAACTTGAACCGTCTGTGGGTGCGGAAAAAATGTTTATACACACTAAATTATCAGACTGGGAGTGCAAAAAGGATAGTTGTAAGGCAACCCAATGAATATACGTATATATCAGTCGAAAACCACCGAGACATATACTTCGATATATACATCAACAACCGACAATGTCTGAAAGGGTTCGAGTCCCCAAGTGTGACCATGACCTCGGTGTAGATGACTGGGTGTTCTTGTAGCAATCTCGTAAACTTATATTGAAATAGGTCCGTGCACTATAAAGATACAGAGTGCACACAGAGTCCGATCTTTTAAGTCTGACCTGGAGTAGTCTATTTCGACTTCGAAGGCAAACCGATTTTATAGGCTGATATTTTCTAGTTGTAGAGGTGCGAGTTATAAAATATCAGATCTGTGAAAGGGGTCACACTGAAACGCCAAATTAATTAGGCTAGACCTGGAGCAGGTGTCTGGGTGATATACCCTAATCGCATGGGTAACAATAAAGTTATATCAGGTCCATGCATGTGAAAGAAACGGATCGGGAACGAAACTGCATGTAGTAGTGTTTATGCCCAAAGTGTGACATTAACATTGGGATTAGGTGGCCGATTGTGCACGACACACCCTTGTGGTATAAGTAACCATTGTGCGAGGTTATTTGCCCATTCATTTGGAAGATACAGACCGGAAACGAAATTGCGGACAGATGGACGGAACAGCTCCGAATGACTGGTTCGGGACTAATAAAGCAAAATGATAATAGAAACGAGGACACTTAGAGCATAGCTTGATGTATTGTCCAACTATTCTCGATTGCGAAACAAGTTCTTACAACTTGGATAAATCGCTCTCGAGACTCATTCCTGATGAAATAAATCTCGAAGAACCAGAAACCCGTAATTGGATTCTGAAGTTTAGCCACCAGCATTCCTTACTTTACCACATGTGCCAGTCGTGTTGTTGCAAGGACAAATTTCGACAATACTTCGTTCAGACTATGTGAACTTAGATACAAAGGATTTATAGTGTCTGCTCGGGCGCTGTCAAAGTACACCAACTCTATACCATTTTAGTTAGATTGTGAAGAAAGCTTGTAGGTCCGAGCCCGCCTCCTGGAAAAGCCAGTACTGGTGGCATGCGAGTGTTTGAAATTACCAATAAAAGTAATTCAGTCCGATACAGGTTCGTTCAATGCACGATCCTTTATAAAAAAAAAGGCACGATTTATTCGTTTGAAATTTAAAAGTTGTGGGACCGGTCTCATAGGTATTCTATCATTATATGCTCACACAGATACCGGGACCAAGAACAATGAAACTGGACAAAATTTGACATTTCAAATCGGTTGATGTTGCAGTGTACATGGTTCTCAAAAGGTAGTGTCGAAAAAAACTTTTGCACTAAACTGGCTACCACATGGTTAACCCAGACGCTAATGTAAGCTGAAAACAGTGTCAGCTATTATGAACATAACTTTACTTCCAGTAAAATCAAATAAGTCACAGGTTTATTCATTTATTTAACAATATATGCGTATCAAATTTATAAAAATGGAACGCAAACAAAATTGCACGAGTTATAAATGTTTGTTTTTTTTTGTATAATTGGAATAGTAATTACTACATGTCCTGTGTCTAGAAACATTTCCTGTGAACAATGGAGGGTCCAGATTCGTCATATTCTTGTTTACTGATCCACATCTGTTGGAAGGTGGACAGTGATGCCAGAATAGAACCACCGATCCATACAGAGTATTTCCTCTCTGGTGGAGCAATGATCTTAATCTTCATTGTGGCAGGCGCAAGGGCGGTTATCTCTTTTTGCATTCTATCGGCGATACCTGGGTACATAGTGGATCCACCGGACAATACAGTGTTAGCGTACAGATCTTTACGGATGTCAACGTCGCATTTCATGATACTGTTGTATGTTGTTTCGTGAAGACCTGCAGCTTCCATTCCAAGGAAGGATGGCTGGAACATGGCCTCTGGACATCTGAATCGCTCGTTACCAATGGTAATCACCTGACCGTCGGGTAACTCGTAGCTCTTCTCAAGCGAGCTAGACGAAGCAGCAGTTTGCATTTCTTGTTCAAAGTCCAGTGCAACATAGCATAATTTTTCCTTAATGTCTCTTACAATTTCTCTTTCGGCAGTGGTAGTAAAGGAATAACCACGTTCTGTGAGAATCTTCATCAAGTAGTCAGTAAGATCTCTTCCCGCGAGATCCAATCTAAGGATAGCGTGGGGAAGGGCGTAACCTTCATAGATAGGTACAGTGTGCGATACACCGTCACCAGAGTCCATTACAATACCAGTAGTACGACCGGAAGCGTACAGGGATAGCACAGCCTGGATGGCGACGTACATGGCTGGGCTATTGAAGGTTTCGAACATAATTTGGGTCATCTTTTCCCTGTTGGCTTTTGGGTTGAGTGGAGCTTCGGTGAGAAGTACGGGATGTTCTTCCGGAGCAACACGGAGTTCATTGTAGAAAGTGTGATGCCAGATTTTCTCCATGTCGTCCCAGTTGGTGACGATGCCGTGTTCGATTGGGTATTTCAGGGTTAGGATACCTCTCTTGCTCTGTGCCTCATCACCGACATAGCTGTCCTTCTGACCCATACCCACCATCACACCCTGAAAGTATAAAGCACAAACATTTTAGTTTTATTTTTCTGTTTCACATTTTATGTCTTTTCTCTAGTTTTACACATCATATTTTTATGACCTTGTCTACATCATAAATAGTCATCTAAATTTACAAGTGGATACACTTCATGTCACTCGACCGGAACGTCGATGCATAAATTTCGCTGATTAAGCGGTTTCAAGACGGGTGATTTTAGGAATGCGCACTTCAAAGCTTATACTTTACTACCGTATACTTAAGTTAGTGACGCATGTATGAAACCGGATAAAGCATTGAATCAAACCACGCTGGGATCGGATATAGCCCATCCTCTCGAGACAAAAGAATGTTTGTTTACAAGTGGCGCCGTGTAAGATATGTTAATGACACTTCAAAAAGGCAGTGTTTTTTTTAGTTTTATTGGTTTAAGAACCCTTACGACTCAGTCACGTGAGCGTTAAGGCCTTACCCTGCTGTATAATGGACCTTACTTTTTTATTTGGACAGTATTATTAATTATTAAAGAAAGAGGTTCTCACTGAAAAGTTACCTAATTAATATCGGGTGGCTGGTCATGATCTGCACTACCGACTGGTAGCACAGGCAGAACCCGTACAGGGTTAGAGCTAATAATATAATGCTTTTCAAAGTAACCGTTTTCTGTCGCAGATGTTGAGCGATTGTAAAACATATCAACTAATTCAGCTTAAAGGCCAAGGAGCAATTTGAATTTTAAACAGTGCCAGCTATAGAAAAATGAATATTACTGATAGGATAATGATAGAACCATGTTCTATTTACTCTAAAACGATGCATATGTTGACATGCCTTCTGCGCTGTATTTCTAACATGTACATAGCGATTTAAAAAGTAAAGTTGGGAATGCTTCTTGGTACAAATAAAGTTCATTTCCGCCGGTAATACATCTTTCTTTGTAGAATAAGAGGTATAATTTGTAATTGTGCTCATTGGAGTATCATGATCAGTTTGACATTCACTCGAGATTCTTACCAAAATAACGCCACTTGTTACTGCATGTTAAATATTTTCTTGATTTACCGTCAAATGTTTTACAGAGTTGTAATTGTTTGTTTATTTTAACTACAACTTGAATAAAGCTTGAATCATATCGGGGGTTCCGAGAACGAAGGGGAGTTTAAGAATACAGGCATGTCTCCGTCGGAGTTCGAACCAGAGTGCGCCGGGTAAAGCAGGAAGCACGTTAATTTCAAAGCTGTCTAAAATTAAGACGCCACAGTATTTTATAGTATACAGGTCACTACATAGTCGAAATAAGTGTACTCTACAGATGAATATCGATCTAATTTTTTGGTTTTTTGACGAATCAATCTTCCGGGCAATCAAAATTATAACACGAATTGCCCGTATGTCTCATAAATAAGGCTATGTTAAACAAGTTAAGTTCCACCACACCCCTTTACACTGCTACTTTTCGCTAAAACACACAATTATCGGTCGTTGCGCCAAAAGTATTTACATAACCGGAGGCTATACACAACGTTGAAGTACAAATTGCAATTAAATCATAAACCGTGGTATAAATGCAATATTTATGAATAAATTTCACAGAAGGTCGAGAGTCAATCTTGTACTACGTTACCGGGGCCATATCACAAACTACAGTAAATGCTAAAATGGCCAGTTGACGGGAAACTAATAATAGCGACAGAAAAACAACCTGTAATTTGAATTACCGACATCCTACGTTAATTTATTGTACATATGGTACATGAACTGATGAATATTTAAAACTTAGAAAAGCTTCTCTTACCTGATGTCTGGGTCTGCCGACGATGGACGGGAACACAGCTCTAGGGGCGTCGTCGCCGGCGAATCCAGCTTTGCACATACCGGAACCATTGTCCACAACCAACGCAGCAACATCTTCATCAGCCATTTTTTATTTGTTTTGATGGTATTTTTGTCACTAAAATTCCGTCCTGTGGATCCGATATCAGTTAAACTAGTGAGCAAACGTATACATTTGCAAACTATATAATCCGCGTGCCTGACCTCGATTAGTATGCACATGAACCGTATTCTTCTAAAAATAGCTGTCGTTTTCCGATTGAAATTACCATATATGGTCATACATTTGGTTTAGCGCATCAATAAACAGATATATTTTACGCTGAAACAAATATCAATAATAAACGACTAAACATCACGTGGTACAGCCTAACAAAGGCCAAGCGAAGTATTTTAACATCGCCGGTTTAATCAGGATTTATTAGATGACATATTTGTATAAGATCCCTGGTTTAATATAGATTTAATGCTTCCGATACAGCATCCGAAAACGCGTCTTCCACGACAGGTTTTGGAGCTAAGGTCATTCGGGCCGGGACTCAGGAGTCCGAGTTCAACCATATGTAATATTCGAGGTGTGAGGCAATGATATAGATTATTATTTTATAAAAAAAGAACAAAAAAGAAGCAGCTGGTATTTCGTATAGCGGCGTTCTCGGTGATTTTTAACCAATATAAAACATCCGTAATTTAGGTCATGTCACTGATCATCCCTGACGCCGGCCCACTTTTTTTTCTAAACCATATACATTTTAGAGAAAAAGTAAGTATACATTACATACTTCCGTGGTACAGCTTATAATGCTACTGTACGTAACTGTCTCAAATTTATAACTTGTTGTCAAAGCCGAAGAGTATGATAAAGTATTCTCTTAATCTTTGATTCGGTCATAATGGCTGTACAAATTATGCAGACTAGGATTCCATTCAAGTCATAGAGGCATTGCAGAGATCACGTCAGTTTAGCAACTGCAAAAGAAAGCTATTGTACTTTGTCGAATTTCTTTCTCAAATTTGAATTACGAATATTTCAGCAGATTGCAAAGCGGATGCATTTTTAATATCCTGTAAACTTTCTACTGACATCATATTTGTGGCGTTTTACCCGTTGGAAATCATATTCAATTTGTATGTCCAGACTGCAAGGTAATGCCGACACCAGCCGGTATTACAATAAATACTATAACAAGAATTATCTTTAAAAGATTTCGAGTATATGAAATAGATAGGTAGCTAAACTGTTTAGTAATAATTCCTGTCAAATTTTATTATAATGCAGTAAGATGTTTTAATTAGTAGATGAACCGAGGTCAAGACTTTCTATTTACAGGTCCCTGTGACCTTGACTTTGACATATAGTGATATAGGTAGTCCCATGCACAGCGGTCAATGTTGCTGTTATTCTGCGCCAGACATAATTGAGGTATGTTCTCCAAATCGAGGTCATTCTTATCAATATTACCCACTAACAAAACAAAAAACACAAAAAGAAAAACTATCTTTAAAAAAGATTGTTAGCGCAATTTTGAGTATGGTAGCTACATTTTATAGTAAAAAATCATGTGAAGTTTAATTTTTATGCAGTCAGAAGGTGCCAAATGCCACAGAGTGAGAGAAAAATGTGCACCTTGACCGGAACGCGAACAGGGCCCTTCGGTTACAGGGCTGTAAGAGCAAAGGCTCTCCCGGCTAACCGGCTACTTACAGATTTTACTCCTCAATTGCGATAAAGTTCGTAACATGACATGTGCATCAGGAAAACAAACTAAATCCATATATGTTACTTGAAATATGGACAGCTATTCACTGGTCGAGAAAGTATTGTTACTCTATACTTATAAAAATTAACATTAGTTTGGCGATAACAATAATATAGACTATGTACTAAAATCATAAAACCATTCAAGAAGACTTAGTATTTCATGGACCTTGTCCAATTAAAAAGTGCCATACAGAGTAAATTACTCAATTCAAAAACTATTAAGCATTCTACTTGTCATTCTACTTATAGGGGTCATCCTGAATGTTAGGAAATTTACAACCAACACATACACATTCTTTCAAATAGGACTATTTGAAAGACCTTGCTCTATAGTAAACTGTGGGTAACATTGTTACTATTCTGATTTTTCGATTAGATATATGTAACTATATGTCACAGGACTCAAGAACGTATTTATGGTATTATAATTATTGTTTTAGACCTCTATGGAAGAGATTAGATAATTTTAGTTGAGGTGATAATTGAGATCAATCACATGGTGTGCCGTTTCCGGTTTCTCGGTTTCTACTGATTTTTAAAATGCGACGCGGTTATATTCCAGTACCCGTAACGAATCGGACACGACTGTTTCCACGCAACACATGTGCGCAAAATTGCATTCGGGTACCAGTACGGAAAACAACTTGGAATTCGTGTGTGGTTACTTTATTAAATGATACAAGGAAACAATTTTAAATCAAGATCTGAAAACTAAATCTATTTTGTCCTTGTTATTTAGTATATGTTTATGTTTAAGTGTATGTTGTGATAGTAGATTTGCAGGAGCGGATCATGGGGCTGGGGACCAAACTTCAAGCGAATGCAATAACACGACTAATCAGTAGTTGTTCGCGTTTTCGCCTCGGCGAGATAGATGTACATCGCGAATTGTCAGTTGCACATAACAAACATACTTAATATTTACAAACTTATAAATTTACGAATGTACATAGTAAAGTGAGAGGTGTACATCACAAACTGACATTTGCATATAACAACCTTGACGTAACAAATACATTCTTTTACATACAATGTAACAATTTGAATTTTGTACATCACAAAATGATCTTTTCGGCATAACAAATCGACTTATGTGCAAAACAAAATTACACAACCAACACATCTTGAGTTATCTCCGTAAAATTTTGACAGAGGTACATCACGAACTAAATTTTGCAAATAACTAATTGACTCTTCTACAGCACAAAATGACATTTGGACATAACAAATTGACTTATGTACAAAACATTTGTACAGAACAAATTGCCATAACTTATCACGAATTAACATTTGTACATAACAACTCAACTGGTGAAAAGCACTATCAGGAGACAGTTATGGCGTTCCATAGTAATGTCAGTGTTGGCAACACAACGAAATGGTAGAAATCAGTCACAATATTGATAAGATTTGAAAGAAAATGAATGATTTTACCAATATGTTTAAGGGGAGCGTATAAGAAGACTGACATTGGATACATATCGTTCATCATTGAAAAGTGAAATGTGTAGTATATTTATGCTTATTTTAGAGTGTACGAAAGTATAAAATTGACGGAAACTTTAACTTTTATAAGACATATTGCATACTCGTTCCCATTTGAAATATGACGGAAATTTATGACACAGCTAACAAAAAGAACAAAGAGAATCATATAGCAGACACATCAGAGATTTTATATGAAAAATCGATATCGGCTACCGAAGCTGACACTGAATTGGCATGCATTTGATAACGGACGGATATCCTCGGATTATCCCGCTAGTGTCAAGGATGACAGACTAAGCCTGGTGCTTTTGGTAACTGCAGATTTGCTAAAGCTACCGCAAATTTTCATAAATAAAAGGATACGTATTTAACGAACTCTCATTATCTCCGGTTGGTAAACCACAATTACTGACAGAACTGATGTTTCATTTGTTGTTGGTTAAAATGTACTTATTCTTTAAAATAAAGGTAAAAAGAAACATATATATTTGCCCAGGAATCCATGACAATTTAAGTAGAATGTCTTAATCACTTACTCATATAATGTGTAGTTTAGGTCCAATCGGAAGTCCTCAGCAGATTCCGTTACCCTACATCAAAGATGCGAAGCATTCTGCCGAGGTGTTCCGATTAGCTTAGGTGTTCATATATCAGTTGTTTAACTTGTAAATAAGTATATGATTATTGATTTTTTTTATAAAATGACCGTCGGACGTTTCAAGATGTAACAGATCAGGCCCCGTGCTTATAGAAGTCTCATGCTCAGCACGAAATCATGCTCCAATAATTTGAAGTCAAGTCATATTTATTTACAAAGTAAAGACTCAGAAGCTCAAGAACAGACCCTCTGATTATTGTCATGGAGGCCGACTTTGTAAAAAGATATATCCTGGCTTACTTCATATAACTCTGAGCATGACCTTGTGCCCCATTAACCTTCACAAGCACGGGACCACATGCATAGCAGATCTGAGCAGCCAACATAAGTAATACTATTCACTATAGTTTTTCAAGCAAGTTATTCCATTTATTGACATTTAAACTAACTGTTATTTTTGTGTAGTGTCTGCTCGGGTCTCTTTTTCTTTTATAAGGAATTTCCCTGCCTGAAGTTTTTGGTCTGTTCAAAATTGTTTATTCTATATCAATTCCACTTGTCTACACATAAATAAAAGATAAATGTGCAAAACTTAATTGATAATTAACTGCTCTCTGTGGAATGCAGTGTGTCTGATAATTTAGCTTAATTGTGAAGGAAGCTTGAGGTTCATCGAGTCTTTCTCGAAGTTTTAGTGAATACTACAATAAAACACATAAAAAGTTAAAAAATTATTTACTTTACGTTACTGAGACCAACATTGACTACTACGGTCATAATACTTCTTATTGGGGTTGCTGCTATTTTTCCCACTGAAAAATGAATGGCGAAAGAGTAATATCACGTGAAGATCATCCATAAGGTTGATGTGATATTATATGTTTATAACATTAAATGTTTCTGATTTTGTTTCAAACAAACTTTTCATGAAAAACGTCAAATACGTTTAACCTTAGAGATTTGTTTCAGCCAGACAGACGGACAAGCAGGCATGTAGCCATACAAACGGACAGGCAAGAAATGTAGACAGACAGACAGGCATAAATGTAGGCAGTGGGACGGACAGGCAGGGCTGTAGGTAGACACACGGACAGATATGCATGCAGTCAGGAATATAGGCAGACATATAGTTAGGCAGGAATGTAGACAGACAGAGTGACAGACGAACGGACGGACCAACATGTGATAGTTCATTGTTGCCTGTGATCAGCGTCTAGCCATGTAATAGGAAGAAAAGTTATCACTAATTGGTGCTGGATGTTTAGCGCAAGTGACTGTTCTACAGGTTAAACTGTACTATTCTTTTCGTTTAGTATGCATAAAGTGTTATGAAATGTTTAATAAAGCAAGTACTGTTTTGCTATCTGTAATAAGAAGTGTCAGGGCATTTTATAACGGTCACTGCAATTGTTTTTTTTAAAAACCTGCTAAATTAAATACTCAGTTACTCAGAGTTTGTGGAGCAAAAGAAACTGCGTGACTAATTGACTATCACTTCCTTCATACCGGTATGTATGACTAACTAGGAAGTTGAATGGTTGAAAAGGGTTTTTCATTTATCAAGTTCGGTGCGCAGTGGTTATTTGAAATTGTATCTTTATAGAGATATGTAATATCTGAATGATATTGAAGTATTCAAAAGAAGCTTTATATCATACAAAGAGCTTTCTGTTCAGTTCAGTCTACTGAGATGAAAAACCACCGAAAACAATCCATAGCTCATGAAGTACATGAAGCGGATCAAGCCTCTCCCTCAAAACTAGCTACTTAATTACATCACATTGCATGAGTGATACCCTTAATTAATAGATGTCAATCCCTTGTGGAGAGCAGTTTGAAGGACTTAAGGTGAATAGTTCTTCAATTTATCTTAACAGACCGTGTATGTTGACCTATATGGACGGAAGGACGTGTCTTTGAATACAAGTAACAAGTCCGAGTATTTAAAACTGTGCAAATTTATCAAATGCATACTTACGTCCTATGTTAAGCTTTTCCCATATTTCGTAACATTCTGTATCTATGGAAACTGGTAGTCCTACAGTTACATGATGCCTTTGTCATACAGGCTGAATATGCTCATAGTTTATCATTTAACAATTAAATTTTGTATATATGTATATATGCTACACTTATACAATAATAAAAATTATGTTTTGACCAAATAAAACATGATACTAATATATTGTCTTGTAGCACGTAACCATTGTAACATTTACAAATATGCTGACTCTCCGGCATATTTAGGTTATCGATATAAAATTACGACATCCTTGTTATGTTAAACATTTGTAATACTATGTAAATTGTTTGAATCAATATGAGCCTCATATATTGTATTGTATAATATGTAACCTCATTTATTCATGCAGAACATGAAAAGAATGAGTGTTATAAAGAGGTTTGATTTGATTTATACATGTAATTGAAAAAGAAAGGTTAACTGTAGCGTTATTCCTGTTATTAATCGGGGCCTATGTAAAAATCCTGTTAGATTGTTTTGAAAATATTGTACAATAGATTCGGCCTTTCAATCTTATCTAAAAACCGCAAATACGTAAACGTAAAAAATGTGAAATGTCAAAATGTAAAAGATTATAATGTAAATATGTGAAGGACAAACATCAACTGCACATCCTGAATACAAAGTCTCTCTTAAGCTTTTGTTTCCGCACTTATTCTTGCAAACAAATTATTTGAATCCTTGTGGTCACCTGAATTAAAACCTACTTGCTTTAAGAAAGCACTGTTCATAAATGTACTGCCTAAAGCACCGTAGTGTTTAAACTGGCATCAGTCGTAGGAGTCATTATCTCCTGTCTTTTCTGGACAATTTAAAACATCTTCACAGTTTCTCCTTCCCTCCCTTGATTCTAACCGTTTAGATGAGCTTTGATTGAGACAAATTTTTGATAGAAGTATTTTTCTTCAAAGACAAACAAGATTTCAAGAGAAAAAACACCTCTCAATCTCAACAGACTTTTATAAGTCTACCCAGTATTTTAAGTGACAACCTTCTATATGCTTCTTCGTTGTACTGCTTATCCGTGCTAGAGTGGTTAAAGGTCTCGGACCCACTCACTGATTAAGGGTCAATAGCTCGAAGCCACCCCCACCCCCTCCCCCACTCCACCCCATTCTCCAACATTATAAATCAATCAGGTTCAGCTGTGCATGATGTATGCATGTATATATGGGGAAAAAATGTTAAATACTCGGAAGAAAGATTTCAAATAGGTATATGTACCCTTCAAGCTTACTTACTATCTTTATTCCGGCCTCAAAGAAGGAACACGTATAATCTGTGTTCCAGTTGGTACCATCGGAATGATATGCGATCTGTTTCGTTTCCACCATTTTTATTCCATATCATACGGAAGCATGGGTGTTTTTTCTTTAGTCCCCACACTGCAGACCTATATAAATCAACTGCATGAGGAAAGATTTGTTCATTTTATTTCAAACTGATATTCAAAACTGTCAAAATACATTGATTAAAACATGGTAAACTAAGATCTATCACAGTTAGATGTGTATTGCACTTTAAACCAGGAACTTTTCATATTCCCTGCATGTATAGTGTTTGTCTCTATCAGAAACTGGTTAAGGCAGGTATACAGATTAGCCTCTACAAATAGACAATCATACTGAGTAAAGAATTGTTTGCCGTAGAACTGGGTTTATAGTTTAGCCTCTACAAATAGACAATCATACTGAGTAAAGAATTGTTTGCCGTATAGATAAGGGCAGGTGTACAGTTTAGCCTCTACAAATAGACAATCATAAGTAAAGAATTGTTTGCCGTATAGATAAGGGCAGGTGTACGTTTGCCTCTACGCAAAGGTGGTTTGCCATAAGGGCAGGTGTACAGTTTAGCCTCTACAAATAGACAATCATAAGTAAAGAATTGTTTGCAGTTTAAAGAAACATGTAGGAGTCAATCAACAACGATAGGAGCACGCACTTAAAATACAAAGATTCCCAAGTCCTGTTTGTTAAGAGTTACCGTTCTTATTTCTGTGTCATTTGAATTATTGTCAGAGAATTTAGAAACATTTTCTGTGTACGATGGAGGGTCCAGATTCGTCATATTCTTGTTTACTGATCCACATCTGCTGGAAGGTGGACAGTGAAGCCAGAATAGAACCACCGATCCATACAGAGTATTTCCTCTCTGGTGGAGCAATGACCTTGATCTTCATTGTAGCAGGTGCAAGGGAGGTAATCTCTTTCTGCATTCTGTCGGCGATTCCCGGATACATGGTGGTGCCCCCTGACAGGACAATATTGGCATATAAGTCTTTACGGATGTCAACGTCGCATTTCATAATACTGTTGTAAGTGGTCTCGTGGATACCAGCATTTTCCATTCCAAGGAATGAAGGTTGGAGCAGTGATTCTGGGCAACGGAATCTTTCGTTGCCAATTGTAATGATCTGTCCGTCGGGTAACTCGTAGCTCTTCTCCAGAGAACTAGATGTCGCAGCTGTCTCCATTTCTTGTTCAAAGTCCAAAGCGACGTAACATAATTTCTCCTTAATGTCTCTTACAATTTCACGCTCAGCTGTGGTGGTGAATGAATATCCTCTTTCGGTGAGGATTTTCATCAAATAGTCTGTAAGATCTCTGCCTGCAAGATCCAAGCGCATAATGGCATGGGGAAGAGCGTAACCTTCATAGATAGGTACAGTATGCGATACACCGTCACCAGAGTCCATCACAATACCGGTGGTACGACCGGAAGCGTACAGGGATAGCACAGCCTGGATGGCGACGTACATGGCTGGTGTATTGAAGGTTTCGAACATAATCTGGGTCATCTTTTCCCTGTTGGCTTTAGGGTTGAGCGGTGCCTCAGTTAGAAGGACGGGGTGTTCTTCTGGGGCAACACGGAGTTCATTGTAGAAAGTGTGATGCCAGATTTTCTCCATGTCGTCCCAGTTGGTGACGATGCCGTGTTCGATTGGGTATTTCAGGGTGAGGATACCTCTCTTGCTCTGTGCCTCATCACCGACATAACTGTCCTTCTGACCCATACCAACCATTACACCCTGAAAGTACAAGAGCGGTTTAAGGTTAATTTGTACTTGGTTTAGTTATACTGTGTTATTTGCATCAAAGGCCTCTTCGTTTACGTATGAATTGCGGTATCAAATTGTGGTTAGTACTGGCTTATGACAGCCTGAAACGGTACTACGGTAGAGGAATAACAAAGGTGCCTTAACCCAAACCCATGCAGTTAAAGAAAGCAACATATAGTGATAGTGTAAGTGATACATGTAGTTCTATCTCATTGGAGATTGATTTGGGGGACTTTAAAGAAGTTCATTGTACAAAGACGAAGTTTACATAAAAAAATAAACAATTGATACTTAAAATGACTTGATACTATAAAATTCAAAAGCCTTTCAGCAGAAAGTATACCTTTTCCTTTCTAACAAATCTTGAAGTGCAACTTTGCTGTCTTTGAAATGCAGTGAATCTTGACCAATGCCGCGGGGTTTTCTCAAAGATATTTTTTCGACATTTAACATGCGCACACAATTTGGATATTATTTCATTATCTCATTTCATTTTTACATATCCGACAGCTAAAGCTAAATGAATATTAAACTGTAACGCTTAAATGTTTATATTTGTATATAATGAGTGTAAAAATTTGTAACATTCTTCTATCATCAAATAATACAAACTTTACAGAAACAGTTAAAGTTGATATGAATTTATTTGATTTAGTGGGCGTCTAAACTTGATAAACACCCGCCCATGTAACATTTTATCTTTGTGGCAAAACAATGAAAGACCTTGACTGAAACAAGATCAAAGCATAACTTGAAGACATTTTAACGATTTAAGGCTGGTGCTTGTTTTTAATATAATATGACACGGGTCTGCAACAAAACGACTCTTACCTGATGTCTGGGTCTGCCGACGATGGACGGGAACACAGCCCTAGGGGCGTCGTCGCCGGCGAATCCAGCCTTGCACATACCGGAACCATTGTCCACAACCAACGCGGCAACATCTTCATCGGCCATTTTGATATGTCTATTCACCGCACTTAACTAACTAACTGATCGTTCAATTGAACAGAGTTTTACCTATATATCAATTGTTTTATCAGTGTTTCTGTTCAAATGGGTAGCAATGCTCATTTCATACCCGTATATGGTCATACGTTTCGTTCTCATCTCCATATTTGGGCATATATTATATATATATAGGCTATCAATTGTTTCAATTACTGATAGCGACAACGAAGTCACTGGTACAATTGCTGTTATCAAATAATTTAGATAAACGTTCACATCACAGTCATAATGAATGATTACGTTTCATAGAAAAAAAAATGAAGTAATATTTAATTATAGTTTTCGATAATTAAGAAAGGGAAAAACATACAAGGAAGCTTAACGTTTTAATAAAGCGCAAGCAGACTCTGCTTCGAAATTTAAAAAAAGGAGAAGAAATTGGAATAGAATTGATTTCCTTTATGTTTAGTTATTTACTAGCAAGATATAATCAGATGGAGCATAAAACAAACTTGTTATCAGTTGAACTCTACTGGTATAGTAATACGTTAACTAGGGTAGGCCCGAATTTCAATTGATGCGTATGTTTATTCACAGAACAGGTCTATCTATATAATGATGCTGCATTCATTCATAACTCGTACTTTTTTATCAGTTGCTATGGGATCAAATTATTGCAACCGAGACCATGGAAGTCATAGGTTCAATTTCAGATGATTTTCGACCGGATACAATCGGATTCAACGTGGAAAAAAGAATGTAATTGTATTTTGAATATACTTTGACCGGCCAATGAATATGTAACTTTAAATAATTAATCGGAACAAGTACTTGTTTCGACTTTACATCAAAATAAAAAAAAAATATTTGCACAAATTGTCATAGATAACTGAGGAATGATTATGGCTATCTTTACTGGGTTATCAACTATAAATGATCTAATTGGGTACGGTGCTTGTGTCAGCTTGTACCTACTTATCTTGTACTGATAGGTAACCTAATCACGCGGCAAAACAAAATAATTAAAGTTGAAATTTGAAATATGTTTTCAAACATCAATGAAGGTTCGATTACATATCTATTAGAAACTCTTAATTCATGACTTGTCTCCCTGGTAATCACAGTATGTATGTTTGTTTTGTGTAACTAAATGTATAAAATAGTTCTTGCAGTGCTAACACTTTCCTTACTTTCCGAGCTCTCCTTACTTCCGGTAGATGGACTATCAGTTACGTTTGTAAACATGAATTGGATTCAATGTGCGAATTATTATCGAATCATGTTAGCCATGCACTTACATAACTGAAATTTACCCATGTAGAACCTACACCCAGTGCGGTAACTAAGTCAACTATACCACAGCGATATGCATTTCTTTCGAACAAGCTGAACCTTGGTTCCCGAAAGCAGATGAGGAAAGCAAAAGAGCCATGATGACACTATAACGCTGACCTGAGTATAATTGCACTATCCGATAAACATGTACACATTGAAGCTGTAGAATGTATACATGGACACTTGGAACTCTCTGAAAAAAGGTGCACATTGAAAATCCATTCCAAAATGAAGCATAATTATGGCCCATCAGTTTCACTGAGTGAATGAGGTATAAACACGTCAAATTCTATGTCATTTTTGAGATGCTCGTTGGGAAAACTGCATAAATGGTCCAAATTTCATGACAGTCACTGTAGCTATACTAACAAGGTCAAAAGGTCATAGTTAAGGTCATCCAGGGTAATTATTAAAATTTGTATGCAAAAACTATATACATGGTCCAAAGTTCGTTGCTGTAGGTTCGAACACCCGGCTCCTTTGGCTCTAGAAAGTAAATCAAAATGTCAATGTCATTCCAGGTAAGCGCAATTTCATCCCAGGTAAGTGCTGCAGTTTTCACATGATCCAAATTCCATAGCTTCAAAAACAAATAAATACTTCGTAAGGGCGGTGCCAATTTATACCCTTAGGACATAATTAAAATAAAAAAGGAAAAACCACAAGACAATGCTACATACCAAGCTCTGGACCTTGCAACCATGGAGGGGAAGAATGTCCGTTATAAGTCTATGTTAAATGAAGGCGATGGTGAGAGGCAGACATGTTGAACCCAGGCTCATGATTTGAACACTCGTGGTAGACGACAACCGTCCTGGCAATGCTATATACATTACATATCTAAGCTTGAAAACTTGAAGACTCATCGTTTTGAACACGAACTTTTAAAAAACGTTTTCCTTTCGTAAGTCTTTATAAAACATGTGATCCCCGGGGAAGGGCGAGTTTTGACTCTAAGAGTATACTTTGAATTAGTATAGGGCCACAGGAAAATTTTAGATACCAAATTTCTTAACATACGCCTTTCATGTTTGGACAAAGAAATTAAACTATTATCATAGTCGGTATCAAACGAGCTTAAATAGAGCAGGATATCTCATGACAATATCTTGTGGCCGTACACATTTTCTTCGGGTTTGCTAATTGTAGTCTTCAGGATGTTAACAATGTCAACTAGACCTATCACTAAATTGTGATTAATACCCCCGAAAGACTGCTTTATAAACTGAGGAAGTTCGTAGTAACAGAATACCTTGCAAACAAACTAAAAAGAGATATTGTTCTTGGCAATAACTCTGTAATTTGTCAAGATAGAGTTATGGTTCTTGTACACTGCACTTCCTCTCATTGTGCTTGACCATTGTATGAAGTTGTATTGAATTCCAACAAGTAGTTTTCGAATTATGCTCCGGACAAGGAAAAGTAACAAAGGGCAATAACTCTGTAATTAGTCAAGATGGAGTTATTGTTCTTTTGCACTGCACTTCTTCTCATTGTGCTTGACCATTGTATGAAATTGTATTGAACTCCAACCAGTTGTTTTCGAATTATGCTCCGGACAAGGAAAAGTAACAAAAGCAATAACTCTGTAATTACTCAAGATAGAGTTATGGTTCTTGTGCACTACACTTCATCTGATTGTGCTTGACCATTGTATGAAATTGTATTGAATTCCAACCAGTAGTTTTCAAGTTATGCTCCGGACAAGGAAAAGCAACAAAGGGCAATAACTCTGTAATTAGTCAAGATGAAGTTATGGTTCTTGTGCACTGCACTTCCTCTCAATGTGCTGACCTTGTATGAAGTTGTATTGAATTCCAACTAGTATTTTTAAGTTATGCTCCGGACAAGGAAAAGTAACAAAGGCCAATAACTCTGTAATTAGTCAAGATGGAGTTATAGTTCTTGTGCACTGCACTTCCTCTCATTGTGCTTGACCATTGTATGAAGTTGTATTGAATTCCGACTAGTAGTTTAGAAGTTATTCTCCGGACAAGGAAAATGCAACAGACCGCCCGCCCGCCCGACCGACCGACCAACCACAGGGTGACTCCTATATACCCCCCTAAACTTCGTTTCGGGGGTATAAATAAAGCAAATGTTAATACATCACTCGCAATAAATGTGTAAGTATACGTCCGATCTGACCTATAATCAAACTTGATCAAGATTATTTGGTCATGCTCTATACACATATTTGTTCTGAGTTGCTTTGTTATTCTTAACATACTTTATGCGTTAAAGATATTTTCATTATTATTATATTTGTAGTTTCAAGAGTGTACACAGCGTAAAATATAGCATTCTTTTCTATAGTCAGGGGCAATAACTCTATAACTACTGCGATAAAAACAAGACAACAAGCGGTACATTAAGAACTGCATGAAGATCTGAATTCTTATAAATGCATGGATACACAACGAATTGTGAACACATTTATGAACAAATAATATAAATTATCAAATCCGCTCAAATGTATCTTAAGCAACAACACCACTGCAAACGATAAAAATTATACATTTATTCATGTTCATACAGTTTTCATTTTGAAACAAAGTTCTTCAGAATTTTTGTACGGCACTCTATTGGTAAAAGGGAGACAGTTTAAGATAATAAATAAGTTTTAAAATTATACTAGTAGTCAATTAAGAGTAACTAGAAACATTTTCTGTGAACAATGGAGGGTCCAGATTCGTCATATTCTTGTTTACTGATCCACATCTGTTGGAAGGTGGACAGTGAAGCCAAGATAGAACCACCGATCCACACAGAGTATTTCCTCTCTGGTGGAGCAATGACCTTGATCTTCATTGTGGGAGGCGCAAGGGCGGTTATCTCTTTCTGTATTCTGTCGGCGATTCCAGGGTACATAGTTGATCCGCCTGAAAGGACAACGTTAGCGTAGAGATCTTTTCGGATGTCAACGTCACACTTCATAATACTGTTAAAGGTTGTTTCATGAATTCCTGCGTTTTCCATTCCAAGGAAGGAAGGTTGGAACATTGCCTCTGGGCACCGGAATCTCTCATTACCAATGGTGATCACCTGACCGTCGGGAAGCTCGTAGCTCTTTTCTAACGAACTTGATGACGAAGCTACTTGCATTTCCGACTCAAAATCGAGGGCAACATAACATAACTTTTCCTTAATGTCTCTTACAATTTCTCTTTCGGCAGTGGTAGTAAAGGAATATCCACGTTCCGTAAGGATCTTCATCAGATAATCTGTAAGATCTCTACCTGCGAGATCCAATCTTAGGATAGCGTGAGGAAGGGCGTAACCTTCATAGATAGGTACAGTGTGTGATACACCGTCACCAGAGTCCATCACAATACCAGTGGTACGACCGGAAGCGTACAGGGATAGCACAGCCTGGATGCCAACATACATAGCTGGCGTGTTGAAGGTTTCGAACATAATTTGGGTCATCTTTTCCCTGTTGGCTTTTGGGTTGAGCGGTGCCTCAGTTAGAAGGACGGGGTGTTCTTCTGGGGCAACACGGAGTTCATTGTAGAAAGTGTGATGCCAGATTTTCTCCATGTCATCCCAGTTAGTGACGATGCCGTGTTCGATTGGGTATTTCAGGGTGAGGATACCTCTCTTGCTCTGTGCCTCATCACCGACATAGCTGTCCTTCTGACCCATACCCACCATCACACCCTGAAACAACAAACATCATTATCAAACTAACGGCAAAAAGGGGAGCAAATATCTTGATTTGTGGTATCTTTGGTATTGTACCAAGTAATAATAACACAAATGATTCCAGCAAGATAAACAATGATTTTTGTGAAGAATTGTTCTTATAAATGAAGTTATGAAAGAATTCCGCAATGCGAATTATAGTCAGAAATATTGACAGAGCCTCTTTTATTTATGTGGTTTTGGTTGATCTGTTTATGCATGTAAGAAAGATATATAGGATAAAATGCAGACTGACTATTTAAGTAGGAAAGCGAAAAATACATAGCATGAAATACAAAAACATCTGAAAATTATGTTTTAACGGTCTGTAAAGCATTAACTATCTTGAATGAATTATATAATCTTGATAGTTGCTAATTGAACGGACTGTCTGAAAGTTAAATTACATCACTGTTTTTCTAACTAAGTCTAGCTAAACCAGTCATTGCCATTTTGATACATGAAAATTACTATTTGTTTTAAAAGCTTAAAATAATTAAGCCTTTTGAAACATGACTGAAACAATGACGGATGTTAGTAGGATTTCTCAAGTGTCACTTTAAACTATGCATATCAGAAAGACTTAAATGTACACATTGTAGACACAATAAGTTTGACTTCTGCAAAACAGAGATGATCGTAATCACAATTTTAATATTTCGATACAGCCAAAGATATACGGAATCAAATTTCAAAATTTTGTTTAAAACAGATCTTTTTAAATATGTTACTGTTACTTTCTATAGATTACATACAATTAACAAGTGCATTCCTTTTAATCAGACATAAAATACATTTTCTATTAAAAAGAACCAGTCCATTTTAACCACGGTCCGTATATTACCCTGTTTTAACCAACAACAAATGAGACATGTTGTTTAACTTGTTCTGTCAGTAAATGTGGTTTAACAATACTGTATTTTGTTGTTTCCTTTTATTGATGCAAACATAAAATTAATTTTGCTCTAGCTTATAAAATTCTGCAGTCACAATTAACAATAGCCTCTGGCTGAAATCATCCTTGACACTTGCGGGATAATTCGAGGATTTCCGTTCATTACCGAATGCATACGAGTTCAGTGTCAACTGACCGAAAGCAAAATCCGATATCGATCTTTCATAAGAAATCACTGGTGGGTCCAATTCTGCATTATGGCTGAGAGACACTGAATGTTGAATGTTCTTAGAATAATGCCGATTTAAACAGACGCAGATAGCCATGGAACGGCTTGTATACAGTGTACTTGCCTCTTAAATGTCCTCGCAAATCTTTTGGATTGATAAGTAAATGTTCATTGTTTTGTCAATTGGAGCATGCTTTACTACATACAAGATCGTACATTTCCGGTATACAGTGGTTACTAATAAATTCAGACCTTAATAAAAAGCATTAAATACATACCTGATGTCTGGGTCTGCCGACGATGGACGGGAACACAGCCCTTGGGGCGTCGTCGCCGGCGAATCCAGCTTTGCACATACCGGAGCCATTGTCCACAACCAATGCAGCAATATTATCGTCGTCCGCCATTTTTAGAGCAAACAAAGTCCGTGAAACGATCTGTGCAAATGAAAAGGGTAAAGTGGTAAGACCTCTAGTAATTTTATATAAATATGTTGAAAAATACAGGAAAAGCAAGTATAGGAATGACCAAATAAGGTATTGTAATTCCTTAAAAGGAGTTTTGTAGTGCAAAAGCTTGTCTTCCTTAAGAAGGACGCTTAAGTGAAATAATTAATAATCAATTATCTATCGAAACAGTGGCCGGGAAATCCGGGATTCATGAGTGCTTTTGTACATCAGGAAATATAGACTTCTTACAATTTCAATCTGAAAACTTGTTTTATATATACACATCATACACATATAGCATGATCGTACAAAGTCTTCTACTATAAAATTGAAGCTATCCGGTAACAACTACCTCGTAACTAGGCTTGCTAAAAGCTGCTTGCTCTCAGATTTTGATAAAAAACCTTAGAACAGTCTGAAATTAACACATTTTAGAACGAATTGTCAAATAAAAAGTCCAGCATACATGAAGTATATATGAATTGTTTCTGTATTTTTGAAATTATACGAAACCAAATGCGTTACAAAACGGATTTTGAAATTCCATTATAAACATATAATGTAACCTAGCTCACCAATATTTTCAACGGATTTTCTCAAATTGCAACAACATCTACATTGTATATAGCAATTAACTTGTGTTGTTTGATTCCAGCCATTATTTTCACATTTTATGTTATAGAATATCATTTTGGAGAAATTGATCTTCACATCTGCTATGACTAAAGCTGTAAAAGGTGACTTGCGATAACAAAGTGGTATACATAAATGCTATTTTCTTGAAAAAAAAAGACACATGTAGAATCAATGAGGAATGCCTATATATACTAATAAAATTGAGTTGATACACGTGTCATTTGCAACATAACTTCCTCATTTGCAATATAACTGCATCATTTGCAAGATAGTGGTATCATTTGCAACAGAACAGTATCATTTGCAAGATAGCTGCATCATTTGCAACACTGAATCATTTGCAACATAGCTGCATCATTCGCATCATAACATCACCATTTGCAGCACAACAGCATCATTTGCAGCATAACAGCATCATTTGCAACATAGCTGCATCATTCGCATCTTAACATCACCATTTGCAACTAAACAGCATCATTTGCAACGTAGCTGCATCTTTTGCAACATAAATTAACAGTTTTATTTGCAATATAACTTTATCATTTGCAACATAACTGCATCATTTGCAACATAACTGTACTGAATGTTGCCATACTAACAGTTTTAATTTGAGTTTAATCTAAGTATTATTTGCCATAACTGCAATCACATTTGCAAGTAACTACATTTGACTATAATAAAAACAATTTGCAAAATGCATTTTTTTTTTCATAGTTTTACTATAGTAATTTTTTTCATCTTTTTTATTTATTCTGATATCAATTTTAAAATGCATAGAAAAAAGCATTAGCTTAAGAAAAAAAAGTCAAAGGTATGTACCTTCCACCTGTGACTGTAGTTATTATTTTATACATGTGCAAGTACATTAGTCATGACAAGGCGGAAATAGTCACTGTAACATGAAGTGCGAAAGATAAGAAGACCGCTAGTTTTCATTCATTTGTAAATGGCACGTTGATGCTCGTACTATAGGTCGATGCCAAATCTCGTTTATGTTGTGGTTAGTGTCACGGCCGCCATCCACCAGGAATAAATATAATATGACCACATGCGTTCCTATAATATAAAGCTTTATGAAAATGTATGTGTTCATAGAACATTCACGGCGAGCACGGGAAATGTGCGCTAACGTTTAACATGTAGTACTATGCGAACTGATTTAAACATAGAAGTTCTAAGGAAGTTAGAAGGAAATACAGTACAATCTGTCAGAAGTGATCACCCTTTGGAACACAGAAATGTGTTTGTTGTAGATAGTTTTTTTTCTGGAGCGGTCGACTCTCTGCACACCGGCGAAACGGACTCAAGAAAATGTGTGTATTTTAAGGGAGTCGGGTGCTCTAGGGAGGTGTCCATCCGACACGCTTGACTATTAACAGTAAAGCGACGATCTTATCGGCTGAGATATACAAATAAAGCTTCCAAATAAGCATTGTAAAAAGGTGCTACCTGTAAGCTCTGGCACAAGTCGCAAACTTTTTGACTACCCCCTCCCCCTCCGCCCACCACTCCGACACACACACACGCACGCACGCAAGCACGCACGCACGCACGCACACACACACACACACGCACACACTTTATTATGACAACGAAGCCCATACAGTTAGAAGTCTTTCGGCAATATGCGCCCGGTGTTTTATATTTAAGTTTCGTACAAAAATCGAAGACTGACTTTGGTCTACATGGGTTTTAAACTCTGTCTACAATCAAACCTAGTCTAGCACATGTCAGAATGCCTAAAATTTGCTAACGAATTTTAAAATTTATAACTTTTTTATATGCTAATTATGAGACAGAAGAAATCGCGCCAGACATAGTACTGTTGCTACTACTATTGCTGTACAGTTGTTGTTACTTATACTGCTACTTTAACTGCTGCTGTTACTGATCAGTTACTACTGCAGTTGGTGCTTATTTTATTCCAGCTGGCACCATCGCAACTACTACCACTACCACTACCACTACCACTACTACTACTATAGAAGCAGCATCAGCAGCAGTTGTAATGATAGAAGTTGTAGCAGCGGAAGCAGCAGCAGTAGCTGTATTAGTGGCAGTGGCAACTGTAACAGTATAAACAGGAGGAAGGGCAGCTGCAGCAGCAACAACAGCGGCCAATAATTACAAAACGTTCCTTCTCCAACCATTTCTTTATGTCATATGTCTGTTTATTCGACTTTCAGTGATCGATTTGCTTTCTTTCATTTCATCACCATCATTAAATGAAATATACATGTAGATAGAAATTTAACAGAATTGACAATACATTTGAAACTAATCAGAATCAGGTCACATGTTTGCCTCATATAACTAACGTGCGTTGAAACTCAAAGTTGTGCTACATGTATATGCGGCATGATGATTGTGATATCTAATTTCAAGTACTCTTTATGTTTATAGTACTTAAGTTTGTTGAGAGCTGGGCACACAGCCAAAAGCTTAACAAGTCAGTTGTATTGACGAAAATGACATACATATTATTTACTACTCATATAATCTACTGAAACATCACACCATGAACACTCGCGATATGGGTGAGCTCCTTGAGTTAACACATCAGCAGTTCGTATCAGCTTTTAATACCTTATATGGTAATATCGATGGTGCATTTATAAATAGAATGATATATACATTTCCGTTATGTATATACTACTTTTCTCATATATAATAATGTATCAATGAATTTAAGGCCGCGGTAGAAAAGTAGAGTTAATACAAATATTGTTTCGTTTATTGCAGTATTCAATACGTTGTAAAGCAAAAGTATAAGTGAAAATATAAAAGGAATCTATAAAGTTACACACTTCTTTGAATGCAAACAAACCGTGCACCGAATAAATGGGTATAGTCAAGCTTAAATTTGATATATGAGCAACATGAAGAAATGTTTGCCATCTGTGTCCGATTTTGGTACAGTTCAACCCGTTGGGGTCAGAAGTACGAGCCCAGCTAATGCAGTGGCCTTTTGTGATAAACTAATATAGTTAATCGATCGAGAATAGACTTTTTAGCTCACCTGAGTGAGCTATTAGGATTGCATTCCGTCCGTCGTCAGTCCGTCCGTCCACCATTTCCTTCAAACGACATCTTCTCTGAAACCACTAGGCCAATGTAAATGAAACTTTGCAGGGATGTTTCTTGCACGAAGCCCTATCATAGTTGTTCAAAGAATTCCATTCCATGCAGAACTCTGGTTGCTATGGCAAAAAATAGGAAAAACTTAAAAAATCTTCTTCTCTGAAACCACAAGGCCTAGAGCTAAGATATTAAGCATGTAGCATTATCTAGTAGACTTCCACCAAGATTGTTCAAATTATGAACCCCGGCTTAAAATTGACCCCGCGCGGGTGGTCACTCAGTTTTACATAGGCTTATATAGGAAAAACTTTTTAAAAATCTTCTTCTCCGAAACCACAAGGCCTAGAGCTTAGATATTTGGCATGTAGCATTGTCTAGTGAACTTCTACCAAGATTGTTCAAAATATGACCCCTGGGACAAAATTGACCTTGCCTGAGGGTCACTTGATTTTACACAGGCTTATAAAAGAAAATCTTCACAATTTTTGTTCTCTGAAACCGCAAGGCCTAAATATTAGATATTTGACATTTAGAAATGCGTAGTGGACCTCTACCAAGCTTGTCCAAATTATGAACCACGGGTCAAAATTAACTCTTCCTGGGAGGGGTGGGGGAGGTCACTTGATTTTACATATGCTTATATAGGGAAAACTTAGAGAAACCACAAGGCCGGCAGGCAGAGCTTAGGTATTTGAAATGTTACTTAGCAATGAGTAGTGTACCTCAACTAATTATGTTAAATTCATGACCCCTTGTATTATAGCCAATGGTAGTCAGGTGAGCGATATAGGGCCATCTTGGACCTCTTGTTTCTTAATAGTGATTATAAAAGGTGCAATACCCGAATATAGCAGACACCTGTGTAAAAACTGATGTTTTATAAAATATTTCATGGACAGCGCTGGCGAGCTAAATAACGTTGTTTCAGTTCCCATAGCCACTTTGTGCATAATGTGAGCGATTGTGGTCGCGTGATGTCCGTCGTCCGGGGAGTGCGTCGATATTTTCAAACGACATCTCCTCCTAAGCCGCATGACAGATGTTGATGAAACTTGGCGGTTATGTTTCTTGGGTGGTCCTCTACCAAAGCTGTTCAAATAATTCCATTCCATGCAGAACTATGATTGCCAGGGCAACCGAAAGAAGAAAACAAAGTATCATCTTCTCGAGCTTAGATATTTGACAGGTAGTATTGTCAAGAGGACCTCTACAAAGTTTGTTTTAATCATGACTCCGGGTCAAAATTATACCCGCCTGGTGTATGCTAATAACTGTACGGAAAACTTTAGAAATATTCCTACCTAAAACGACAAGGCCCAGGACTTAGATATTTGGAATGTAGCATTGTGTAGTGGACCACTACCAAGATTATTCAACTCAAGACCCCTGGGTAACCGGATTTTACACAGGCTTTTATAAGAATATCTTTAAAATTCTTCTTGTCTCAGAACACTGGGCTCTGAGCTTAGATATTGCCTAGTGGTCCTGTAGCAAGATTGTTCAAACCATATTCTTTGGGTCCGAGTTAGACCCGCCGGGGTAAAGTTTTTTAATCTTCGACCTTGGCTGACAAATCGTTACCGTTGGATCAAAGTTGGTCCTACCCCGGGGTCACTTTTGTTAACTTTGATATTGGCTGACAAATCGTACCCCGTTGTCACTTTTAAAAAACTCAGTTGGCTTGTAGCATTGCCTAGTGTTCATGTACCAAGATGTTTCAAATCATACTTCTTGGGTCCAAATTTGCCCCGGCCTGGGGTCACTTTTTTAACTTTGACCTTGTCTGACATTGACATTTCGAGGTAAATCTTGACTCATTTCCAAAATTTCTACGACAGGCCTTGATTATATCCTTTGGACCTGCTTTCTTGTTTTAAAGTGCAATGATACTGTCACAGATATAGGGATATCATAACCTCGTTGTTTTTCTTTACTCTTCTCTTTTCGAGTATATGTCTAACTTTTGGAACAAGTTCTCCATAATTGTTTACAAAAGTTAAGTCTCGTGTCAATTTTTTTTCTTCAGTGCTTTGCCTTCAGTTCAGCGATTTGTTTAATTACGCATACGTTTTTATACTGGCCAAATATCCGCCTTACAATCAAGAAGATATCAAACAGAACAACAGCAAATAGATAGTTCAACATGCACACTATCATGTGAACAAACGTTTCACCATTGATAACGTATAGGATAACAGTGGACAATCATCACGAAGTGTAATTAGAGTTTATAGTTTATTTAAATTTATTTTAAAAAAATTCTTTTAAAAAAAAAAACCAAAAAAAAAAAAAAAAAAAAAAAAAAAAAAAAAAAAAAACAAAAAAAAAAAAAAAAAAAAAAAAAAAAAAAAAAAAAAAAAAAAAAAAAAAAAAAAAAAAAAAAAAAAAAAAAAAAAAAAAAAAAAAAAAAAAAAAAAAAAAAAAAAAAAAAAAAAAAAAAAAAAAAAAAAAAAAAAAAAAAAAAAAAAAAAAAAAAAAAAAAAAAAAAAAAAAAAAAAAAAAAAAAAAAAAAAAAAAAAAAAAAAAAAAAAAAAAAAAAAAAAAAAAAAAAAAAAAAAAAAAAAAAAAAAAAAAAAAAATTATTTTTTTTTTAAAAAAAAAAAAAAAAAAAAAAAAAAAAAAAAAATTAGATATGTACGTATTATAGCTAACTTACCAGTTTACCAATATATTTATGTATACCTCGGTGTGCTAATCAGTATTTAAATGAGCACAGCGTCCTTAAGTGACAAATATCAAAGTGTTGAAGTACTGACGGAAGGCGATTTTAAGAGATGTCAGCTTGTGGGTAAATGTCAAGTTTAATTCATTAAATATTCAGGTAAAAATAATTGCATATAGAAGTTATGGTCATTTTATACGGTAACTTTCAAGTTTCGTTAATATCATGTAAATACCAAGTGTACTTGTCGCTCAAGTTATGAGTATTTGATAATTATGGAGTATTTTTAAAACAAAGCCAAAACCGTATTTCTTAATCAAACTGATATATACATATATATATACAATACTATGTTTTTGATGGTTTTAGTCTTTGTCCCAGGGGGCGAACATCTTGAATCAACAATTAAGAGCCCTGAGCTGAAAAAGTAGCAGCCCCATGACTTTAAAATAGAAATTTTCCACATTATGACATACAAATTACGTACATGTCTCGACATAATTTCAACCCAGACCTATGGAAAGAGTGGCCACCTGACATGACCTTGAAATAGAAATTTCATCTTGTTTTCCACAAGTACGTGATATCGACGTAGTAAAACTTACTTGCGGCTAATAGTTTATGTCGCGACGTACAGTTCAAAATTGACGTACAAATCTGTTAAAATTTAGATGACTATAGATGACCCTAGAGCAAAGTCTTTTTGGAAAGCTAACATTTGTATTTTGAATGGTGTATAAATGAGATCAAATGGATGTAATAGAGCGTATTACGCAAGTTGTATAGAAAGACAATTACTGCAAGTATCGCCCTCCAATAGGACCAACACGACCAGAGAACAGCAAATATTTCGAAACAAAGATCGAAATGTTATGTAGCGCAGCTGGTAAGCATCTGTCTGATAAACTGGCAGCCACTGGCACGAGTTTCAAACTGACTCGTTGACTTTTTCACATTTAAAAATCTTAACGGTATCAAAAAATACATGTATTCATTTAATAACTTTCGAAGTGACATTTAAATTCAAATATGCCGAAGTACTTAACATTTTCTGAAACAGAATAAGGGGGAGTAAGTAGCAAGACATATTTGAAATTAGGTAGAAGAGTTATCTTAGTAAAAATTAGCTCACCCACAATAGTGAGGCAATAAAGGTTTCATTGAAGTTAAAGTAAAACTTATCACCGTTTTCTTACCTGTATACTTGACCATATTGTGATATGAACCATATAAAGAAGAAATCTATTCATATTCCATCATATCTTTATTTCTTAGACTTATAATGTAAGTCAATATTGACAACATTTTTTAAACACTCAGTGTGCTTGTATATTGGGAAGTCCCTTTTCTCTCAAGAAATATATGTCTATCCAAGCTCATCTCAAATAAGAGCCAGACAAAGGAAATGTTATAAAAATGTAAGTAGATAACTAGACAATAACTAGATTTGTTTGAAAAGTTTCTAGCCAGTTTATTTTTACAAGCCGAAAACATTCTGTTTGTGACATTGCAGCATAGACGCTCCTGCGGAACGTTCAACAATTCGACGTTGTGTATAATAAAACATCGGTATAAATAATATGAAGGACACGTGACATGATCATTGGATCGAGACAATTTTCTGGTCTCTCTAGATCAATGCATATCAAATACTTTTTTACCGTGACGGGTCAGAAATTACTTCAGAAGACATAAAAAAAACGACAACGTAAAACGTGTCTCTAAGTTATTTGTTCATTTTTTTTGTAGTTTACTTTGATCCTTCGCCAACCAAACGCAAAATACTGTAACCATGGTAACCCTTTCATCTACTGATCCCACTCACAGATGCATGAGGTATGGACTCGCCACCCAATCTAATACTGGTCCAATGTTGTACGGAACATATGTACACAGACGCATGGGGTATGGACTCGCCATCGGTCCAATGTTGTACAGAACATATTTACAATTTCATCTCGAGCACGTTTTCCTCGTCGCGCAAGATTATTAGCTTCAAGTTAAAATACGCTTCAACTGCCGAACACTGAGTTTAATTCCATGTACAAAATATAAAGGCAATTATATTTTGGAGACTACAGAAAACGTACTGCTTGATGATTTCGAGTCTGTAAATGTCCATTTAAAGCAGGAACGTAGAATCAACTATTCTATGTCCCTGTTGAAAGCGTCGGCTAATACCCTGGTCACATTAACGCTACGAGCCCCGTACGAGTAGGTTTTCAGTCGAAATTTTGTAAAATCGCACGGAGTCCGTACGAACATCGTTGACTCTTGCGAGCATCGTATGGATTTTTTGAACTCGTAGAGGACTCGGGGACTCGGTGAGAATGTTTCACCGTACTCCCGAGCTGTCGCAAAGCTCGTAGAAATTTTCGAAGTCGTGATCAGCTCGCAAGGGCCCCGTACGGGCACCGCAAGGGCCCCGGCATAGCTCGTACGGGCATCGCACGATGTCCGTGCGGATTTGGAACACCGCGAGTCCCGTAAGAGCTTGCCGGTGCTCGCACGACTATCGCAGGGTGGTCGCACGGTCAACGTACGATGTCCGTACGATACTACGGACACCGGGCGGGGAACTTGCGATGTCCGTACGGGGCCCGCAGGGCCTTACGTTCGCCGTACGGACTCCGTACGACATCCTTGACGATCGAATGTGGTATAAAACCAGGACACCGCGCGGACACCGTACGGGCGCCGTATAAACACACGTGCATCGCACGAGGTACGTCCGAGCTCCTTGCGAGCACCGCACGACTTGTCTGCGATGTCCGTATGGATATCCTACGATTGCATCCTCCAAAAGAACGTACGGGGCCCGTAGGCATGTGACCAGATGGTACGATTGTACGGAGACCGTACGGATTTTAAAAGTTGGTAGAGTCGTGCGATTTTATAAATCGTACGGACACCGTACGGATATGTGACCTGGGCATAAAATCGACGTCACTCTACTATTTACTTTTTACAGTCCAAACAGCAATGTGTACTAGAATGTCATGTTTATGACCTGAAAAACAGAGAAATTAAGTTAAATGCATCTTGAAAATGACAGCTGTGGCAATAGTTCTTGCATATTATATATGTTTTCTTTAACAGTATAAAACTCATTTCACTTAGCAAAAGATCAAACAAATAAATTATCAAAAGAGCACTTGTTTAACGGGGCCTGGCCAATTTCATAGAGTGACTCGTTCTTTATGATATTGTTAGGAATCGGACTTGAAATTTTTTTGCCGATGACCGGGCATGTTTGTGACTGATCGCCGAGGCAAAATTGTAATTACTAAACGCATAAACTGTTACTTAAGGATTCCCACACTTCTTGACCTGAAGGTCTGACATCATAATTGGTAACTGGAATAACTCACTACGAAAATGTAAATAATTGAGAAAAAAAACATTAAAAAATACTAAGAACAGTACCACTGAATGGTCACGATGCAAATACTTTGGACAATCGTCACGTCGGAGGGTGTTGTGAGTAATCATCGCGTACCACGATGAATCGGCACATCACTATAATATTTATTCATTCTCAAACCTGACAGGGCCCATTAGAAACAGCGTAAAAGGTATCACCTCATCTGCATAAATGCAACAAACATTGAACAAGAAACTCCGATATATTTTCATACACATGTATGCAATATTTTCTGTCGTCTTCCGCTTTCCTCGAAAAAATGACACGCCTGCTGATCTTTTCTACTAAGAACTAAGTTCTAAGTTCTTAGTTCTTATATGTAAGAACTAAGTTCTAATTTAATACTCCCTAAGTTCTAAGTCTAAACGGTCCTAATAGGCTTCCGTATATTTCTGTATAGCTATTGTCTAAGAACGTGTCTAGAGGCAAATTTTAGCTTTTGTTACACTCACTGTATTTTAAGGACAATCTTAGGATAGAATTCCCGAATTTATTGATTGTGATATAATTTGTAACTGTCTAAGAGGGTTTATTTTATTCTTGGATAAAGATACTTTTTTATCTAAGAACGATCGTATTTCAAGTGGATGCCTTTTCTGAGAGTATTCTTAGAACTATAGTACCTGTAAAATTGTTATTTGTCCAAAACGTTTTAAGTGATAGAAACGTTTTGTCTTTCAGGCTTTTACACTCACTGTATTCTCCAAGGACATTCTTAGGGGCAGGAACGTTTTATCTTTCAGGCTTTTGTTACACTCACTGTATTCTCTAAGGACGTTCTTAGGGGTAGAAACGTTTTGTCTTTCAGGCTTTTGTTTCACTCACTGTATTCTCTAAGGACGTTCTTAGGGGTAGAAACGTATTTCTCAGGCTATAATTACACTCACTATATTCTCGAAGGACGTTCTTAGGGGCAGGAACGTTTTGTCTTTCAGGCTTTTGTTACACTCACTGTATTCTCCAAGGACGTTCATAGGAGTAGAAACGTTTTGTCTTTCAGGCTTTTGTTACACTCACTGTATTCTCCAATATCGTTCTTAGTGGCAGGAACGTTTTGTCTTTCAGGCTTTTGTTACACTCACTGTATTCTCCAAGGACGTTCATAGGAGTAGAAACGTTTTGTCTTTCAGGCTTTTGTTACACTCACTGTATTCTCCAATATCGTTCTTAGTGGCAGGAACGTTTTGTCTTTCAGGCTTTTGTTTCACTCACTGTATTCTCCCTTAGGGACAGGAACGTATTATCTTTCAGGCTATAATTATACTCATTATATTCTCGAAGAACGTTCATACGGATAGGAATGTTGTCTTTCATGCTTTTGTTACACTCACTGTATTATCTAAGGACGTTCTTAGGGAGAGAAACGTATTTCTCAGGCTATAATTACACTCACTATATTCTCGAAGGACGTTCTTAGGGGCAGGAACGTTTTGTCTTTCAGGCTTTTGTTACACTCACTGTATTCTCCAAGGACGTTCATAGGAGTAGAAACGTTTTGTCTTTCAGGCTTTTGTTACACTCACTGTATTCTCCAATATCGTTCTTAGTGGCAGGAACGTTTTGTCTTTCAGGCTTTTGTTACACTCACTGTATTCTCCAAGGACGTTCATAGGAGTAGAAACGTTTTGTCTTTCAGGCTTTGGTTACACTTACTGTATTCTCCAATATCGTTCTTAGTGGCAGGAACGTTTTGTCTTTCAGGCTTTTGTTTCACTCACTGTATTCTCCCTTAGGGACAGGAACGTATTATCTTTCAGGCTATAATTATACTCATTATATTCTCGAAGGACGTTCATACGGATAGGAATGTTGTCTTTCATGCTTTTGTTACACTCACTGTATTATCTAAGGACGTTCTTAGGGAGAGAAACGTTTTGTCTTTCAGGCTTTTGTTACACTCACTGTATTTTCCAGTATCGTTCTTAGTGGCAGGAACGTTTTGTCTTTCAGGCTTTTGTTACACCCACTGTATTCTCCAAGGACGTTTAATGGGCATTTATCAGGATTGAATTCCATAGACTAGTTACGCTCCCATTCTTCTTATTTTGTCAAATCATCTTTAAGATTGTTAAAGTCTACTGATGAGTCGATGGTGAGATATATGATTGTGTCATCAGCAAATAAGCGTATTCTACTTGTAACTTTTAACAGAGTCGGGAAGGTCATTGATGAAACAAAGGAAGAGACATGGGCCCAAGACAGAACCCTGGGGTATCCCTGACAAAACTGGTAAAGAATCACAATGTGAGCCTTCAACTACTACAGATTGAGAACGATTACTAAGGAAACTTTGAATCCAAGATAGAGATGTTTTGTTGATACCAAGTTTCATGAGTTTATAGACAAGAAGTTGATGATTGAAACCTTGTCAAAGCTTTTGTGAAATCCATTACATTAAGATCTGTTTGTTTTCCAGATTGGAGATAGTCCAAAATTTCTTGTGTAAAAGATAATACATAGTTGAGTCTCACCGCTGTGTTCAAAAGCCATGTTGAAAAGGTGTGAGAAGATTGTTGCTATCGAGATGGCGCATGATGTATGAGATCATGATTGCTCCAAGTCAAAGAGATCAGTCGATAGTTGCTGGCTTTATATCTTGAGCCCTTTTAGTATAAGGTGCAACAATAGCAGTTTTCAGTCATCTGGAACTATATACACCAGTTCGCAGTGAGTTCTGAAAGACTTTAGTGAGAAAAGGGAGCTGTTTTGAAAGAAAAAGTTCTTAAAGTAGTCTTGGCGAGAGCTGATCCGGTCCAGAAGCCTTGTTAGGATTTAGATCCCTGAGCATTTTCAAAACACCTTCTACAGTTATATTTACATCATTCATTCGATTTCTTGCTGAATTTTGTTATTTTCGAAGAGATTTAATTCACAAATTATTTAAGACTGACTGGTTTAGGTTTTGAGAAGACGGATTCAAATTGTTTGTTTAAAATTGTTGCTTTATCAGATGGTTTGGTATAAGTTTTACCTTCAGATTTTAATGGTGCAACACCATGATTGTCTGGTTTTTTTATGTTTTATAAAAGAATTGGCTTTCATACAGTTTTACATCCAGAACATCATGTATTCATCATTTACTCACCCATAAGGAACTTGACAAATTGCAATAGATAACACAGCTATAACCATTCTTCTATACATGTTATTACAGTGATATATAACTAGTCTTTTAGGACCAAAGCACTGTGTTGTATATTTCACTTTATGATGCAAAATGTTCTTAGTTACCTGAATTAAGCAGCCACTTTGCTTATACAGCCAAATTTTTGTAAGCAATATTTGCAATGCACAAAAGTGTTTCATTTATCTCCAGCTTGCAATTTTAGGCAGTCATGAACTCAGTACATTTCTGTGAATGATAAGTTGTTTGGATTCATACCTTTTGAAAATTCAAGTAATTATGTGAAAAATGAATATTTGAAGTTTAATCTTCATTATTTATCAGGTAACCACACTTTTTAATTCACCTGAGCACATACCGAGCTGTTTCAACCATTCACAGTCTGTTGACAGAACCTGGTCTGGTCATTTGTCATTCCCTACAGAGGCTGTTTAGATCAGAGAGCAGTGTTTTCCCCTTGGTGATGATAATGGTGATGGAATGTTCTTTTGTATTAATTAGATGCCAGAATACCATAGCCTAATACAAGATGGCTTGTTTTCACATTTGTAATAAAAAGAGCTTGTTTTCTAGGAAAGAAGTTAAAAGCCTGCCTTAAATGGTCTTTTACCTTGATGAATGATCAGCAAGAAAGCGTAGATTTACTGACTGGCACAAACACAGGTTAAAATGATTGTAAAGGACTTGTGTTCTCACTTGACCCCAGTTAGAATATTTACATGTAATATTGTTACAACATTATGGGGACAGTCCCAGCACTGTTTTATCTCCTGTCCCCAATACATTACTTTCCTGTGTAGTAAGACTCATCTTTATACTACTTTATTTTAGCTCGATTGTGAAGAAAGCTTGTAGCTTATCGAGTCACTCTGGAGTCCGCTTCCTGGAAAAACCAGTACTGGTGTCATATGAGGAAATACGGTCGTGACCCCAGTGGGGCTCGAACCCGCAACCTCCAAGATGACATCTTGATGTAGGGATATGTCCCCATTGTATATTATCTCTTGTCCTCAGTAAATTGATCTCCTTTTACAAGAGAAGCAGTCCCTACTGAATTTTATCTCTTGTCTCTGTCTTCTCTCAAAGATCTTTCAATATATGACCAAATAGAATGGCTCTGGTGGAAGGGTTGCAACTGTGATAATAAAATATGTTGAAAGTTGTTTCTACAAGGTTTGCATTTAGGTTTTCCCCAAGATGGCAAGTGTTGTAGGAGTTTAATGCCTGTTCCATTTTTGTCATTTTAACAGGCGCACAGTTTACCTAACAATTGTTTCAGGGAATAACCCGTACTAGACCTCTATCCTCCATAAGAAACTACAAACTTTCTCACATAAAGAGACATGGTGGGCAGCTGGGCTCAAACTCATGACCCTCAATCTTTGAGAGGTTACAGTGATTTCAAGTCAGAGAGTGTATTCTTTCTTTTCTTTTTCTTTTTAAATTGTTCTGTGCTGCAACTAACACGATATAGTATACATGATTAAATGAAGGATCTGAATAAACCAAGTCTTGTAGTTTAGTGTACAAAATATAATTCCCGATTCAAATACACAATGTTACATGCCAAAATTTTATATCAAAGCTCTGGCCTTTGGACTTGGAGAAAAATACCTTTTTCCTTTCCAAAGGCAACCAGTTCTGCATGAAATATACATTGTTGAATACTTTGGACCATCCAAGGATCATTCCTGTGAAGTTTGATCAAAATAGGCCAAATAGTTCTGGAGAAGTTGTTTGAAGCATCATGTTGAGGGATAGAAACACTACTATAGATACAAAATAACAGCGGTCCACAATAATTGTCCAAATTATAATCTTGTCCTGGCACTTTGTGACAGGTGAATTAAGTTAGCTGGTCCAATTCTTTTTTATTTTCTATCTAACTTTACATATGCACTTGTATCCTTAACTGAACATTTCCTATTTTGTAGAGGCTAAATATCACGAAGTCCCTATTTTGTAAAGGCTAAATATCAAGAAGTTTCAATATTACATGTTTTGGCTGGCTAGGTAGACAGTGCTCATTATCCTCTAAGTGTGACCTTGACCTTGAAGGTAAGTATGCACGACTTGTGCTTAACAGTCATCTCTATATGCTCGACTATTGTGCCATGTAGTTTAAAATCCTTCCACGTGTGACATAGTGCAACCTTTACCTTTGAGGTAGGATCATGGATCTTGCACACGACACATTGTCTTGATATATTGTACACTTTGTCATACATTCAAATATTTTAAAATAAATTTGCGTAAGTTCACATTTACAGTTCGAACACACTTGTGTGCATATATACAGGATTTTAATACCCTTAAAATCTTTGACCTTTTAAATAAGGTAGGGATGTCATACGCATACGCTTCAAGTGCGAAACATTTGAAAATCCCTTCATGCATTACAAAGTTACAACCTGGCAATGAATGTGTGCATATATACAGGATTTTTATACTCTTTACCTTTGATGTAGGAATGTGGGTCTTGCATGTGACATGTTGTTTTCATGTGCTTAACATTGTGCCATGTCAAAAGAGTTTCTTTGTGCATGACATAGTTTCAGCCCACAGTCATGTAAAAATGGGACGGGCCGGCACACATCATACATCTCTACCTTTTGGTGGTATTCTCCTTCGTATTTTTCGGACTCTCCCATTACCATTTAGCAACATAGAACTTTCATACCTCAAGAATTATGTTTTCTGGGATTAAAGAACTTTTCAAGATATTAATGTACAATTACTTGCTAGGATATGAAAACAAGCCAAAAGGTCCAAGAGGAAACACAATCAAAGGACATTGTATAAGCCTTTGTTTTCAGACACTGACTGTTCAGACATTGCATAGTTACTGTCTTATACAGTCCTGGTATAATGGTATCCTTGGGTCTTGAATATTTTGTTCAATCTTTTCTTCCATTCCTCAGTTGATTTTCTATTAATAGTTTTAAATATATACACTCCTGGATCCAGTTGTAAGTTATAGGGAAACACAGAAAATCATTTTACTTCCAAAACATTATGTTACACTAAAATATATACCTAAAGCATCATGGGAACAATAAAACAAGACTGATAAATTGCTAAAAATGTTTATTTTTGTTTGAATTTATGTATATTTTCCAACTTTCATTAAACTATCTGTACAAGTATTATTTGATAGTAGATCATGTCTCTGCCTGAATGCAAATAAGCAGCAGAAAATCATCCCTGAAAAATCTGCAAAGTAAAATTTTCCACCCTGAAAATGTTTTCCATTCAGTTATCAGAGCCAGCCTGAATACTAACAAGAGTGCCAAGACGGCCCTATATGGCTCTCCTGTTCATCAATTGACAATAATACATGGGGTAATGATTTAAACATAATTTGTAGAGGTCCACTTTGTAACACAATGCTTAGTAACATTCCAATTTTAACCTGGGGTCATAATTTGAACATTCTTGGTAGAGATCAACTAGACAATGCTACATGCCAAATATCTACGTCCTGGGCCTTGTCGTTTTAGGTAGGAATATTTCTATCATAGGCCTCATGGTTTCAGAGAACAAGATTTTAAAAGATTTTCCTATATATGTAAAACCAATTGACCCCCCGAGCAGGGTCAATTTTAATCTGTGGTTCATAATTTGAACAATCTTGGTAGAAGTTTCCTACACAATGCTACATGCTAAATATCTAAACTCTAGGCCTTGTGTTTCAGAGAAGAAGATTTTTAAAGTTTTTCCTATTTTTTGCCATAGCAACCAGAATTCTGCATGGAAAGGAATTCTTTTAACAATTTTGGTAGAACTTCATGCAAGGAACATCCCAGCATAATTTCATCAACATTGGCCTAGTGGTTTCAGAGGAGATGTCGTTTTAATCAAAATGTTGACGGACAACGGACAATCATCCATTAGAAAAGCTCACCCTGGCAAAGCCTGGCAAAGCTTAAAATACATTCATTTTCATATACATTGTAAATACCATATATGTTTCAGGATGGAAAAATGAAAATATCTAAATCAGGTAGAACAATGTTGATGTGTGCACAGAAAGTCCACATGGACTTTTACCTCGTCATGAGGCTCTACCTATCGTGGTTTCAGACAAGAAGAATTTGAAGTTTACCCTCTATAACTCTATAGATGTGAACTGGTAGGGGTCAATTTTGACCTGGGGGGTCATGATTTGAAGGTAATGATTTGAACAATCTTGGTAGAGGTCCACTAGGCAATGCTACATGCCAAATATTTAAGCTCTAGGCCTTGATGTTTCAGAGATGATTAAATCCTATATAAGCCTATGTAAAATCAAGTGACCTTAGTTTAACCTGGGGTCTTGATTTGAACAATCTTAATAGAGGTCCACTAGATACTGCTTCACACTCTAGGCCTAATGGTTTCAGAGAAGATTTTTAAATTAATCCCTAATTAATAGCTAATAAAATCATTCTTGTGTGGGATCAATTTTGATGCGGGTGTCATGATTTGAACAAATTGGTAGGATTCCATAAGGCTACGGATCTTGCAAAATATCTAAGCTCTGTCTTGACCTTGTTGTTTCAGAAAATCTCAAATATTTTCAAGAGCTTTCAGTAGGACTTGACTTTTTTTTAAATCCTTGGCAGAATTACCTTCTCTTTCCTACAGATGGGGGTATGATATGAACAAGCATTCAAAGTTTCAAAGCAATATCTCAAAAGTTTAAGTCTAAAAGTGGATTTTACCCATATTCAATGTACAATGTATTTGCTAAGTCAAATAATTTGCTAAGGGCCATAATTCTGTCAAAAATGTTGACAGAGTTATGTAATCTTGTCTGTAGATGGAGGTAATGATGATGAATAAGTATGGTAAGTTTCAAAGCAATACAGTCATGGTCCTAGTAATAAAGTGGGCTGGTATGAAAAACTTAACAAAGCTCAATACACTTTCTAAGTAAAACAAGAGCTGTCCCTCACAAGTGACGAATGCCCCCAAAAGAGGTGTCTCACAGTCTGTGTCCTCTTCATGTGCTCAATAAATGTGCTATGTAATTTTAAAATCCTTCACTGCATGACAGAGTTACAATGCATACAGTATTCAATTACTTTTAAACACTAAGTGTGACCTTGACCTTTGAGGTAGGGACATGGTTCTTGCACGCAACACATTGTCTTGATGTGCTGAACATTTGTGCCAAGTTATTTTAAAACAATCAATGTATGACAAAGTTACAGGTCGGACACAAATGTATGCATATATACAGGATTCCATTACCTCCAAACTCTAAGTGTGACCTTGACCTTTGAGGTAGGGATGTGGGTCTTGCACCCGGCACATCGTCTTGATGTGCTAGACATTTGTGCCAAGTTATTTTAAAATCCTTCAATGCATGTGAAAGTAACAGTCCAGACACGAATGTGTAAGGGAGGACGCACAGATGGACAGACATACAGATGGTGCGATTTTAATATGCCACCCTTCGGGGCGCATAAAAAGGACCAGAATTCTGACAAAGACCTAGACAGAGTTATGAAGTTTTGTCTGCTGACGGAAATAATGATGATAAACAAGTATGGTAAGTTTCAAAGCCATACGTCTAATGGTTTTGAAATAAATGGAGGTGGTACGAAAAACTTAGCCAAGGTGTGACACCAACACCAACTGGGATGCGAGTAGAATATTTCACCTTTTCTTCGAAAGCCTATTTAAAATCAAATGAAAATCAGGAGAGGTCAATTTTAACCAGGAGGTCATAATTTGAATAATCTTGGTAGAGATCAGCTAGGTGATGCTACATGCTACATATCTAAGCTCTAGGCCTTGTTGATTCAGAGAAGAAGATTTTAAGTGTTCCCTATATAAACCTACATAAAATCAAATGACCCTACAGCAGGGTCATTTTTGACTCAAAGGTCATAATTTGAACAATCTTGGTAGACATCCACCAGGTAATGCTAAATACTACATATCTAAGCTCTAGGCCTTGTTGATTCAGAGAAGTTTTTAAAGGTATAACTTTCCATTGCCATGGCAACCAGAGTTCTGCATGAAATGAAATAATTTGAACAGCTTTAATAAAGCTCTGTGCAAGGGATATCACTGTTCAGTTTCATCAACAGACCAAGTGGTTTTAGAGGAGACATCATTTATTTAGAAGGCATGGTGGACAGATAAGCAGACTGACAGAAGGTGAGTGATCCATATAGGCACAACCTTGGCTAAACTTTAAAAGTGCCAGTTGAAAAGCCCTAAAAAATCACAAAAAATAATAAAGTACAATGCTGATAAAAATAATCACTGTCAAGACTTAGTAGACCATATTCTTTTGGATCAAGCTATATTGAAAAAGAGGGCCAGTATCACTCTACTGGACAAAGACTTTACTGTTCTGAGTCAGTTTAGTGAAAACCCATTGTGGCCTGTTGTGTTCTTAAGGTTTTACAATAATCAGCTGTAGCACAGTTGCTTTTCACACAGTATGGCTCAATTTCTATATGTATCATCTACATGTTGCAAGCAATATTCAAAGCAAGTTAAGTGAAAATCCATTGGAAAATGTGACCTGTAGAGTGTTATCAGGTTAAACAATAATCAGCTGTAGCATGACTGGCTTTCACACATTATGGCTCAATTTCTATACAAATCATCTACATGTTGCAAGCAACCTTCTGAGAAAGTTTGTTTGAAAATCCATTTGAAAATGTGACCTGCAGTATTTTCAAGGTTTTACAATCGAGGTTAGACAGCCGAGGAACAGTGGGTTTTCCACCTGTTGCATTTAGCAACCTTCTGAGAAAGTTTTTATTAAAATCCATAAGATAATGTGACTTGTAGTGTTTTCAAGGTTTTACCGTAATCAGTTGAAACACAGTGGGTTTTCTACATGTTGCAAGCAACATTCTGAGCACGATTTATAAAAATCGATTGGACAGTGTGACCTTTCAAGTGTTATCAAAGTTTTATAATAATAGGCTGTAGCATGACTGGCTTTCATACATCATGGCTCAATTACTATACAGATCATCTACATGTTGCAAGCAACCTTCTGAGAAAGTTTTGTTAAAATCCACTGTAAAATGAGACCGGTAGTATTTTCAAGGTTTTACAATGGGCTGCAGCACAGCAGGCTTTCACACATCATGGCTCAGTTGCCATACAGATCATCTACATGTTGCATCCAACTTTCTGAGAAAGTTTTGTGAAAATAACTTGGGAACAAGTCATTACATTTTCATTGAGTTTATATTGTGAGCACTGTAGACCTTGATCAGACAGCAGCTGTGCATGCTAATCATGATCTACACTAGGTGTAAAAGCAGAAAGGTCTGCCTACAGGCAACATGAAACTTAGGCATACTACAATTTATTTCTACTACACCTTTTTTCTACCTTTATACCAAAATGTCTTCTTACAAACATTCACATAACACATGCAAAATATAAATAACTAAGGTTATAATTGTGAGAAAATCTTAAGCAGAAACAATAAAGCACAAAATTAATAAAAATGTAAAAATAGATTTGTGTCCATAGGACTTTCCACCTTTTTCCATAAAAACAAGTTTGAGCAAATTTCTATAACATGAAGTTTAATGTAATGTAAAGTCAAACCTGTCTTAAGCGACCCCACAGGGGAAGTTGAAATGGTGGTCTCTTAACTCAGGATAGACTTCTGAGATCATAATTATACAAAGACACTTTCATGAGGAATAAGTTGCTATTTCTCTGCAGTTTGTCAAGTACATGACTTTGTATTAAAATATGTATTCTGACATAATAAAACATAAAAGTGAACATGTAGCATTCCAGAAAATCTAAAACATTTCTATTTTCTATTTCATTTTGAATAAGCAAGGCCGATAGCATTCATTTTTTCTGGCACTACTGAACAATAATTACTAACAGTTTGTATGATTTTACAAGTGGGTCACTTAACATTAGGTAAATGTATAAAATGGGAAGTAAAATTAATGCTCACGTTTTACAGGAAGTGGCTTCATTCATACATGCAATTGCTTAAAATCTCAAGTGAGGAATTTAAAGTGGTCGCATAGTTCAGGTTGTTGTTTTTGGGTCTTCAATTTAGGAGCAGAGCAAAGTTGCCATTTGAAACACCTCTATTTTGACTAAGTCAAGGACCATAACTGTTACTGCCCTAATTAAAACTTACAACTAGAAACAGCTTACCAATGACGACCTCAATAAACATTTGTGTGATGTTTGGTGACTTCATGTCAATAAGTTAAGGAGCAGTGCATGCCACAAGCTTGTCATATAGAATGTCGTTTTACTAAGCTGAGGGCCACAACTGGTCTAATACAAAACTAAAACCTCGGTGCACAACTTCTCACCCCAACAGAAACATTTGTCTGAAGTTTGGTGAATCTAGATAAAGTAGGTGGAGGGGCAGTAGAAGCCTAGTTTATACCACAAAATGTTTGCTGACCGAACAGGAAATCAGTATGAAGTTTCCCTACTCCAGAACAGCATCGCAGAATACTGTTGCCTTTTCCTCAAATTTTCTTAATGAATAATGAAATTAAAATACGAAATTTCTGATTGTTTAGAAATATATAGTTTAAGCTTTGCAGCTTTGGTCTGTCCGTGTAATATAGATATTATATCGTCTTCAAACATCAGACAATTTATTCCTTTCTTTCGACTGTTCAACACAAAAATACACACAATGGTCCAAACAATTTAGAAGCACAGTGCCCTCAGACTTATTTTACCCTCAGTTTTACAAGTGTTGAGATCTTTTAAAGGGTTATAATAAAGTTACAATACCAGTGTGTTACACCGAATGAAAAGTTTGGTAATAAAATGAGCAAATATATAACAACTTACAAGTCCTGTTATAACCACCTGACTTGTCCAACTAAGTTGTGCATGATAATAATATGAAAAGTCACAACAAGGAGAGAAATGTATATAATAATATAAAATATCACATGCAGATGATAACAAATATAATACAAGAACCTTTTACCTTTTCCTCATATAACAAACATGCAGTTTACACAACTCAGTCCATCATATATGACAGAATTTTCAAGTCTATAAATACTATCTCTCTTATAATTATATACATGCACTTTTTAGAGAGGTGACTTAAAACATATCCTGAAAACAACACAGCTACCATTGGCTATAACATAAATTCAACATAAGCAGAATGGGTCATTTTGACCCTTGGGGTGGGAGGTGGGGGCTGATTTGAACAATCTATGCAGAAGTCAACAACATAATGCTATACTCCATATGTCCAAGCTCTGGACTGTGTGGTTCTAGATAAAAAGCTTTTGGAAGTTTACTCTATATAATATAAGCCTATGTAAATCAAGTGACCTACCTGGTTGTTCTTGCACGCAACACATTGTCTTGATGTGCTGAACATTTGTGCAAAGTTATTTTAAAATCAATCAATGCATGACAAAGTTACAGTTCAGACACAAATGTATGCAAATATACAGGATTCCATTACCTATAAACTCTTCAGTGTGACCTTGACCTTTGAGGTAGGGATGTGGGTCTTGCACGTGACATGTCGGCTTGATGTGTTGAACATTTGTACCAAGTTATTTTAAAATCAATCAATGCATGCCAAAGTTATAGTCCGGACATGATTGTATACAGGATTCCATTACCTAGCTCTGAGTGTGACCTTGACCTTTGAGATATAGGACTTTTTTTTGAGAGACACAGATATTTGGGCTTTAGGCCTTGTGGTTTCAGAGTAGAAGATTTTTAAACTTTTTCCTTTATAAATAATTGGCCTACTGCTTAGAGCCATATTCCCGGACAGGAACTATTCCCGGACATCCCCATTTAAACACTTTATTTTCACTAATTGTTTTGATCCAGCATAAACAATCATTCGAACTCTTGCTTTTTGATAGTTGAACAACACTCATTTGTTTCTGGTGAGTATATGGCAACAAAAATGCCATAAAAACTTACTTGTACAACATTTTTCTGTAAACATGCTTTGGGGAAAGTGTATACGCATCGCATCATGCAACATTTGGAAGAGGCACTTGACGTGCATTTTAAATTGTTAGCTTCGCTGTTCTTGGTCGCAGACGAACACAGAATTCAATTAAAGAACATATTAAACCGCTTAAAACTACGTTTACAATTTTTGCATTGAAAATGTTTTGGAATTATAATAAACTTAAAAAAGATTGAAGACGCTATAGGAGGTTTTATTGTGACGTCACATCCGGGATTTTCCGTTACAAAAATAGCATGGCCGTCAACTGTATTGAGTTCGGTCATATACTGAATGTGTATTTATACAATATAGACATTATTTATCGCAAAATAAACTAAATTCCAAAGTGTCCGGAAATGTATCCTGTACTAAGGTTGAAAACATACTTGAAAGTATACCCCGTTTGGAGCCTCATTTAGTATAACAGAAGTTGTCACAAAACAAAAACGTAAACATAGTCTTGTGGAGGAAGGGATGAGGTATGTATGGTGAAAATTTGGTCCAGTTTTGTTTTTAAAAAAACCGGCAGCTTCAGAAAATGTGTCATTTTTGTCCGGGAATATGACTCTAAGCAGTAGTGGTTTCAGAGGAGATGTTGTTAGAAGGAAAAAGTGAAGGTACAATGTACGCCAGACGGTGAGTGATTAAGGTAGCTTACTCTGGCACTTTGTGCCAGGTTAGCTAAAAATGATAATAAAACAATATTTCAGACGCATGGTATGACAAGATTATCAAAATTGTTCAACAATTATTTGACTTTAGGTCAAACAAACTTTATTTTTCTTCAATATCATTTGTAGTCTGTCCATTACACGATGTTGCATTATAAATATTTAAGTTCGGGGCTGTGATGTTTTAAACAAGAAGTTTTCCCTGTATAAGCCAATGTAAATCAAGTGAACCACAAGGCATTTTTAGCCCAGGGGTCATGATCTGAACAATCCTGGCAGAGGTTGGCAAGGAATTACTACATGCTAAATATCTAAGGTCTAAGCCCTGTGGTTTTAGAGAAAAAGATAGTTTAAATTTTCCCTACAAAAATCTTTGTAAAATAGGCCGGGTCAATTTTGACTCAGGTCATGATTTGAACAATCTTGGTTGAGGTCAGCAACGTCATGCAAAATATCTAAGGTCTAGTTAGAGTGGTTTCAGATAATATTTCGAAGTATTTTCTAAGTTTTCCACCTATAAGCCTCTGCAAATCAAGCAAACCCCAGGGCCAGGTTAAATTTTAACTTGGGAGCCTTGATTTGAACAATTTTAGTAGAGGTCTACAAGGCATTGCTTTACAAGAAAAACGTCTTAGCTGTAAGCCTTCTGGTTTCAGAAGAAAATTTCTTCATTTTTTTCTAATTTTACTGATGTAACATCATGCAACCTCTCCCTCCTCTTGCATGGTCAATTTAAACTTGTTGGTCATGATTTGAACATTCTTGGTAGAGGTCCACTAGGCAATATTACATGCCAAATATCTAAGCTCTAGACTTTTTTCAGTGCTTGCCAATAAAACAAAAGTTTGTCAGTAAAAATAAAGCAAGGATGTGTATAAACAAGACCCACAAGCAGCAAAATATTAAGCAAAGAGTAATCAAACTTAATTGTTTGATATCCTTGAATACAACAGCAAAGTTTTAAATTCATACTTCAAGTACAAATCAAGAAACATTGTCACGATGGCTATCGTCTCTTGCTAACAGACAGGTGTCATAATGGTACATAAGTATACCAACTTTCAAAATAAATCTTAAATGGAAAAGTCAACAACCGGACAAGAATGAAAATTAAAAATTTGAATGAAAAGTCAAAAAGGGCTATAATTCAAATGAAATCATTGACAGGGTTACCGTCTCCTATCTGTATTTGGGAATCATGATGGCAATCAAGTATTCTAACTTTCAAAGTAATATCTCGAACAGTTTAGTAAAAAAGTTGACTGGTACGAAAAACTTAACCAAGATTCTAAGTCAATGATGATAATGTAAACAAGCATTCAAAGTTTCACAGTGGATTTTACCCATATTCAATGTATTTGCTAAGTCAAAAGGGGCATAATTCTGTCAAAAACCTTGACAAAGTTATGTACTCTTGTCTATTGATGGAGGTAATGATGGTAAGTTTCAAAGCAATACCTCTTATGGTTTTGAAATAAAGTGGGGCGGTACGAAAACTTAACCAAGCTCAATACACTTTCTAAGTCAAAAAAGGGCCATAATTCTGACAAAAACCTTAACAGAGCTGTAAACTCTTGTCTGTTGATGGAGGTTATAATGGTAAACAAGTATGGTAAGTTTTAAAGCAATACCTCCAATGGTTTTGAAATAAAATGGGGTGGTACGTAAAACTTAACCATGGTGTGACACCAACGTGGATGCCGTGGTGAGTAGGCTAGCTCCCCTTTTCTTTAAAAAGTCGAGCTAAAAATCGATATTACCAATTGTGTAAATTACAAGTCTGTAGCATGTACAGCAATTTACTTTTTGTGATGCTGACAGTTTTAACACTTTTGTCTAGCAATCTACTTAAATAATAATTTTTAGGATCAATAATATTTACTATAAATCAACACACATTTAGAACTATTCACAATCAATTATTCTGAAAACAGACTTATACAAATGTTTTCAAAGCTACAGCTTGGGTATTCATCACCTTCAGTGCTAGTTCTAGTTAATAAAAATTAGACAGAACTACAAAATTTAATGTACTTGTTTTACATACAAAATGGCTACATTTAAATTTACTGTACCATAAATAGTCGGCAAAAAGTGCCCATTAGTCAAGGGGTATATTTTGTGTGAGAAAGCTTGTATTTTATGTGCACTCCTAATGCAAGGTGAAATTCTAAAAGTGATTTCAATATGATAATTCTTCAAACAAGAGGGCAATGACAGCATTGTATCACTCATCTGAGTATCATTGCACTTTGAATCAAGACAGTAGGTCAAAAGGTCATGATAAAGAACAGTCAAAGGAACTTCCGAAAATAAGTTTGCAAAACTGCACAATTAAGTAGTCAAAATTTCATTTCTTAGCTTGAAAAACGAAAACTAAACCAAAGTCTATGCAAGCCAAGATCAAAGTTAAAATCTGCTTTCCAAACTTTACATAATTATGGTTAAAATTTCATTGCTGCATCTTCAAAAACAGAAAAGTAGGTCCAGGTCAGCAAATGTCTAGGTCAAAATCCACATGTAAAACTGTACAATGGGCCAAATTTCATAGAGATGTACCTTCAAAAACAGAACGTAAAGGTCAGCCAATGCCAAAGTTGAAATCCACATACAAAAATACATATCCATATAGTTCAAATATCATTGCTTTAGTTTAAAAAAAACAACAAGAAGGTAGATCAGTAGGTCAAGTGACCCTGGGTTGACCCTGTGACCTCAGATAATCTAAGGTAAAGACCAACCTCATTAACTAGTATGAAGATCATAAGCCAAATGGTTCTAGAGCTTGAACACCATCAATCTGACTTCACATTTGACTTAGTGATCTAAATATCAACAGATTTCACCTACTGGTTAAGATCATCTCATCCCTTAAGTTTAAGGATCCTTTGCTTGATGATTCTCGAGTTATTAAACACAATTATAGTCTTAACTTTGTAATCCCAAGGGTCTGGTCAGTTTTGACCCTGGTGACATAATACATGTATCAACAAACTTCATAGAAGACCACCACACAATGCTATATGCTCTTGGCCTTTTTACCCTTAGGGCATGATTTGAACGCGCTTGATAAAGACCCATTTAACAATGTTACATACCAAATATCTAAAAGGACAGATCTATGTAAATTAACTAAGTAAATCAGTCCCACCATTTGCAAGATTTGGATTCTTAGGGCAAGCTTTCAACAGACCTGTCCACTGACAATGCTACAAACCAAATATCTAAGCTCTTGGCCGAAGAAGATGTGTAAAGTTTTAGTAACATAAGTCTATATTAAAACAAGTGACCCCTGGGCAGAGTCAATTTTGATATGGGGAGCATGATTTTAACAAATTTAGTACAAGACTACACTAGCTATATATAGTAAATATCTAAGCTCTAAGACTGTAGAAGAACAAGTTCTACATGAAATGGAATGGAGGATACAAATCCTTTAATTTAAAATGTGTTTCTTGCAGCTATATACCTTATCAGGTTTGACCCCTTTTCATACACGAGCCCAGTGACTGGCAGTTTGATGTCATTGGACCCATCATATTCCCAAGTCTTTTCTAGATCATGAGATATGCCGCACAGAAGTTAAGTTTGTGCTATGTGTATGAAATATATTGGGATAAAGATTTTTTTTTCTCTGTTCAACTAATAATTCAACTAAAAATGTTCATTTTTTGTGGTCAACAGTTACTGGTGTCTGTAACATAATTTTTTAATCAAGAAACACAAGACATTTAGAGCTTTTTTTCACAACACTATTTGTTCTATCATGCTCCACCATTTATAATTGATCAATGTGTCAATAGATTAAAACTTTCACTGTCAATAGAATAAAACTTTGACAAATCATTTCAAATATGACTTTAGTTTTCTACATGATTTAACTGTGCTCTGTCTTTAGGATATCATCATTGACCAGGTCTGAGGATGTGCTTGATATATTAAGTAACATTGAAGGAATGTACTTATCAATAATCTCATAGCCTTCACTGGACTAATGTTACACATTACACCTTACAATAAAAGTATTTACTTGAAGCCACTTTGCAACATCTGTCGAACAATCCTGTGATGTTTGAATTTGATTTTAGGAGATGTTGTTTGAAACAAAAAGTTGAGGACAGAAGATGATGGATACTGCAGGACATTAAAATAAATGCTGACTTTGTCATTTAATGCTAGGCGAGTTAAAATACCTAAGCATTGGTCTAATTATACAGTCTGCAAGAACTGCAATACACAAACCAGAAGCATTGTCATTGCACAAAACAATCCAGCTAAATTCACAACTTAAAAATTATAAAAATCATAAAAATTATAAAAGTTATAAAAATTCTTTGAATAAACATAATATCTAATATATCATAAATATTGGTATCACAGAGCGCTTGAGGAACATCATCAATATAGGTATCACAGATAGCTTTAGGAACATCATTAATATAGGAATCACAGATAGCTTTAGGAACATCATTAATATAGGAATCATAGATAGCTTTAGGAACATCATAAATATAGGTATCACAGATAGCTTTAGGAACGTCATTAATATAGGTATCACAATAGCTTTAGGAACATCATTAATATAGGTATCACAGATCACCTTAGGAACATTATTAATATAGAAATCACAGATAGCTTAAGGAACGTCATTAATAAAGGAATCACAGATCGCTTTAGGAACATCATTAACATTGGTATCACAGATAGCTTTAGGAACATCATTAATATAGGTATCACAGATAGCTTTAGGAACATCATTAATATAGGAAATCACAGATAGCTTTAGGAACATCATTAATATAGGTATCACAGATAGCTTGAGGAACGTCATTAATATTGGTATAACAGATAGCTTTAGGAACATCATTAATATTGGTATAACAGATAGCTTTAGGAACATCATTAATATAGGAATCACAGATAGCTTTAGGAACGTCATTAACATAGGAATCACAGATAGCTTTAGGAACGTCATTAACATAGGAATCACAGATAGCTTTAGGAACGTCATTAACATAGGAATCACAGATAGCTTTAGGAACGTCATTAACATAGGAATCTCAGATAGCTTTAGGAACGTCATTAACATAGGAATCACAGATAGCTTTAGGAACATAATTAACATAGGAATCACAGATAGCTTTAGGAACGTCATTAACATAGGAATCACAGATAGCTTGAGGAACGTCATTAATATTGGTATAACAGATAGCTTGAGGAACATCATTAATATTGGTATAACAGATAGCTTTAGGAACATAATTAACATAGGAATCACAGATAGCTTGAGGAACGTCATTAATATAGGTATCACAGATAGCTTGAGGAACATCATTAATATAGGAAATCACAGATAGCTTTAGGAACATCATTAATATAGGTATCACAGATAGCTTTACGAAAGTCATTAACATAGGAATCACAGATAGCTTTAGGAACATCACTAAAACAGGTATCACAGATAGCTTTACGAAAGTCATTAACATAGGAATCACAGATAGCTTTAGGAACATCATTAATATAGGTATCACAGATAGCTTTAGGAACATCATTAATATAGGTATCACAGATAGCTTTAGGAACATCATTAATATAGGTATCACAGATAGCTTTAGGAACGTCATTAATATAGGTATCACAATAGCTTTAGGAACATCATTAATATAGGTATCACAGATCACCTTAGGAACATCATTACTATAGAAATCACAGATCACTTAAGGAACATCATTTAATATAGAAATCACAGATAGCTTTAGGAACATCATTAATATAGGTATCACAGATAGCTTTAGGAACATCATTAACATAGGAATCACAGATAGCTTGAGGAACGTCATTGATATTGGTATAACAGATAGCTCGAGGAACTTCATTTATATAGGTATCACAGATAGCTTTAGGAACATCATTAACATAGGAATCACAGATAGCTTGAGGAACATCATTATTATTGGTATCACAGATCGCTTGAGGAACTTCATTAATATAGGTATCACAGATAGCTTTAGGAACATCATTAATATAGAAATCACAGATCATTTTAGGAACATCATTAACATTGGTACAACAGATAGCTTTAGGAACATCATTAATATAGGAATCACAGATAGCTTAAGGAATATCATTAATATAGAAATCACAGATCGCTTTAGGAACATCATTAACATTGGTATCACAGATAGCTTTAGGAACATCATTAATATAGGTATCACAGATAGCTTTAGGAACATCAATAATATAGGAAATCACAGATAGCTTTAGGAACATCATTAATATAGGTATCACAGATAGCTTTAGGAACATCATTAATAGAGGTATAACAGATAGCTTGAGGAACATCATTAATATTGGTATAACAGATAGCTTTAGGAATGTCATTAACATAGGAATCACAGATAGCTTGAGGAACGTCATTAATATTGGTATAACAGATAGCTTGAGGAACTTCATTAATATTGGTAAAACAGATAGCTTTTGGAACATCATTAACATAGGAATCACAGATAGCTTGAGGAACGTCATTAATATAGGTATCACAGATAGCTTGAGGAACATCATTAATATAGGAAATCACTGATAGCTTTAGGAACATCATTAAAATAGGTATCACAGATAGCTTTACGAAAGTCATTAACATAGGAATCACAGATAGCTTGAGGAACGTCATTAATATAGGTATCACAGATCGCTTTAGGAACATCATTAATATAGGTATCACAGATCGCTTTAGGAACATCATTAATATATGTATCACAGATAGCTTTAGGAACATCATTAATATAGGTATCACAGATAGCTTTAGGAAAGTCACTAACATAGGAATCACAGATAGCTTTAGGAAAGTCATTAACATTGGAATCACAGATAGCTTGAGGAACGTCATTAATATAGGTATCACAGATAGCTTTAGGAACATCATTAATATAGGTGTCACAGATAGCTTTAGGAAAGTCATTAACATAGGAATCACAGATAGCTTGAGGAACGTCATTAATATAGGTATCACAGATAGCTTTAGGAATGTCTTTAATATAGGTATCACAGATAGCTTTAGGAACATCATTAATATTGGTATAACTGATAGCTTTAGGAACATCATTAATATAGGAAATCACAGATAGCTTTAGGAACATCATTAATATAGGAAATCACAGATAGCTTTAGGAACATCATTAATATAGGTATCACAGATAGCTTTTTAAGTAAAAACAAGTAAAATAATTGTTGCCTTGGATAGAAGTCTCTGATAGGGGCAATTTCATTCAAAATTTGCAGTTATATGGGAAATAATTCAGCATTTAGAGAGCAACCATTATAGTCTGAAGTCTTCATAATTCCATTGAATATTTCCAATATCAACAAGTCCTATTGAAAACAATCATTATTAAATATATTAGTATTTCCTAAAGTCATACGACCTATCTTTATTTTTAATTGTTATGATGACCTTTTTGATCCTTTCCAGATTAACCGTGTAAAACTTATATAATGCTGTAAAAAAACAATATCATGTAGCGGTTGGCACATTTATCTCTACTGTTTACTGTTACCTAAATAAAGAGATCCTTATTTTTTCGTTTTATAGTAAGGTCTTTGTATCTGTCTGTATAAGGGTTTTGTATCTGTCTGTATAAGGGTTTTGTATCTGTCTGTATAAGGGCTTTGTATCTGTCTGTATAAGGGCTTTGTATCTATATAAACATGTTCATTTACTCAAAATGTTTTATCTTGGCCTGTCTAAGGTATTACAAGTAGGAGTAAATGTGTCCTTTATTTGTTTGTTTCATTCCCTTGACTGTAAAAAAAAATTGTGCTATGTTCTGTACTTTCTGTATCTGTTAATTTGTGTTGTCTTTTGTATTCTCTATATTTGTTAAAGAAAAGCCTACTCATCTTTATGGTGGAAAAATAAAATCAAGTGGAAGGGAAGCCAAATTGTTCACTTCAGATGCCCCTTCACATTTATTCATATTATGTACATTTCATTGAATATTTACATTATTACAAATAAAACTAAAACTATCACTGAAGGGGATGAATATCAAGATTTGCACTGACAAGCACAATTATTATTAAGCATTCTATAAGAACATATTTCTGAAGTATTTTGTATTTTTCTTATTGTTTGAGAATGATGCAGATTTAGTATCCTTGTCTTTGTTGTAATATACTACAATCTACAAAACAGGCATGTTTCAAAAATATCTGGGGTCAAAGTCCTCATCTAGCTCTTTCTCATCAATACCCAGTGTTTTATTTCCTGTAATCTGTTTTAGTTTCTCTATCTTGTCCAGAATCTCTTGTTTCTTCAGCTTCTTTAGCTGCTTCAGTCCTTCTTTCTTCTTCTCTTTCTCCTGTTAATAAAACATCAAATCAAAATGTACATGATGTGATAGCTAAGATTACATTTATCATGTCATATAAAGGTTTCTTACTTCATGTGGGTAGCACATCTTTGTATTAACTTTGAATTAAAAGAGCATGGCCAACTATTTATTTGAAATTGATCCTACAGCAGATGTCTTGATCACCTTTGCATCCAGCCTATGGAGCAGTACCCACAATCAGAAAAATAGTCAACTTTTTACACTGTAATTGCCCCTATCTGCAGTTTATTACAACACCTGTGGTACAACTTTACACCATAATAATGAAGACCAAACCTGGTAAAAGTATATAGAGGAGAACATTAATGAAGAACACTTTGAGGTGTTTCTATTTTTAGCACATTTGAGCAGACAACACTTTTTCTGTTTATTTTATGTTAAAAACTCTACATTTGTTGTGTTTGTTTCAATAGAATGTGGAAAATGGCAGGAAACATAATCAGAAAGCACAGTATAAATGATGCTATTCTAATTTCTGGTTTGCTGCACCACTCATGAAAATATCTCTCTTGGTGCTCACTCAGTGAAATAATGTGATATTACACCGATATCACTTCTGTTGCAGAGGCAATTTTACATTATCTTCTTTCAAACCATACTTTCTTTTTGCTATTTTTGTCTAAAATAACAGTCATAGACCCCTGTCTCTCTAAATCAACTAAACACTGTATGATTGATCTATAAACAACAATACTAGCCAGTGACATTAGAATATTTACAGTGTAAATATCAGACATGTTAACTTCTCTTCATTTAAACTCTTACCTTCTTCTTTCTCTCCTCTACCTCCTTTCTCTTTTCTGTTCTTTTAACGTCCTTACATCTGACTGTTTCATCAACGTTTCTTGGAAATGTTTTGGTCTATAATACAATGTATCAAATTTACAAAACATAATTTAGTCCGGGACCCAAAGAGCCAAAAGCCTCAAAAAAATGATTTACCCTACTTGGTTTCCTCCCCAAGGTCTGATGGTATTTTTATAAAGAGGGATGTCTGCTTGTATAGAATCAAGTGTATGTAGAAAAATTTAGGCCGGCGAAAGTCCCCAAAATGGCGGAAATCCAAGATGGCCGCCAAAATCACTAAACTTTCTTTTAAATGTTTAATTATTAGCTAAATGTCTTAAAGTCATTTTTCAAATACCTCTTTCATACATTTTACTTGTTTTTATAAGTATACCCATTATATAAGCATGCTCTCTTAATTGTGATGATGTTTCTTTTTTTTTTACTTATTAAAAAGTCTGTAACATCCGTTACAATATTGAAGTGTATGACTTGTACAATTATTCACTAATTAAAACGGCAAACTGTTATTTTCAGAAAGTAATAATCACCCTATTTTGGTCATTTCTGTTATAAACCAGGAAATTTAACCGTTTACGTTTGCTCTATGCTTGATAATAAAGATTACACGCATTTGTATAAGATGCTGACTCTACGTTACCATAAGAAAATTTGCATCTGTGTTAAAAAAAATTTGTTATTCATAGTTCAAATGTAAAAATTATAGCCTCAACTATTTCTGTTGAGACAATTTACCAGATCTGTGACATTTTGCAATAAGTTCTCTGCTTTTTGCAATATGTGTCCTGATATTTCATCTCAACGTTGTAATTTACATAACAAAATAAAATATGTTACTTTTCATTACAGTTTTATATTATTCGAAACAGACTAAGTTTAAAACAAATTATCTACACTCAATTTACTCAAACTGACATAAGGTCATGCCTGTTCTTTTAAGGAAACTCATTTTCTGAGAAGTTGGGAGTATATCTACATTTTATATGTTAAATATATTGCATGCACATGTTACTGTGAACTGAATTGTAAAAGTTCAAGTATGAATTTAGATATTATAAATCTAATATTTTCAGCAGTCGGTGACACATTCTTTCATGCAAGATAACTAACAAAGAATAATTGAAAAGTTGCTACCAGATATTATACTGCTGTGTTATATTTAATGTACTTTACTTTACACTGATATTGTATACTTTAATGTGTATTGCGTTACTATACAACATATATTGCTTTATTCATATTAGAACATATATATGCTTCATTTATTCATTCATTCAATGATAAATAATCAATTTATAGACATAAATCTATAGTCATATAAATTATGGATAAAAAGTATATAATATATTACACTCGGGTTTTAATTACAAACTTCAAACCCGTAAAAACAAAAAACGTAATAAATACCTATACTTCAGACCTATGGGCTTACAAAATGTATGAGCTATATTGGCTTAGGAACAACATATTGCATGTAAATAATACAAAATAATAATTAATTATGCATCAGTCTTGTCTCTATTTTGATATTACCACATACAGTTTGAATAAAGTATGATTACACTACCTATTAAAGTATAAAGCCTTGGACAGTAATAAAATGCTATTTACAAAGTATAGCAACTTTCTCTTTAGCCTCGGATGTTTTATCAAGTATTAGTAAGAACTCATAGGAAGAAGTTTACGATATCCCAAACAAAAAATATTAACGAAAGAATTAAAGTTGGCTGTTCATTTTGCCTTTAAAACACATCATTTATTTGGCCTCACTTATCCAAATTACATTTCAAAAACTGATTACATTTACATGAATATCATTTGCAAAGTGAAATATATAAGAATTAAGAGACGTTACTTCTTATCATATGAAATTGACCTTATTTTAACAGTTCATTTTAAAGCTCTATCTTGCATATTTTAGAGCTAATACAGTTACAGTCGGTACCACTGCCAGTTTATAATATACAAAATTCTACCGACACAGTAATTAACAAGTGAATAAGACCTCTATGGAATCATAGTGTAACATGTATCTTTATTCATTTTTGTGGCTCGACTATTCGCGAATTAGGAGGGCTATAACAGTCAATTTTGCGGCAATTTGGTTAAAGTTTTGCATGGAAGGTACTATCGTGGCCATATCTCATTTACCACTTATGGGATTGATTAGAAACTTCCTTGATGTTTTCAAGGGTGTCAGACTGTCGAGCTAATTAAATCTTGTATTTATTTTAATCACATTATGGCCCTTCTTTGACGTAGAAAGTTTGCATGCAAGGTACTATTATGCACATAATTATCTTATTGACCACTCATCAGATTTATTGAAATCTTCAGTATAGTCTTTAGGGGTATCAAATAATCACCTTATTTAACTACTGACTGAGTTTATTACAAATTATGGACCTTGTTGAACTTAAAATGTTTGGTAAATATTTTGCATGCAAGCTAAATTTTTTTCAAGTGTCATGTGAAAGCTACTATTAGGCATATATCTTAGTTACCTTTGAAACATCTGGACTCCAGAAATCAAGTAGATTACTATTGACAGCATGAGTTACAAATTATAGCCCTTGTTGAAATTAGAAATTTTGGTTGAAGGTTTGCATGCAAGTAACTATAACTCACTTATTTCAGTAATCACTTGAAACTTCATTATTGTCATCAGGGGTGACTGACATTCAAGTGAGGCGACTCTTGTAGAATTTAATTCGAATTTAAGCTCTTGTTTGACTCAGAAAAAATGATTGAAGTTTTGTATGCAAGGTGCTATCATGCATACATCTTAGTAAGCCATTTATGTGATTTATACGAGACTTCAATAAAGACTTCAGGGTAATCAAACAAGCAGGTTAGATAACTCCTGACTGGTTTACTACAAATTATGGCCCTTGTTGCAGTAAGAAACTTTTGTTAAAGTTAGCAAGTGAAAGAACTATCATGCGCATACTTCAGATATCACTTGATATGTGAATTATTTGAAACTTACCAATAGTGTTCAGGCGTATCAAACAATTAAGTTTGATAATTCCGGACTTAATTTACTATTAAGTATGGTCCTTGTTGAATTTAGAAACTATGGTTAAAGTTTTGTGTGCAAGATACTAGTACCACCATGCACATACCTTAGTGTTATTGAAACTTAGCAATAGTAATCGGGGATATCGAACAATTAAGTTACCACAGATAACTTTTGACAAGTTCATGATTACAATTTTCTACTTTATACTTCGAGAGTCAACAGAATTTCGCTTTGCTATTTACAGATGTTTTGTGCCATTGACAAGCACTGAGAATGGTCGAACATGCTTTCTTACGGACAGTGTTTCTTAATATTTTTTCGGACCATGAGAAAAACAAAACTTTATAGCAATGTTTAATGGTAGAATGTTTTGGCCATATTCATTTGCTTGATAGATCAGTCAACTATAGGTCATACAGAAATACTGCACTATAACTATTAAAAAAATAATAAAGCTATCACTCCTCCATGTGCCGCCTTGACAAGTTATTCTACCCATTTGTAAGCTGCTCAAACTCATTTGGACACAGTATTTATGTAATGCTGGACGGGCTTAAAAAGCTATCAAACCCTGTAACTGTTTGAAATGAATGTTTATAATATAGGTACCAGAAATCAAGCAAAATTGTAAAATATTATCTAGCTATTGTTTTCCGTTTTACGTTTAAAGTGGAAAAACTAAATTAGCTTTTCTCTTAAATAATGTATTAAAATACTTGGAGAAAACTTTCAAGTCAGTTTTTGCTCTTTTGACAGTTCCAAAAGTATCATTACCAAGTCTCGAAGTACAGAAAGTGTGAACGAATCTCACCAATACTAGAATTTTGAACAAGAACCTTCTACATCCTGAATGAAATATTTAGCTTAAGGTACACCATTCTGGCATAATCATAAATACTACGTTTGAAAAAGTTGTAATTTTATTGTTATATTGCTCAATTAATTTGAAAATATTTTGATAAAATGAATGCAACTCTGACTTATAAGGTTGACCAGTCTGTATAGTTGAATATACTGATTACCCATATAAATAAACCAAAGTAACTCAAGTGCATACACACTCATCAATTTTTCTAAGTATGCACAAGCTCAAACAAGTGCCATTTCAAAATCATTTTTAAAGATACGCTCATGGAAATTAATATTTTTTTGTAACATTCATTGTCCTTATACTCGGTATAAAGTTGATGAGATGAATGGCAATTTCATTGTCTCATAGAGTTCTCAATGATAAATTCACAAAATCGTAAATTATGATATTTTCTAAAGGTTCAGTTTTTTGTTGAAAAACTATTTCTGATATCATTTTCTGATGAGTTACATAATATCTTGCAGTGATCAAATATCCTCCGATCACTAAATTCATTGACAGAGTTAATCTTTTTAGCCTTACAGGAATGTCCATTCCTGTGTATTTGTCTAACAAACCTCGCTATAAACTGGTTCCGTACAGTGCTTTATTTTCTACAAAGTGAGGTTTTAACATTACAAACTGACCATGAGTGATTCATGAAAAGTATCAAATACCAATTTGGCAAACCTACAAACGAGTCGAAAAACCACATCAAGGTACTCATTTGCCATTTCACCCAGTTGAAATGTAGTTTAGCATTAGAATCAGCCAAGACTCTCAAATTCTTTTTTTCATTTTTCAGGGACATCTTCTTTCTGCTAATTTTATATGTGTGAATCATAAGTTATGTATTACACCCAGATTAATGACATTCTATTAATTTAAACGTAATTATTTTTATGTTTATGTCATTTGTAACATATCATGCCAAGCTATGCACCTTGGCATTTACAAGTTTATGCATGCTACATTATGGCAATGCCCGAGACTCAAACATAAATCCCCGGGAATACGAGAAACTTTCTTCCCATTTCTGATTATGAGGATGACCTAAGGTCTGTAGCAAACTTCATATAAGGAAAAAAATAATGCAATTTATGACGACAACAACTGAAATATGTATTTTTTCTCGTAAATAACATTAAAATAAAGTTGCTAAAACGTGTACTGTTTTATAAGTCACAAATTTACATCCTTAGCCTCACGAGAATACGAGAAAACAGGATATATACATACCAATCTTTGATTATATGTTTATGAAAATATTCACAAAAACGTCTTTAAAATTAAATAGACTGCACTATTTCTTGAGGCTGTAGTGTATTCTACTAATATTATCAATATTTTACTTGTTAGATTATTACAGTTTTATTGACAATATTAGTAGTAATGTAATTTATACTTGTTATAATACAGTATTATTATGAATGAACAAGGATGTATAGATTTAGTATGTTTCATGTGTAACTATTACTTGTTATCAAAATTTCGTTTTTACAAAACTAGCTTTATTAAAACAGGACGTAATGGCTAAATGAAATCATTGATTTTACTTTAAACAGTCACGGAACGTCTTATTGGTAATGCAAGTTACATACTGTGTTATATAATGTTAATCAAACAAAACAATTCCACAGAATATTTCACATCAAAGGAGTCATTTTTCCAGTTAGTGATGCAACTAAAAATTTGAGCCATTCTACTTAGTCAACATTCAGAATTTAAGTAACGTATTTTTATTTGAAAAAAATCTGTAACGTAAATTTCATGCCTTTTCTGTATAATGCTAGACTTAATTTATATATCCAACATATACTAATTCATACTTTAAACTTAATAGCGAGTAACACATTATTTTATGAAGCCATTCTCAGTATTGATATCTATAATAGCATCATAAACATCGCTATTTATGGTAACGTACACGTACATAAAATCCTTTAAACGTAAATCTATGGTTTACCTATGTATAATTTCTATCAAAGGGATTTTGTATTAGAGTCGTTTGATAACTTATAGTCATTTTAGTCAACTATCAGATGATTCTGTCCAAAGAAGTATAAAATTGATCATGAGAATGAAATATTTGAAGAAATTATCAAAATATCTTACTCGTAACGTAAAATACATGGATATAAAAAGAAAAATATTTGTCAAAATTGCGTTAAACATAATTTCTAATATATAACTTCAACATTAAATAGGATTTTATAAGTAAATTAGCACTAGTGATAGTTTTTAGAAATATGTAATACACATATGTCCATTTTTAGGATATCTTACTTATTTTGGCGGCCATCTTGGATTTCTGCCATTTTGGGACTTTCGCCGGCCTAAATTTTTCTACATACACTTGTTTCCATACAGGCAGACACTTGTCTGTTCAAAAATGACATCAAACCTTGGGGAGGAAACCAAGTAGGGTAAAGTGAAATTTTGGGCCGTGGGTCCCGGACTAATTGTACATAGTGTGAAACATTCTCTTCATAAAATCCTACAAGTGTCCAAGAAATACATGTAGATCTTGAATCAAGGTAGGACCAACAAAATATTTGAATACTGTAACAAGCAGATTGCAGTAAATAGTTTCTGGCAGTTCTTATCTGTACAGCTGGGTATAACCTGGGACGAATATATACTATCGGGATTGGAAACGGCTACTGATACGCTAATCCATTATCGATTTTTATTGCCGTCCGTGGCCGACATTTTGAAAGATAATTTGCATTTTTTCCCGTACACATAACAACAAAATACGCCAATTTCAAGCACTTTGAAGTGTTTTCAAACACTAGAAACATTACTTGTCTTTGATTTGAAATTATATTTTTCAGCACACAACTTGATACAAAGTCAAAACATACTGCGAAATGCAACTGGTCATTTCAAATCTTTTTTCGAATCCGTCGCCATTATTGAGAGAACTTTCTTGAAATACAGATTTAATCACTAACAAACGGTGGTAAAAATATTTTACAGTATATAGAATGAAATAATTATAAAATGCCATCACCATATCTAGTATTTCATTGTCAACATTTGTCGAGTATTATAGCTTTGTTTTACGCTTTCTGCCGCTTCCATTTCTAGATTCAAGATGGCCGCATCCCGTTCGGACGGCCATGAATTTTGCTATATATTGTGTCGTTTCACACTCCGTTAATATTATTGCTCCAGGTATAACTTGTCAGTTGCATATTAAGAGCAAGCATATACAGGTTTGAAACCCAAATACTGGTTAAAACACCTGCACAGCTGGTTCAAATAACTAGGCAGATTATAAAATCAAACTTAACAAGTAAAATAACCCAAAATTTGTGAATTCATTTTTCATTTTGTATTTTTCATAAAAAAGTGTTTTCTATCAATTTTTATTGTTAAATCTATACCAACTACTGTAGGCAGTTCATAATTTTGCGTCTCCAAAACATGATCAGATATACAGAAACAGTCAGATGAGCTGACCTCTACAGCAGGAATTTAAATATAACAAGCAAATTCATTGAATTGGTATCCCATGCTGTATAGAGCAACATTTCTTAAAGGAGAAAATTTTGTTTTTAGCCATTTTGGTATAGGGTTATTAAACCATTTGTGCCAAAATTAAATGAAGTTATAGCAACTGAATTGAAAGAAAAAGATTTCTTGAAAGTTTTTTTTGTAGATTATATACTGTAGAGGAAAAAAAGAGTGTGTAAAAGGTAAAGCATTTGTTTATTATAGGGTCACCCCTATTTAAAGGGCCAGCCATATCTGACTTATGAGACACCTTCTTTCTAAGCACATTTACCTCCCGAATCCTATCCTTTTTAAAGCCAGGCACCAGACAGGTAGGCATACAGTAACCATTGTTTAACTAGCTGGTGGCTCACCAACTGGCCTTATCAGAACGGACCCCTGCTGGGATTCAAACTTTTGACCTCACGCTCCCAAGGGGAATGCCTAAACCACTAGAGCAAGGGAGTCGGTATGTGTAATTGAAACAGCCCCCACCCCTGGGGACTTATTTCATTGAGTATGAATTTACTGCTTAAGGATGAATTTCCCTTTGCAGTTTTGGTCAAGGACTGTAAGATTATTAATTTGACCTGTCAATGCTAAGGATGGTTGGACAGACAGCTACATGAAAGGAAAGATGGATAACATAAAATTACTATCCCTCTACCAAAGCCCAGGAGAACTACTATAGATACTGCAGTGCATACCTCTGTAGCATCAGGCTCTTCAAAACGGAAGTTATATTTCCTCTCAAATGAATCTTGTTTTACAAGCAGTTCCTCTTCTTCTAAGAAGTCCTCATCTTCATCATTAACAATCTCCTCATATGTTGTCATACTGCGAAAAAGGTATAAAAATGTAAATAAAGTCAGAAAGAGGCATTTATAATGAGCACATATCAAATTGCATATAAACGTATTATAGTGGAAAGATGAGCAATGGAGTATTTTAAAACTTTCAATACATACAACATTTCAAACCTTCCATATTGTCTTCATTTGGGATCATAAATGAGTGGATTTTAAAATTTAGATTTTAGCAAAGGAAGTACATGTAATCTAAGAGAGATACAGTAAGTTCATTCAGAACTGATCCTATAGCTGTATAAAAATTACATCTTCACAATCTTTATAGCTACAGATCAACTATGCATCATTACCATGATTACTGAGCAGCTTTTACAGAAAATGGTCTAAGTTCCATAAGATTTCTGGTTTATGTTAAGATTTACTCTCATAGATACATGAGACAAGGTATTTTAACAATTCAGTCTTAAGAACAGATAGGGCTCGATTAAAATCTTAACATACAATTTTTTTGTAATAAATGTATTGATGCTGGCAGTTTTTATTCGAACCAAAGAATAAAATATATATACCCTTCATCATTCTCTATATACTGTTTGTTTAGTATGTAATTTTTCAAAAATTTCTCTCCTTCATCCAAGTTCTTATTTTGCCAGTAGTTCTTCAATGGTTCCTGAAGTTAACAAAGTACATATTTTGTCACATTTAACATGTACTACTAGATTGTAATGTCAATCTATAATTCAGAGTCTATTGCAATTTCATGTAATCTAAACAGAGAGACATATCTATTCTACTAAATAACTGATTTGAGTTTCATGAAGAAGTAAACAAGAGCTGACAGTAGGACAGTGCTCTCGAATGTTTCAGTGCTTACTTTGACAGTTAAAGGCAAAACAAGGACTGTATAAACAAGGGCCAAAAGTAGCAAGATATTAATTAAGTTCAGAGTGATCAAACTTAAATATTTGATATCCCAGAATACTACAGAAAAGTTGTAGATTAATACTTCAAGCCGTTGATATATGTGCAAGACAGTTCCAGTTGCACACAAGACTTTAACTAGGAATTTCTAAGTACAAATCAAGAAACATTTTCACAGAGTTATCTTCTCTTGCTTACAAATAGGTGTCGTTAAGGTTCATAAGTACTCCAACTTTCAAAGTAATATCTCAAAGGGTTAAGTCAATAGTGAACTTTAACCCTATTCAATGTATGTTCTAAGTCAAACTAGAGCTATCACTAAATGTGATTAATACCCCCAAAAGACTTGCTTTATAAACTGAGAAAGTTCGTAGTAACAGAATACCTTGCAAACAAACTAAAAAGAGATATTGTTCTTGGCAATAACTTTGTAATTTGTCAAGATAGAGTTATGGTTCTTGTATACGGCACTTCCTCTCATTGTGCTTCATCATTATATGAAATTGTATTGAATTCCAACCAGTAGTTTTCAAGTTATGCTCCGGACAAGGAAAAGCAACAAAGGGCAATAACTCTGTAATTAGTCAAGATGGAGTTATGGTTCTTGTGCACTGCATTTCCTGTCAATGTGCTTGACCATCGTATGAAGTTGTACAGTACCGCTTATAATGAACTCCTCGGGACCTATCAAATTTGTTCCTTATATCCGGAGTTCCTTATATCCGTATATCGAACAAGTTCCTTATATACGATGTATATATATCGAACTAAAATATATATCGAACAAGTATTTTTACAGTCAAATATAATAAAATCCAAACCATCAACTTTTGATTTTCCTACCTCCTTTTGAGGAGTTATGAAGATATATAACTGTTACATGTATCCTTTTTCTATACCCGAAAATCTATGTAAAATAATTGCAAGAATTTATAAAACATAAAAAAGACGATTGAAGAAAGCTGATTTTCGCTCACTTGCCATAACTTGAAATATTTTACAAGGTATTTTTCCCAAAATGGGAGTTCATCCGGTCTGCATGCTAGAAACGCTCAAAATTATTAACTTAAAATATTATCACTTGAATATCGTCTTAGCAATTATGTTTGTACTCTCATTTAACTAGTTTACTAAAACGTTACACATTTGTAATGATTTACTTTTATGAATAATAGCTACAATTGTGCTATAAAAATACAATGCAGATGGCAAAAGAAAAATGCAAAATTAACAGATTTTTTTAAAATTTTTCGGGACATATTTGCAGTTCGATATATACGATTACTTTACTATACATTTTGCATTGTTGGGCCTGAAAATAGTGTTCCTTATATCCGAAGTTTCCTTATAACCAGAGTACGATATACCGGTAACCGTAAATTTTTACATTAAACAAAGAAGGGAAAAAATCGGGCCAAAAAAAACTGTTCGTTATATCCGAAGTTACGTTATATCCGGAGTCGATATATACGGAGTTTACTGTATTGAATTCAAGTTTTACTCCGGACAAGGAAAAGTAACAAAGGGCAATAACTCATTCAAGATGGAGTTATAATTCTTGTGCACTGCACTTCCTCTTAATGTGCTTGACCATTGTATGAAGTTGTATTGAATTCCAATGAGTAGTTTTTAAGTTATGCTCTGGACAAGGAAAATGCAAAAGACCGCCCGACCGACCGCTCGCCCGCCCGACCAACCATCGGGTGACTCCTATATACCCCCCTAAACTTCGTTTTGGGGGTATAATAAGGGGCATAATTCTGACAAAAAGCTTTTCACAGTTATGCACTCTAGTCTGTGGATGGAAATAATTATGGTTATTAAGACCCTAATATGGTAAATTTCAAAGCAATATCTGTAATGGTTTTCAAATAAAGTGGGGTGGTACGAAAAACTAAACCAAGGTCAATACACATTCTATGTCAAAAAAGGGCCATAATTCTAACAAAAACCTGAACAGAGTTATGTATTATTGTCTGTTGATGGAGGTTATAATGGTTAACAAGTAGGTGTGACACAAACGCGGACTCCGAGGCGAGTAGGATAGCTCCCCTTTTATCAAAAAAGTCCAGCTAAAAACAATTTGAATATACACAAATGTACATGTATTACTGCTATACCTTTTCAAGAAAGGTGGTCGAATCATATCAGCAAAGTAAGACAGTATTTCGGGAAGCTGTTGTAGATCAGCCAGCATGTCCATCTTCAAGTTGGGTGTGAAATGGGAGACACACATTACTTTGAAAGGCACTGAGGATGAGATTGCATGCCTGTAAACATTTGGGGAAGATGACATCACAAAATGCGTAGTGATAGTAGCACAGGAACTCTGGCAAGTCATGCTATAGGACTAGTAGTACTCATGTTACCTGTTGAAAAAACAGAATACAATTTTGTATCTACACTTTTAACTGATTTTTTAGTTACACTGCAGCATTTTACGCTCATTCTATGCATTATATTATAGGAGAGTGTTGGTGTAGAGGTTAAGGTGTCCGACGCTCATCCTGGAGGTTGCGGTTCCAGACCCACTGGGGTCACGACCATACTTTCTTATATGACACCTGGTCAGTACTGGTTTTTCCTAGAAGTGGACTCGAGAATGACTCGATAAGCTACAAGCTTTCTTCACAATCAAGCTAAAATGAATTAGTATTATAATTACAAGACCAACTATTGTGGCTTTTTTTTATACAGCCGTGGCCATCAAACTGCAGCATCTTATATTAGTTTAACTAAGACTATACACATCTGTGGATACATAAAGTGGGAGAATCCATTATAAAATTACCGCTTAGAATAGGGGTGTCGTTAGTACACTCATGTCGTTAGTACTAGTGATAGAAATCGGTTGAATTTTTCACAATCGATTATCGGTTCAATCGGATGGGGTATAATCGATAACCTTCCGATTAATAATCGGTTGAACCAAAAGTAACATGCAAGCAAGGCGCTACAATGTACACCATTACATGAAGTAGTTTCTGCCACAATTATGGCAGGTTAACCCTTTATAATGCTGGAACAGTAAATAGGTAATGCTACATGTCACCAATCGAAGCATTGGGCATAAGAGATTTTTAAAGGGAATATTCAAAGGTTTTCTTATAGAAACCTGTGTAAAATCAAGAGACCCCAAGGCCTGGGGTCATGTTTTCAACAATATTGGCCTTCCGGTAAGGGCCAGAAACTGGTAGAAGACTAGAAGATGTTTTTGAAATAAATTGTTAACACAGAACTGATGGCCGAGTATGCTTTTATCTCCCTTGGGTATGGTATAAAACTTTTACCGCGACGTCGTGGACCGGATATGTGTAATCGATTATTATCGCCCTTCATTAACCGATCGTCGGCGACTAGCGACAATCGGAACATCACTAGTTAGTACATGCGCTTAAATTTCAACCTTTCGTTACGTCATTTAATACAAAATTAAGACAATGTGGCAGATCTTATATACAAGGTAAAAGGATTTATAAGCTCCTTATTTGCAGTATGTCATTTTTTTCCTAAAATGCCTTTTTCACATCATACTGTCCATGTTTTGCCAAAATGAGACACTTATGTCGTATTCGGCTTCTGACAAATTTACCTGCCTGCCGAAATATTTACTTGTTCAAATTGAATTTATTTTCCTGTGAAATCGATATGTCCAGTCTACATGTAATGCCAGCTCAGCTTGACAGTGAACACACAACTTTTCTTTTGTGCATCTCTGCAAGGATGTCTGTTTACACCATGCTCGTAAAATACATGTACAGATCTATTTAAATATGTCCATTTTACATTGACACCGTAAGGATTGTAATATTGTTTATAAAACATGTTTGAACGTAGATTCTAAATTTTCAAGATGTGCCATCGTAATCTATTCAGTCATAGAAAGTAACCTATAATTCCGTTTCAACTTTGTCACAAATTTTGTTAAATTAAACAGCATTGAGATGTATTTATCTAATTACAAAAATTTAAATACCTTTTTTTAAGCAATGCAACTCAAAAAAAAGGTAGGGTAGTACACGTGTTGTAATCTATCAATCGAAACCTGGCTACTGAGGTATGTAGTACACCCCTATTTTGAGCGGTTATTTATAATAGAATCTTCCATTTAAAGTTGTATCGGATTTAAGCTAGTGTAAAACGTCTCTGTTTGAAAGTATACTAATGGAAAATGCTGCAGTTTCATGGCCACGGCTGTATATTTGACAGAAAAGCACTTTGAATCAGTCTGTCTTATTTCTTTTCATGCTTTCAAAGAAGGCACACACTTTTCAAGCTGAACGCTTGTAAGCTGATGCAAAGATGTGCCATGTTGGCACTAGCTCTAGGAGTTTTGCACAGGCTCTCTATGTTCCAAATAATATCTATGAAATAATGAACAAAAGCTTACCTTGTATAAGAAATGTGTGGGTTGATTTAGCTCTGCATTCCTTAGAAAAAGTGACAGAAACATGGAAAGGTCTATCAACAGTTGTGCATACATTCCCAAACCCTGAAATGGAATGCACAAAGCAATTAGTTTCAAAAAATTGGTGCTCTGTTTGACGTTTTGTTTCTACTTGCAAAGTTGTCGTGTATTTGCAAAGACTGTAAAACACAATCAGTAACAAGATGACTTTTTAGGGTCCCCAAGGTAGGTCTTAATACAGGAACTATACTGTATAAACATTGCATGACACCCACTAGACTTTATGTAAGTTTACTTATCAATTTAAATCATTTGCAGCATTAAGTGTTTATTTTCATGGCCTGAAATGGCACAACCATCTTAAGTAATCACACCAAACGAAGACTCCTAATCCATTACACAGCATTGTGAGTTATTTGTATCCAAATCAAACTGAAAACAAGTCCGCCCAGCGCATTTTACAATTGGATAACCTCAGTCATTCTTGCACCAATGTGATCCAAATTTTTCATTCAGCTTCCCTCAGTGATATTTTATCATGTTTTAGCTAAGAAGTTGCGGTTGTGCAATGTCAAATAGAAACAAGAGCACCGCATATGGATGCCAGACGCTCGTCTGATTTTAAGTTCATTTATTACAATTTTATAAAGTGACATTATAATTTATGCCCATTTTTTTCAAGTAAAAATCCAGCTGAATTAGGTGTGTGTCAAAAAGGGTAAAGGAAATGATAGCTTTTAACCCAATACACCTTACAACTCTTCTTACTGTTTTTTTTCTATTTTTAGTTAGTGACCTTGACAATGACCCCAGGAGCCCCAAAAACCAACTCTATCTTCTTAAATACTTACTACAAACGAAAGTTGGGTCAACAGTCACTAAAGATATTGAAAATATAACAGTTTTCCTAATTTTAGTAACAGTGACCTTGACCCCAGAAGCCCTAAAAAGCAATCTAATTAAAGATATTCAAAAATACTTTTTATACACTAAGTTTGGTTGTATTATGTTGACTGTTACAAAAATATTGCGAGTGTGAAACTTTCTAAGCTAAGAAGGGGCAATAATCCAGCCAAATACATAACAGGGTTATGTAACTTGTAAAACTCTTCCTTTATTCTACTGTACATTTGATAGCAAACAGGTATTCAAAGTTTGAAAGTGATAGCTTTGATAGTTTGCATGTTAGTGACTCAAATGCAAAACTTAAACAAATCTGACTATAGTTAAAAATGACAAAGTCCAAAAATACTAAAATATCCCAGCCCCCCTCCCCTTCCAAATGTGTGACTCAAAAACATATTTAATAAGTTGAAGTACATTATCCATTTATAGTTTATGAAAAATTTGAAATCAATCAAACAAAAAATGAAGAAGCTAAAAGTATGTCAAATTCTCAAAATCAACCAAAATCCATCAAAATTCATGATTTTACCCCAAAAAACAGGTCAGACTCAGCAGCTGTAGGGTACAATGTGAAGAAGCATATTAGATGAACACGTTTCCCAAGTTTCAAAGTGATAGCCTTGATAGTTTCCATGTAAGTGACATTAACGCAAAACTTAACCAATGCAGACGATAACGACGACAATCAAGTGACGACAATAGCTCATCATTTTTTTCAAAAAAGCAGATTAGCTAAAAAGGCATTCCATTATATATGCCAGTTCTAGGCGTCATATGGAGTATAATAATATGGCTCATGTGAGTGCTGTACGTTTGGCAAGTTAAAGAGACAGGAGCCACTGTCTCTGGAACGGGAAACATTCCGTATCTTGTATAATCCCCTAAAATAACTTAACTCTTCTAGGGAGTGTTGGTCATACGGAATTGGAATGCACATTTGATATGTTTTGTATTCTTATTTTACATGTCCGAAAAAACGTACTGAACTATATATATACACACACATGTGTTTTAATACAATAGTTATTTGATTAATTAATGGTAAAATTTTTTTTTTTTTTTAATAAAAAAAAAAAAAAAAAAAAAAAAAAAAAAAAAAAAAAAAAACAAAAAAAAAAAAAAAAAAAAAAAAAAAAAAAAAAAAAAAAAAAAAAAAAAAAAAAAAAAAAAAAAAAAATAAAAAAATAAAAAAAAATAATAAAAAAAAAAAAAAAAAAAAAAAAAAAAAAAAAAAAAAAAAAAAAAAAAATTTTAATAATAAAAAAAAAAAAAAAAAAAAAAAAAAAAAAAAAAAAAAAAAAAAAAAAAAAAATAAAAAAAAAAAAAAAAAAAAAAAAAAATAAAAAAAAAAATAAAATAAAAAAAAAAAAAAAAAAAAAAAAAAAAAAAAAAAATTAAATATAAAAAAATAAAAAAAAAAAAAAAAAAAAAAAAAAAAAAAAAAAAAAAAAAAAAAAAAAAAAAAAAAAAAAAAAAAAAAAAAAAAAAAAAAAAAAAAAAAAAAAAAAAAAAAAAAAAAAAAAAAAAAAAAAAAAAAAAAAAAAAAAAAAAAAAAAAAAAAAAAAAAAAAAAAAAAAAAAAAAAAAAAAAAAAAAAAAAAAAAAAAAAAAAAAAAAAAAAAAAAAAAAAAAAAAAAAAAAAAAAAAAAAAAAAAAAAAAAAAAAAAAAAAAAAAAAAAAAAAAAAAAAAAAAAAAAAAAAAAAAAAAGGGAAAAGAAAAAAAAAAAAAAAAAAAAAAAAAAAAAAAAAAAAAAAAAAAAAAAAAAAAAAAAAAAAAAGTATAAATTTATTTACTCTGGATTGAAAAACAAGTTCTTACGAATTATATTATCATCACTCTTCAGACTTATCATACATGTAGATGGAATCAACTTTGAAGAGAATGAGAGAGACAATGTGGAATTATCTTTGGCTTACCTAAGAACACTACCACTACTTAGCTTTAGTGGAGCTTGAACCCGGGACCCTCTGATCAAGAGGCAAAGGCGCTACCACTGAATCAAGGAATTTACAATAAATATAGTAAGTAGAATGCCAAAATGCCTCTCTTGGATAATAAAAGCTCTTAATAAATGAGAACTGTCACAAAGGGTGACTATTTGTCCAAGAACCAGCATTATCTGATAACAAATATGTAGGTCCAAGGACTATGTAGGACAGAGGCACCATGATAACAGTATGCCACATGTATTTACGCTTCATTGCATTAATATCTCAACTGTATTATTGGAGTCCTTTAAAAATCTGTGAAAGAACTTTTTTACAATGGACAGAATGTATTGCCAATCACTTAACTATAAGATATCTCCCATATAACCTTTCAAACTGTCATTGAAATCATCTTTTTACACAGTAAATATTTTACCAGGAGTCCAGATGATCATTCAGGAATCCTTGAAGAGCTCTCTGTAGTTGAGCAAACACAGCAGTAGGTATCCACTTCTCTTGACTAGGTTTCATATTCAATATCTCCTTTCACCTTTGATCGTTCACCTCCAAGTACGACATGCAAACTTAACAAGTCATGCAGTGCAACTTGTTCAAGGCCTGAAACAGTGTTATATAGGGATACTATCACAGGAATAGCAATCCAATTATATAAGCTTAGTCACTAAAATGCTTCTTTTCTAAGTCTGTCCTATATTTGCCACTAGAATGCATATATTCACAGTACTGAGGAAAACAGAAAATTGTAAAAGGTTATTAATGATTTAAGGATTAAAGTTGTGTTTTGGACGCAATTTCTATACACACTGACAAGGTGAACAATACCCCTGTTGCAATGGCCTTTTGTCAAAGCCTGTAATGATGTATCCTGCCATGTATAGTGAAAATCCCATATGTACTTTGGAGATGAAGCACAACACAATAACTTTAAATTCTTAACCAACATATGTCAGTCATATCTTCACCTCATGGTGATGATGCAGGTGGTCATGTGTACTCAGTTTCATTGCATTAAATCAAAAACTGAGGAGAGAGTTGTCACAACCGAACTCCCAACCAACCAAACATATGATGACTGCTATATACCCCATTCAAACTCAAACATTTTGGCAAGGTGATAAAAACTTACCAACTCCGGCTTAGACAAGTAGGGTCAGAGCTATTGATACAGTATCCATGCCAAGGTCCGTCTACATCCTGGACATCACCTCCTGTAACAGTGTGGGCACTGTCTGTGGTAACAACTTCAACTTCTGTGTCATCTGGCAAAGTAAGTGGAAAAGTTGTTTTCAAAACAAGATATTCAAGTGTTGCTAGGCAACATACTGGCCCCTACCAGCATGGACCAATACTCAAAAGAACAAATTTAAAGTCCTTTGTGGCACTGTTATTAAAGGGACTACTATTAATGTATGTAAGGAGTGACATAGATCTTGACCTAGAACATTTAGAAGCTACACTATGCTCTCAATATTGAATATACTAATTGATAACTGATTCTGTCAGGGCATACTATAATCCTTTAACTTTTGTTCCAATATTTACATGTTTCCATGACATTGCAGTTTGCACATTTACCCAGCAAACACGCGACGTCGGTACAACGCTGGATCAACGTTGGATTTTGGTCACGACGTCGGCGACCTCAATCCGACGTCAATCCAACGTCAAAACCCCGACATCTATATAACGTCGGTGTCCGACGTTGGAACAACGTCGGATTGAGGTCATAATTCTAAAAGCTTGTAATCTCCGGAAACTATTTTATTAAATCGTGTGATCAAATTGATAACTGCAACTTCGTTGAAGTTTTTGTGGTTTTTTATTATCAAATCCTAGAAACTACTGCCCTATTTCAGATAGGTGGCGCTGCAATATGTGGGAAATATATTTGTAGGTGGCGCATTTCAACGGATGTAAACATTTTACTTTTAAATCTAAAGCGTTGGCGGAAAGTGAAAGACAGCAAACCGGCGAAGGAGTTTCGATCTCAGTTGAACATAGAAGCTATACAGCAGTTTGAAAAGGTAAGATGAAAATGGATTTGATTTCTTTATAGTTTATCTACATTAGTACAAACGATACCTGTTTGCTTGACCATGCATTATTGACGTAACGATCGATTAAACAGAATTGTCCATACCCACCAACTACATAATCGCAATGCGCAGGTATAAGCATTAATATTGTTTAGATAATGCTTTTTCATATTTTTTATTAATTATTTCTATCTTTTTGATAAGTATGATATGTAAACGTTTCGCATGAAGTACGTAGCATAAATTCCAACTTAATCTACACGGGCATATAAAATGTGTACATGACATAATTAATCATTAATGTAGTGGGGAAATTCTACCTGTATTCTCGGCTTCGCACATCTGGGTTAATGGTATAATAAATGCTATTCGGGAAACGTGATTACTCAGCTTTCATCTTTGATCTTTAAGTATTTTAACTTTTAAAAAGTACAGAATCCAAATGTTTATTAAAATGTAAAGAATTGTTTTTTATGCTTAACCATATCATTCTGTACTGATGTACTATGATGATTCTAATAAGTGATCATATATCTTGTTTAAATTCTAATGAACTCTATTTACATTTTATCATATTTTCAGATTATTGTCCAATGAACTTATGGCAAAGTTCTACTTGAAGAGCATTATACAGAAGCTCACCTTCGCATCAATCTCTGCATATGGACATGAATCGGTAAATATACATTTTGATACATTGATTATGATGGTGCACACAATCTCTGTCGCAAGTAACTGAAACATTTAATACATTGAAAAGCAGTTGCTAGTGAGTACTCATAAATAACTAATCAAACAATTGTTGTATTAACAATTACTTTCCTTTTGGGTATAACTTTCAGCCAATAGATTTATTCGATTCAGTGACAAATAACAACTTGAGAGGGAATGATGTTCAAGTATTAAGATTTTCAATTTTTTTTATTATGTTTGCTTTTAGGGTTAACATGTGTTATAAGATATGTTTCTAATCACCTTTGATTTTTATTTTAGCCAATGCAATGAAGAAAAAAGTAAAGGAAAAGCTGACAAAACATGACATAACGTCTTCAATCCAAATTTGTTTGAAATATGCACCAGATCGGACGGTGGAGGACGAAAAAAATCAAACTGAAGAAAACAGATAATTTTGAAAAACATCAAACTGACTGTCTTGTTCCAATGTGTAATTCTATAAGATCTATTCTGTGATTGATTACGGTTTTGATTCCAGCAATACTTTATTGTTACAGTGATTTAATGTTGTTTGAAAGTGTGATATTTTCCTCAGTACTGTGAATAATGTTGGATGCAAAATTTGAAGATATGTTAACAGAGTCAGCAACATACTGTGCTTCCCCACTTGTGTTGTTCATAGATGGTTTAGATAATATGATCATATAAATGTGCATTATGCAGTATATTTCCCTGACTTAACATAGAAAATATATAAATATTTAGTTTCAGAATGTCATATTTGTAATGACATGTCTAACACAAGACAAGTTCCACCAATCACTGAAGAGGAAAAAGGTCATAGAGGTCACTGTGGAAGGACTGGACATGTTGCACAAAGCAGAGGTCATCAAGAGTCATCTAGCCATACATAGTAAGGCTGTACAGATGAAATTGTGTGTATCCAAGAAAGAAGCAAATGTCCCGCTGTACCTGAGTCTGGCTTGCGAGAAGCTGCGGGTATATATGGCATCTTTGAAAAGGTAAATAAATCATGCTTATAGTTCCTTATATTTACCAAAACATGACAAATATTTTTCAGTCTGTGATACAAAATAAATTAATTTGACCAATTACAGGTCCTACCCAGCAAACAAATGATGTCATATAGACGTTGGTTAGACGTTGGACCCCGACGTTGGATCAACGTCGGATTTTGGTTGGATTTGAAAGTTTTTTAGACGTCGGATTCTGACGTCGATACAACGTCGTGGTCTAACCATTTCCCAATGTAAATCCAACCATTTTCCAACTTAAACCCAACCGTAATACGACCTGAATCCAACGATTTTCCAACGTTAACCCAAATGTATTACGACCTGAATCCAACCATTTTCCAACTAAAATTCAACTTTATTATGACTTGAATCAAACCATTTCTAGTTCAAATTCAACAAGTAACAGGTTTTGCCAGCCATCCAATATCCTAAATAAACAACATTCCCCCGATTGTAGACATCTCGGATTAAAATGAGCAACGAAAGTGTCAGTTCAGTATTAAATATATTTTATTAGTCATAGTAATAATCATTATTAGGCAGAGACATAAACAAAACCATGCATATCAAAACAAATAAACTTTTGGGTAAAAAGAACAAAAAAAAACCCTCAAAATAAAATAAAATGTCTTTCTGAAAATGTTTATTTAAATTTACAAATGGTAAGAAATATAGGTAGATTTGTTCATTAATAAGCATTTACAACATTAATTTGGTCTAGAGCGGCACAGCCAGAACACTAACCAGCTTAGTTTTTGAAATTATTTTTTGTTTATAGATTTTAATAGTCCCGCCCACATTTCTACACATCGCCCTGCTGCTGGCTAAATATCACCAAATCCAACTTTCCAACTAATTGGTCAAATTAATTTATTTTGTATCACAGACTGAAAAATATTTGTCATGTTTTGGTAAATATAAGGAACTATAAGCATGATTTATTTACCTTTTCAAATAGGCCATCGATATATACCCGCAGCTTCTCGCAAGCCAGACTCAGGTACAGCGGGACATTTGCTTCTTTCTTGGATACGCACAATTTCATCTGTAGAGCCTTACTATGTATGGCTAGATGACTCTTGATGACCTCTGCTTTGTGCAACATGTCCAGTCCTTCCACAGTGACCTCTATGACCTTTTTCCTCTTCAGTGATTGGTGGAACTTGTCTTGTGTTAGACATGTCATTACAAATATGACATTCTGAAATTAAATATTTATATATTTTCTATGTTAAGTCAGGGAAATATACTGCATAATGCACATTTATATGATCATATTATCTAAACCATCTATGAACAACACAAGTGGGGAAGCACAGTATGTTGCTGACTCTGTTAACATATCTTCAAATTCTGCATCCAAATTCCTACAAAAATGAAACAAGATTATTCAGAATTGTACAAGCAGAACATCTTACATACAAAATCAAAATTACTTAAATTTCCAGTGCCTCAGCTGGGATTTAAATGGAAACTATTCAGTGGATTGCTACAAAACCTCAAAGTTTCTCAACAAAGAATTCCAGCAAATACTAGTTAACCAGAATACCAGTATAATCTCAAGTGTTGTGAGTTTTTCCAAGATTGTCCTATATTTGCCACTAGAACACATATTCACAGTACTGAGGAAAACAGAAAATTGTAAAAGGTTATTAATGATTTAAGGATTAAAGTTGTGTTTTGGACGCAATTTCTATACACACTGACAAGGTGCACAATACCCCTGTTGCAATGGCCTTTTGTCAAAGCCTGTAATGATGTATCCTGCCATGTATAGTGAAAATTCCATATGTACTTTGGAGATGAAGCACAACACAATAACTTTAAATTCTTAACCAACATATGTCAGTCATATCTTCACCTCATGGTGATGATGCAGGTGGTCATGTGATCTCAGTTTCATTGCATTAAATCAACAAGAGCTGTCAGTAGGACAGCATGCTCGACTTTTTTAGTGCTTGCCAATAAAACAAAACTTTGACAGTTAAGGGCACACAAGACTTTAACTAGGAATTTCTAAGTACAAATCAAGAAAGTTTTTCACAGAGTTATCTTCTTTTGCTTACAGATAGGTCTTACAATGGTACATAAGTACTCCAACTTTCAAAGTAATATCTCAAATGGTTAAGTTAATAAGTGGACAAGAATGAAAATTTTAACTGAGTTTCTAAGTCAAAAAGGGCCATAATTCAAATAAAATCCTTGACAGAATTACCTTCTCCTGCCCATGTTTGGGAATCATGATGGTAAACAAGTATTCCAACTTTCAAATTAATATCTCAAACAGTTCAGTCAAAAAAGTGGACTGGTACGAAAAACTTAACCAAGATTCTAAGTCGATAATTTTTAAAAACCAACCCTGACAGAGTTACCTTCTCTTGCGTACAGAAGGGGTAATGATGTGAAATAGCATTAAAAGTTTCAAAGCAATATCTCAAAGGGTTAAGGCAATAAGTGGATTTTACCCATATTCAATGTATTTTCTAAGTAAAAAGGGGCATAATTCTGTCAAAAACCTTGACAGAGTTATGTCCTCTTGTCTATTGATGAAGATCGTGATGGTAAACAAGTATGGTTAGTTTCAAAGCAATACCTCCAATGGTTTTGAAATAAAGTGAGGTGGTACGAAAAACTTAACCAAGCTCAATACACTTTCTAAGTCAAAAAAGGGCCATAATTCTGTCAAAAACCTTGACAGAGTTATGTACTCTTGTCTGTAGATGGAGGTTATGATGGTAAACAAGTATGGTAAGTTTTAAAGCCATACCTCTAATACTTTTGAAATAAAGTGGGGTGGTACGAAAAACTTAACCAAGGTGTGACGCCAACGCCGACGCCGGGGCGAGTAGGATAGCTCCCCTTTTCATAGAAAAGTCGAGCTAAAAACTGAGGAGAGAGTTGTCACAACCGAACTCCCAACCAACCAAACATATGATGACTGCTATATACCCCATTCAAACTCAAACATTTTGGCAAGGTGATAAAAACTTACCAACTCTGGCTTAGACAAGTAGGGTCAGAGCTATTGATACAGTATCCATGCCAAGGTCCGTCTACATCCTGGACATCACCTCCTGTAACAGCGTGGGCACTGTCTGTGGTAACAACTTCAACTTCTGTGTCATCTGGCAAAGTAAGTGGAAAAGTTGTTTTCAAAACAAGATATTCAAGTGTTGCTAGGCAACATACTGGCCCTTACCAGCATGGACCAATACTCAAAAGAACAAATTTAAAGTCCTTTGTGGCACTGTTATTAAAGGGACTACTATTAATGTATGTAAGGAGTGACATAGATCTTGACCCAGAACATTTAGAAGCTACACTATGCTCTCAATATTGAATATACTAATTGATAACTGATTCTGTCAGAGAACCACTGTGCAGAATGACTGCAGTTCTTATACATGGCTACATCACAAATATTTCATTTAAGTTGTATGGTGGTAACAGATTTTCCTTTGCAACCTTAGACAACAGGAGTTTGATCCCCTCCAGTCAGGAAACTTCAGGTGTGCCTAAGGCACGATGCATCATGCCACCGAGTCTACCTTACTGTAAGTGGGTACCAGTGATGTAAGTTCTGGCCCATAAGTGATCGTTTATATCACAGGTGGTATCTTTACAAGCAATTGTTACATGTATTTTTGCAGTAACAACTGATGCAAAAACCCAACAAGATGTGCCTTTCATAGATCTGACAAAAGATGCCTTACATATATCTGACTTGATGTACTATACAAAAGTTTGACAAGATATGCCTTACCAATAGAGCAGACTTAACAGTCCCTGGTTTGCCAGCAAGGGCAATAACTCCTGAGGACATAACAGACATCATCTTCACACATTCCTTCTTCAGTTTACTACGTCCAACAAACACTTTCCTCAGTTTATCAACAAATGCCTCCTGTAGTTTGTTTGTGTGACCAGTTTCATCCAGCATGGCATCCTTAAATAATTCATAAAACGGTTTCTACACAAATTTGACAGCTCAAACTCAAAAGAAATAGAACAGACACACATTTATTTCTAAAACTGTATGACCAAAGCAGACTCTCACTATTATATCTTACTGTCCGGAAAGTTGACTTTGAACATAGCTGCTCACAGTAACTGTTATTGATAAGAAAACAAATTCCACTTCTTGATCATTAAACCTGTCCAAAGTTGTTTCTATAACATATTTGTGTCATGTGTACATGTATATTAACCCTGACCATGCTATTTCTCTGAAATGGACTTGTCCACCTTTCAATTTGGACTGTACCATTAGTTAAAATGGACTGTACCATTAAAAGAAAAATAGGGGAAAATTTACTGACAGAAAAGAAAATAGTGCAGACCATGATCAAACTGTAAGAATATTCAGGCTGATCATGATCTACACTGGTCACAAAGGCAGACTCACATGCTCTCAGCAGGATAGGAGATAAACTAAAGAAACATAAAGTTTTTTAGACAAACAAAACTTTTAAAATTAATGACCAATGAACGAAACCAGCTCACTAAAAATGGCATGAAGTACACTCTTAAAATAATTAATTTTTGCATTAGTTACAACACTGTATTGCATTTACCTCATCAGGGTAGGGCTTCTGTATGCCATTCCAGAGGTTATGCAGGGCCCTCAATCCAAACTGCTCTAGACCAGATACAATCGGTTTTCCATCCACTAAATCAGCCCAGTGACAAGGGTACCTGAAACAGACATTCAAATGAAAAAGTTAAGAGACTTAATCACAAATATTCAGACAATGAATGAATTTAGGCTGTCAATACAATCTTACTGGAATAGAAAACTAAGCAAATGCCAGATGTATTTTCAAGCGAATTCATTTTGAGATCTGTCTTTTAATAAACTGAAAATAGTTAAGCTGTGCTTATTATCTGACTCTTGTCAATTTTTACATGTATGCAGAGAAATAAAATGTCAAAGCACTAAATTTTGTGCTTTTAAATTTTAGAAATATTTGTGAAGATACAGTCATTGTAAACTTGTGATGTTACACTCATGGGTATGCATGAGCACTGATCCTGTAACTGGCTATTGTGCCTTTTTATGAAAGTAATTAATGAATATGGAATATGGTTTGTGAAAGCAAAGATTATCTGGAATGTAAAGTATACCTTGATGTCTGTGAAGCTATATGGTTTTTCAATGGTAAGTTTAGATGGGGCAGGTTTCTCCCCTGGGGTAGACAGCAGAGCCTTGAGGCTTGAAAGCTTCATCTATCTTCTCTATATGACGGAATTCTAATACAACATACTATTCTAAGGAGTTTGTGTAATGTCTGCAAAATCAAGATGTGTAACATATATATATATATACATATAAAAATAGCAAGTACATATACTACTGTAAATCAAGAAATATTCATGGAAACTTTATTTTCACTATTTTTTCTTAAGACCACTCCTATGCTAATTTACCTTCCACTAATTCGAAGTTCTCTAGAAATAATTGCTATTGTTACAATAGTGTGAACAAGCGTGATTCCTTTTTTGGGAATGCATGCTCTTGTGAATTTAAAATTACTAACTTTTTGTCTCTTAACCATACACATACTCTGCTTTATTTTTAAAATGGGCAGTACCATTAAATGTCCAAAAGGGGTGCACACTGTTAATACTGACTGAAAGGCAAACAGCAGAGATCATGATCTGACTACACAGTCCTGCAATCTGATCATGATCTGCACTGGTTGCAGAGACAGAATCCCTGGCAACCAGCACGGTTTGTAAAGCAATACTAAATATTATGACTTAGGCAATAAATAAATGAATGAACCAACATTAAATATATCTATATTAAACGGCCTATACCTCTATATAATCAGGAATGTGTCCATAGGACATAGATGCCCAAGCTACTTTTTTAGTGCTTGCCATTTAACAAAACTCAAAAATGGTTAAGTCAACAAGTGGACAAGAATGAAAATTTTAACTGAGTTTCTAGGTCAAAAAGGGCCATAATTCAAATTAAATCCTTGACAGAGTTACCTTCTCCTGCCTATGTTTGGGCATCATGATGGTAAACAAGTATTCAAACTTTCATAGTAATATCTCAAATGGTTCAGTCAAAAACTAGACTGTCCAAAGATAAAGCAAATAATTAACTATTGAGACTAGAGACAAATAGCGAGGTCCTATGGACACATTCCTATGCCCCTCCACCATTCGTTTTTTGTTAATTTATTTGGGGGAATTTTCAGGGGCTTTTTTTTTTTTTTTTTTGTACATTTTTCTCCTTTTACTTTTTTTTTTTTGTTTTTTGAATGGCAGAGGGACATAGAGGTATATAAAAAAATACAGGTATTAATAAAAAAAAACACATTACCTTATTCAAAGTAAAGTTCCAGCTGAGATGATAACGGTAAAATTCCCGGGAGTGCAACCATAATATAATAAATAACCTGTAATATTTCATAGCACTATAATAGTTTCTAGAAATTATTAAAGTGCTCTAGCTCAAGTTACAGTAATAAGTTACAGTCCGAACATGAATTTACATTCCTTTACCTTCAAACTCTAAGAGTAACTTTGACCTTTGAGGTAGGGACGTGGGTCTTGCACGTGACACGTCGTCTTGATGTGCTGAACACTTGTGCCATTTATCTCAAAATCCTTCTATGCATGACAAAGTTACAGTCCAGACACTATTGTGTGCATATATGCATATATAGAGGAATCCATTACCTTCAAACTCTAAGTATGACCTTGACCTTTGAGCTAGGGACGTAGGTCTTGCACGTGACACGTCGTCTTGATGTGCTGAACACTTGTGCCATTTATTTCAAAATCCTTCAATGCTAACAAAGTTACAGGCCAAATATGATTGTGTGCATATATAGAAGATTACATTACCTTCAAACTCTAAGTGTGACTTTGACCTTAGAGGTAGGGACGTGGGTCTTACACACGACATGTCGTCTTGATGTGCTGAACACTTGTGCCATTTATTTCAAAATCATTCAATGCATGACAAAGTTACAGGCCAAATATGATTGTGTGCATATATAGAAGATTACATTACCTTTAAACTCTAAGTGTGACTTTGACCTTTGAGGTAGGGACGTGGGTCTTGCACGCGACATGTCGTCTTGATGTGCTTAACACTTATGCCATCTATTTCAAAATCCTTCAATGCATGACAAAGTTACAGGCCAAATATGATTGTGTGCATATATAGAAGATTACATTACATTCAAACTCTAAGTGTGACTTTGACCTTTGAGGTAGGGACGTGGGTCTTGCACACAAAACATTGTGCATTGTGCACTTGCCCATTTAGTCGCCTCTTACGATCACGCAGGGCTTCACGGTGGTTGCAATTCTACCCCCCAACCACAGGGGTATATTCAGTCCTGAAATGAATGTGTGCATATATACAGATTCTATTTTCTTCAAACTCCTGAATATACAAAAAAGTCCTTTTGTTCTCCAAATACACGGCCAAATTCCTTGCGACTCAAGATGAAAACTTACAGTCAATCAATAAAAACACTGAATTTATTTTGATCAACATCATCATTTATTAATTTTTTTCTTGGAAAACCTGCATTTTATGAAGGTTTTTAGTTCATAGAAGCACAGAAATGCACTCAGAAACTGGAAAAATCACCAAAAAGAGGCCTATGATGGCTCTTTATCACTTGAGTACCATTGCAAGGAGCCTAGGAAAATTTAGTAATTAGTGCTTGCAAAACTGTCAGAATTGTCACCCTCAAAATTTCATTACTGAAAGTAGCTTCATTAACAAATCAAAGGACTGAAAGTGCTGGAGGATCGATTGTCTCTGAACAACACAGTCTGCACACTTACATGTGTATCAGGACAACACAGACTGCACACATACATGCGTAAATATCAGGACAACCCTTGCAGAGTAAAGTTATAAACTGGAGACACAACTGTCCACAAATTTTGACCTTTAACCATTTGTGTAAACTTTACTTTTGAGATAGGAGCCCATGTGCTTACATTATGTCATTCAGTGACTATGTTCAACTACCCTATGAAGTATTAAGCTGTGAATGGTAACTGAGAAATGGATTTTGTCAAAACTGAACTGAAAATTCATAGTTTGAACAACTTTTAATGTCATTCAAAAGTTATGGGATATGCCCATAGGGTTGATTGTATTGTGCCAATTGACTGATTCGGATTTAACGCGGCACTGAACAGCTAAGGTCATATTGCAACTTCCAGCTTTCATGGAGAGGATGATCCTGGGTGCCTATTCTGGCATTATTTCAGTCACCAGTGGGCACCTGAGTAAAACCTAGAAAGCATCCAGACATAAAAGAATTCAACCAAAGTAGGGCATGAACTTACAGCCGTGAGGGACAAGTAAACATCAGTCAGTGGCCTTAACCACTTGGCCACAGATGCCATTGTATGACGCCAAGCAATTGTTGAAGTTTCAAGGCTTTAATGGTTACCAAGAAAGTGAATTTTAAGAAAGCTTTACCATTCAAGACGACAATGCCGACTGACGTCAAGAAGGTTATGACAATGGCTCTGCTTTTTTTTTTAAAGAAAAGCTAAATTTGATAAATCAATCTTTTGTTATAAATTGATTCAGTATAAACCTATTGTAGAACAAGTACTTGCAGCTTACATTAACTATCCCCGTGAGTGCTTTCAAAATACTGTGAATTGCAACATACCGGGTTTATTGCGCACCCCTAGTTATTACCAGCCTTTCTACCATACTGTTTTAAATTTTCATAACTTGTCTAGAACAACAACTGAATGTTTTAATAGCAGGCTATTATCTTACATATTAAATATATACTAGACTCTAGTAGTATTTCGTAACAAGTAATAATGATGATGATGATATATAAATAATGTATGTATGAATGTCCCCCCAAAAAAATTTAGTGTGGCAAAAGAATCATGGTATAGTTTGAAAGTTTTAGTTACAATACAATAAATCCTATTTGTAGTTATATTGAGTTAATATCTGTTCTTTGTAAATGACAGCATGATCTAGAGAAATGAATTTGATTTTCCCTTTAGATTATTGCATTTCTGTCTACATTTAAAAATCGTATTTAAGACATTTAGATCTATGTGATTTCTTACAGTTACTCCTACCCTGGTACGAACCAACTTCGGCAAAGTGCGTACGTACATTTTCGAACCACGCATTCAAATAAGATACAACAATTACAACGTGTTTAAAGCATGAAAATATTTTGTCATTTTTCAAAAAGACAAGTGCATCTGTAAAGTTAATTTGCTGATAAGTTTCAGTTTTATACCGAAACCCATAAAGACATATTTTAGACTAGTGTTTCGGCATAATTTTAAAGACACTAACTGACAACAAGTCAGGCCGAGCACTTTTGATGATAGAGGCATTAGCAAGTTACAAAAAATTGTTGTTTTTAATGCTGAATTCAGAGTTTTGTAATTTAAAATTCAAGAGTACCAAGTGGTTCCATAAAGTATTATAATGTTCCGATAGTATATAACAACAATATCGGATAAAAGACATAACATCTTCGGGCCTGACTCAGTTGTCTTTAAGTGTCTCAGGTCTGCCTAGTTGTGATCAAAACCACATACAAAAATAGTTCTATACAAAACAGATACCTTGTTGATTATTTAGTTACAAATTATAAGAAAAACAACAGTTCTGTAATGTTTTGATATTATTTAGATATGTTACTACATAATTTTTAAAACAGAAGACAGTATAATTCATAACAAATGAATATACGAAACTACTTGTTGGTATGTGCATTTGGCCATAAGGAAGCTATACTCTGTTAACATTGGCCCGATTGATAAATCAATCAATCCACAAAGCAGGTCAAAATTGATGTTCAAGATGACAAGGTGTTAAATGTGGGTCTTAAGCATTCTTTGGCCTCTTTAAGTGTTCACAAAAGTTTTTCTAAAATTTGACAGTGTGTCTAGTACTTTTACCAAACATTTTGCCATTTTTAAAATAACATAATATATAAATATAAAACTAAAGGCTTAAATCAACAATAGAAATAAAAAATCTAGGCAGGAGTTTGCAAAAATGGAATGGAAATGCTGGTATTACGGCACGGCTACACTATATGTTTATACTTGAATTTCAAAAGCGTTTGCAACACTTTATCATTTGGTAGCATATTATTTCAAATCTACAGATATACTTGACAGCAATGTGACTATATGCACTAAAATATGTTATTTTTTTACAGTTTAAAGAACATTATTTTTTTACCAAATTCTGAGAGCGAGCATTTAAAGTGCTGAGAAGGTTGTGTCACGTATTCATGAAGGATGTGTCATAAACAAAGCTGGTAACATACAATTCAAAAGCACTGTTTTTTACTAAGTCAAAAAGTCTCGAGCAAAACTTTGTTTTTGAAAAAAAACTAGAGCTATCACTAAATGTGATTAATACACCCAAAAGACTGCTTTATAAACTGAGGAAGTTTGTAGTAACAGAATACCTTGCAAACAAACTAAAGAGAGATATTGTTCTTGGCAATAACTCTGTAATTAGTCAAGATAAAGTCATGGTACACTGCACTTCCTCTCAATGTGCTTGACCATTGTATGAAGTCGTATTAAATTCCAACTAGTAGTTTTCGAATTATGCTCCAGACAAATAAAAGTAACAAAGGGCAATAACTCTGTAATTTGTCAAGATAAAGTCATGGTTCTTGTACACTGCACTTTCTCTCAATGTACTTGACCATTGTATGAAGTCCTATCAAATTCCAATTAGCAGTTTTCGAATTATACTCCGGACAAGTAAAAGTAACAAAGGGCAATAACTCTGTAATGAGTAAAGATAGAGTTACTGTTCTTTTGCACTGCACTTCCTCTCATTGTGCTTGACTATTGTATGAAGTTGTATTGAATTCCAACCAGTAGTTTTCGAATAATGCTCATGACAAGGAAAAGGAACAAAGGGCAATAACTCTGTAATTAGTCAAGATGGAGTTATGGTCCTTGTGCACTGCACTTCCTCTCATTGTGCTAGACCATTGTATGAAGTTGTATTGAATTCCAACTAATTGTTTACGAATTATGCTCCAAACAAGGAAAAGTAACAAAGGGCAATAACTCAGTAAATACTCAAGATAGAGTTATGGTTCTTGTACACTGCACTTCCTCTGATTGTGCTTGATCCTTGTATGAAATTGTATTGAATTCCAACTAGTACTTTTCAAGTTATGCTCCAAACAAGGAAAAGTAACAAAGGGCAAAAACTCTGTAATAAGTCAAGATGGAGTTATGGTTCTTGTGCACTGCACTTCCTTTGAATGTGCTTGACCATTGTATGAGGTTGTATTGAATTCCAACCAGTAGTTTTTAGTTATGCTCCGGACAAGGAAAAGGAACAAAGGGCAATAACTCTGTAATTAGTCAAGATGGAGTTATGGTTCTTGTGCACTGCACTTCCTCTCAATGTGTTTGACCATTGTATGAAGTCATACTGAATTCCAACTAGTAGTTTTCAAATTTCAGACTTCGTTTTGGGGGTATAATAAAACAACAGCAACAAGATGTGTTATCAATGAACTTCTGTGAATGGTCTGTGATTAAAATAAATGGATAGTAACCAAAATCAAGTACTGTTAGCAAAGTATTAACACAAACAATCACTCAGTGTAGGAAAAATCTCCTAAGTGCCCAATTTTGCAGAGGACTCCTTGTTGTTAGCACTTTGAATGCTTTGATTTTTGATTCCATGAGATCTAGTTTCAAATAATGGCCAATGGAGTGTTTGCAAGGTTTTTCTATGATTTCACTCCACTCCCTGTATTTTGACAACACACGACCCAGTTTCAAATTTGACATTGCGATCTTCAATTCAAACTCTGAGAGTTAAATGAAAATGAACTTGGCATCTTGTCTTTGGGCACTACCATTATTTAATGATAATGCTACCCTATGATGATGATGATGATGAAATGAGTGCATTATTACAGTTGTAAAACAAATACAGTCGGACCTGTCTCTTAAGACAGGACTGGTGGTCTCTTACTTAAGATAAGACTTCTGAGTGCATTATTATGCAAAGACACTTTCATGAAGAACAAGTTGATATATTACTATGCAGTTTATAAAGTACTTGTACTAGAATGGGGTATTTGACAAGTGTTATGATATACTTTCCAGAAAATCTCAAATAGTCAAGTTACTATTTTATTTTAATTAGCCAATTCCAGTATTACAGGTTAATTTGCTATATGTTTTCTCTCACACTTGTATGGCATACCCAAGGTGCTTAACCAGGTTACCTAGTATTTTTTACCTGAGATGATGCAATCTTCTGGACGTAATCCTTTATATATACATGGACCTCTATTTTCGTGATTTTAAAATTTTCAACTTTTTGAAATTTTGTTTTTTGTTTTTTTGCTGAAAATATGGAAAATAGGGGCGGTGGGTTTGAGTAATGACAAGTAAAAAAACACTGGCCCTAACCCCATCTTGTAAATAACCAACTGAACGGTATACCATGATATAGTCATTTCCAGTATCCTATTCAGAGGAGGTCAACTTCAACTTCTATTCAGTGCAAAAATAAAGTTCTTTCTTTATCTTTTTACATCACAGAAAACAACATAACAACCCAGAAATTTTTTACCTGTGTGTCGTAATGCCAGGAATAATGCAACACATGATCTTCATAATCAGGGACAGAGGTCTCGGCGTGTGCATGGGAAATAATCCAACATATGATCAATGTACACTGAGTTCTGTGCAAATTGTTTATATATATTGCCAGAAGGCAGAATTGTTTATATATTACCAGAAGGCAGAATTATTTATATATTACCAGAAGGCAGAATTGTTTATATATTACCAGAAGGCAGAATTGTTTATATATTACCAGAAGGCAGAATTGTTTATATATTGCAAGAAGGCAGACTGTCAAAGTAGAAAGAGAAGTTCTATGGTCGACACTTAGTGACATTGGACCAGGGGTCAAGAAGCTTAGGTACAAAGGGGTCCAGTTTTGGAAGCTGATTTATGAAAATGCTTGATGTAAGCTTCTTCTGGCCAAAATCGATCAGGAGCTGCTGTTGCTTACTGACTTTGCAAATAATTCTTGCATCCATTTCATTTCTTGACAATAGAGTGAAAAGTTAAAAATATGCGAGTGTTAACGCCATCAATATGATTCTGTCTGATGAAAATGTTCAATGCAGACATAACAGTGACCTTAAGAGGCCAATAACACATTTGATAAATTTTCTTAAAGGTCATGGATTAGACCGAGGCGGAAATGCAGCAGGAGAAGGGATCGCAAGGCTCCAGTGGGGGAACTTAAATGAAAACAATAAGAAATCCTTTCTGAGAATGGGAAAAGACAGAGATTGTCTCCTATACTGATGCACTAAGAACATTTATCACACAATTAGAGACTGTGAGGAAGAGAAGGAGGCTGAGTGGAATGATTGCATTGATGGATTACTAGAAGACATTCGGTCGAACGTAACACATAATATCTTAATTCTTTGAGGCTGAGACAAAAACTGGAGAAAGTGGCGGATCCAGTAGAAACACAGGTAGAGAGACCATGAAATGACAAATATTATGATCACCAGTTTTCAGAGGTACACTTACAACCAGACAATATCCTGTCTGCAAACACGTTAAGTGGACACACTTACAACCAGACAATATCGCGTCTGCAAACACCTAAAGTGGACACACTTACAACAAGACAATATCCCGTCTGCAAACATGTAAAGGGGACACACTTACAACCAGACAATATCGCATCTGCAAACAAGTAAAGTGGACACACAACCAGACAATGTCCTGTCTGCAAACACCTAAAGTGGACACACTAACAACGAGACAATATCCCGTCCGCAAACATGTAAAGTGGACACACAACAAGACAATATCCTGTCTGCAAACATATAAAGTGGACACACTTACAACAAGACAATATCCTGTCTGCAAACATGTTAAGTGGACACACTTACAACCAAACAATATCGCATCTGTAAACATGTAAAGTGGACACACAATGAGACAATATCCCATCTGCAAACACGTAAAGTGGACATACTTACAACCAGATAATATCCCGTCTCCAAAAACGTAAAGTGGACACACAACCAGACAATATCCCGTCTGCAAACACGTAAAGTGGACACACTCACAATGAGACAATATCGCGTCTGCAAACATGTAAAGTGGACACACTTACAACCAGACAATATCGCGTCTGCAAACAAGTTAAGTGGACACACAACCAGACAATATCCCATCTGCAAACATGTAAAGTGGACACACTTACAACAAAAACAATATCCCGTCTGCAAACATGTAAAGTGGACACACTTACAACCAGACAATATCCCTTCAGCAAATACGTAAAGTGGACACACTTACAAGACAATATCGTGTCTGCAAACATGTAAAGTGGACACACTTACAACAAGAAAATATCCCGTCTGCAAACATGTAAAGTGGACACACAACAAGACAATATCCTGTCTGCAAACATGTAAAGTGGACACACAACAAGACAATATCCTGTCTGCAAACATGTAAAGTGGAAACACTTACAACAAGAAAATATCCCGTCTGCAAACATGTAAAGTGGACACACAACAAGACAATATCCCGTCTGCAAACATGTAAAGTGGACACACTTACAACAAGACAAAATCTCGTCTGCAAACACGTAAAGTGGACACACTTACAACCAGACAATATCGCGTCTGCAAACATGTAAAGTGGACACACAATGAGACAATATCCCATCTGCAAACATGTAAAGTGGACACACTTACAACCAGACAATATCGCGTCTGTAAACAAGTAAAGTGGACACACAACCAGACAATATCCCATCTGCAAACACGTAAAGTGGACACACTTACAACCAGACAATATCAAGTCTGCAAACATGTAAAGTGGACACACTAACAACAAGAAAATATCCCGTCTGCAAACGTAAAGTGGACACACTTACAACAAGACAATATCCCTTCTGCAAACACGTAAAGTGGACATACTTACAACAAGACAATATCCCGTCTGCAAACATGTAAAGTGGACACACTTACAACAAAACAATATCGCGTCTGCAACCACGTAAGTGGACACACAACCAGACAATATCCTATCTGCAAACATGTAAAGTGGACACACTTACAACAAGACAAAATCATGTCTCCAAGCACGTAAAGTGGACCCACTTACAATGAGACAATATCCTGTCTGCAAACATGTAAAGTGGACATACAACCAGACATTATCGTGTCTGCAAGCATGTTAAGTGGACACACAATGAGACAATATCCCTTCTGCAAACACGTAAAGTGGACATACTTACAACCAGACAATATCCTGTCTCCAAAAACGTAAAGTGGACACACAACCAGACAATATCCTGTCTGCAAACATGTAAAGTGGACACACTTACAACAAGACAATATCCCGTCTGCAAACATGTAAAGTGGACACACAACCAGACAATATCGCATCTGCAAACAAGTAAAGTGGACACACAACCAGACAATATCCTGTCTGCAAACACGTAAAGTGGACACACAACCAGACAATATCCTGTCTGCAAACACGTAAAGTGAACACACTTACAACAAGACAATATCCCGTCTGCAAACATGTAAAGTGGACACACTTACAACAAGACAATATCGCGTCTGCAAACAAGTAAAGTGGACACACAACCAGACAATATCCCGTCTGCAAACACGTAAAGTGGACACACTTAACAACCAGACAATATCCCGTCTGCAAACACATAAAGTGGACACACTTACAACCAGACAATATCCTGTCTGCAAACATTAAAAGTGGACACACTAACAACAAGAAAATATCCTGTCTGCAAACATATAAAGTGGACACACTTACAACAAGACAATATCCCTTCTGCAAACATGTAAAGTGGACAAACTTACAACAAGACAATATCTGGTCTGCAAACACATAAGTGGACACACAACCAGACAATATCCTGTCTACAAACATGTAAAGTGGACACACTTACAACAAGACAAAATCGCGTCTGCAAACACGTAAAGTGGACACACTTACAACGAGAAAATATCCTGTCTGCAAACACATAAAGTGGACACACAACCAGACATTATCCCGTCTGCAAACACGTAAAGTGGACACACAATGAGACAATATCCCGTGTTCAAACACGTTAAGTGGACACACTTAGTACAACCAGACAATATCCCGTCTCCAAAAACGTTAAGTGGACACACAACCAGACAATATCCTGTCTGCAAACACGTAAAATGGACACACTTACAACAAGACAATATCCTGTCTGCACACATGTAAAGTGGACACACAATGAGACAATATCCCATCTGCAAACACGTAAAGTGGACACACTTACAACAAGACAATATCCGTCTGCAAACATGTAAAGTGGACACACTTTCAACGAGACAATATCCGTCTGCAAACACATAAAGTGGACTAACTTACAACCAGACAAAATCCCGTCTGCAAACACCTAAAGTGGACACACAATGAGACAATATCCCGTCTGCAAACACGTAAAGTGGACACGAGACAATATCCCGTCTGCAAACACATGAAGTGGACACACACAAGACAATATCCTGTCTGCAAACACATAAAGTAGACACACTTTCAACGAGACAATATCCCGTCTGCAAACACGTAAAGTGGAAACACTTACAACCAGACAATAATTATTATCCTGTCTGCAAACACATAAAGTGGAAACACTTACAACCAGACAATATCCTGTCTGCAAACACATAAAGTGGACACACTTACAACCAGACAATATCCGGTTTGGTTGAAAGTTTCATGAAGATAGAATGAAAAATGCAACCTCTATTGCATACACAAGGTTTTTCTACAATTTTACCCTGTGACCTAGTTTTTGTTACTAGATGACCAATGTTCAAACTCAACCTTTATTTCAACAAGGAATGAAACTGACCAAGTTTCATGAAGGTCCTATGCAAAATGTTACCTCTACAGAATACACAAGGATTTTCCATGTGTTTACCCAGTGACCTAGCTTTTAACCCTAGATGACCCATGTTCCAACTCAACCTAGATTTTATAAAGTCAACCAAACTGATCAAGGTTCATGAAATCCAATGAAAAATGCAACCTTTATAGTATACACAAGGTTTTTCTATGATTTGAACTTGTGCTCCTGTTTTTGACCCCTGGAGATGACCCATGTTCAAACCCGACCTAGATTTAATCAAGGCAATCATACTGAAAATCCTGGGTCTTTAACTCATGGACATTATTGCTTGAAATTGAAAGGGAGAAATTTAAATTCGTGGTAAGGACATGTTCAACTGTGGTAAAGTCTAACACTTTGAGCTAGAGCTTGGATTATATGAAAAAGGACAATATCAATATTCCATTAAGAATCACTGAACCACAAAATTCTAGCAATGTGCACAGCTGCACTTGATATGCATACATTTATACCAGTTAAGTTTCAGTAAAATCTGTCCAGTTGTGTAGGAGGAGTAGCACATACAATTTGACAGCACCAATGGGGCTTGTACCCCAACTAACACAACAAGACTTGTGTCTAGCAGAAAACCAACCTGTTTTGGGCTGAATTTTCATAGAGGATTACTAAGTTTTGTCAGTGGGGTAGATCCCTGGCATTTTATGCAATGTGAAAAGACAGTCTAGGTGCCGATTGATTTTTATTATCTTATACGATGGCTAAAGAATGGGTTAAACCACTGTTCATCTATCCATGTTAACGTCAAATTATTTTATATGCTTATGTTAATGTTCAATATTAAAGTAGTGAAAAGTTTTTATTGTGCGGCCAGTATAAAAACGATATCTGTCAAACATGCCTGTATCTTTGCATATCAGGTAATGTGGATCCATTAGGTTACTTTGACTTGACTTTTTTTTAATTCAAAATTTACAACACACTTCAATTTGTTTTTGAATGGAAGTTATTATCACTGAACATTTACCGACAGTCTATTTTAATCAGATAGTTCGTGTAACAGCAATAAACTGACAAGTAGCCAAAGTTAACTAATTAGTTGGGATGCACTTTCGATTTTTATCAGACTGGTTTACATTTCATGTTATCAGACTGGTTTACAGCAATAAACTGACAGGTAGCCAAAGTTAACTAATTGGTTGGGATGCACTTTTAAATAACGAGTCTTTTCAGTAGTCGTGAAAATGTCCATTATTTTGTTTACCAACATTTTGACTGCAAACAATTTTCTGAGGATAGAGGTAGGAATAGTATTGTATATTCTAAGAATCACGTTTATAAATTAATGGAACATACAATTCAAACAGGAACATCCCAGATAGCTGCAATGTCTCTCTGTCACATCCAGTCCAACAGAAAAACTAGATCCCATTTTCAATGGGAGAAGATACCATTTAACCCCCAACACAACATAAGAACCATACACCCATTGCCAGAGCCCCACACACTGAGACAAACACAAACATGACACAAACATGTAGACAGGCTCACAGGCTTCTACACATATGCATGTCCTTTTGTTTATTACAAGGATCTAGCTCGCAACAAATTTATGAAAACATAACATGGCTCAACTTCTTCCTTACAGTCATGCTGTTCCAGCATACAGACCCTGGATTAGTTCTATATCAATTCTGTTGAAAAAAAAATATCCCATCACTGCATCATATATAATAATTATAAAGGTCAACAACTTAAACATAACACTATGGGAGCTAGCGCGGCATACTTGTAGAAAAATGGACAGAATTTATACACTTGGAAGTTTTATGTAGCTAATCATATAGACAGACATTTTATGTCTTACCTTATTACTTAACTTACCTAATAAATAAACACTTTAGAGCTGTCCCTTATAAGTGACAAAAGCCACTAAAGCATTATCGCACAGTATGTGACCTTGACTTTTATGTTGAAGACCCAGTAACACACAACACTTTATATCACCATATGCTGAACAGTTTTCCAATTTACTTGGAAAACCGAGTAACAATCTGGACATAAACATATAAGCATATATATATATACAGATTTTTAAAACCTTTGACCTCTAAGGGTGATCAAGACCTTCATGGTAAGGAACCTACACAAAAACTTTATATGCATGACAGAGTAACCATGTATACAGTATTCCAGGACCTTTGGAAGTGTGACCTTGACCTTTGAGGTATGGGTGTGGGTTTTGCATGTGACACATCATCTTGATGTGTTGATCATTTGTTCAAAGGTATTTTAAAATACTTCAATGCATGGCAGATGACAATTTAGACATGAAAGTGTGCACATATTTATGAGTCCATGACCTTTAAACTCTAATTGTGACACTGACCTTTGAGGTAGGGGCATTGGTCTTGCAGGCAATACATCATCATCATGTGCTTAACATCTGTGCTGTATAATTTGAAATTTCATTCATGCAAAGCAAAGTTACAGTCCCAACATCCTAAATGGAACGCAGTTTCAAATTATGTTGAAAAGACATATACAGATACAAGGCATCTCAATACCAGACCCTCCCTTCTTAAGAAGACGCCCTTATTGTTTTTTTACACGCCAGGTGTATAGCTGCAATACCATAATTTCCAGACAATTGGCCAAGGCCTATACTTATAAACAAGAGGGCCAGGATGGCCCTATATCGCTCACCTGCAACTTATGGCAATATATGACCAAACTACAACTCTTAACTATATATCATAGTCATAAACACAAATATTCTGTTGGACCTTGACAAGGCAAAATTTCTGACAAATTTACATGATGACTGGATTGTAAATATCACCTGTATGGCATACACACCATTTTAACCAAGTGACTCAGTTTTTTTATCATGCCATTACTATGACAACTGCCTGATAAAGCCTGTCTGAGAACAGCAACCTTTCTCAGTCAGTGACTTGAGAACACTTTTCCTTGTTTAAACCTATGGAAAGTCAGAGGACATCCGATTTTTCAAGCTCCTCCCACTTTTTGCCGGACTACTCAGAAATTAGCGCCCCAAATTAAAAATAAAAATGTAAAATAATGATTAAAACTCATAATAGTGGCATGATAAAAAGAATAACAGGTTACTATCTTTTGAGAAAGGGATTTCTAAGACTCGGCTAGATATGGTCCGGAAGGGACTCGGCAAGCCTCGCCCCTTCCTGGACCATGTCTAACCTCGTCTGAGAAACCCTTTCTCAAAAGACAGTAACCTGTTATTCTCTATACCTCAGATTACCCAAATTCATACTAGACCTAAATTTTATCAAGACAAATATACTGACCAAGTTTCATGAGGATCCAATGAAAACAGCAACCTCTATTGCATACAAAAGGTTCTTCTATAATTTGACTACCCTTGATGACCCATGTTCAAACTCAACCTAGATTTCATCAAGGCAATCATACTGACCAAGTTCCATGAATATCCAATGAAAAATGCAACCTCTGTAGCATGCACTAGGTTTTTTCTATGATTTTGCCCCATGACCTAGTTTTTTTACCCTTGATAACCCATGTTCTAACTTTAACTAGATTTCATCAAGGTTATCATACTTACCAGGTTTCATGAAGATCCAATGAAAAATACAACCTCCATTGCATACACAAGGTTTTCCTATGATTTGATCACATGACCTAGTTTTTGGCCCTAGATAACCAATGTTCAAACTCTATTTAAATTTCATCAAGACAATCATACTAAGTTTCATGAATATCCAATGAAAAATGTAACCTCTACCACAAGGTTAAGTGTGGACAGACAGATGACGGACAATGGACAACAGACAAACGACGGACGACAGACAGACAACAAACATTATATTAGGGGATCACAATATCTCATGTTAGCACTTCGTGCTCAGGTGAGCTTAAAAGATAAATTTTCATAGATGTGGCCTGTGAAGCCTTTTTTAATTTTGAAATTGGTATTTTCAATCGGCTTACATGACATTTCTGTTTTAATTTTCGTATTTCAAGTACACAGTGTGGGAATTTTAGGTGTAAACACTGTTAAAAAACAGTTCATCAATGCTTTCCAAACCATTCAGACTTCATTGGTCAATTAATTTTGGTATACTACTGTATACTATCAGATTAACAGGAGTAATTAATCATAACTTTACTGTCATTCAAAAAAGTGTGACTCAATTTTTAAGTGCCTTGGTATATGCATCTTATTTGACATATTAGCCATGGCCAATATGCAGGAATGGACTTTTTGTTCATTTTTGTTTCTAAAATCGTAAGAATATTAGGGTGCAGCCAATACAGTGAAGTTGCCTATTGTCCGGAAATTACAGTACACAAGAGACTACATCTGGGTTTCTTAAGTATAATTATAATTCTAAATTGTGTAAATTCTAATTTTTCAAATGATCTAGTAGTATGCCAGGGATGGGATATTTTCTTAATGAATCTTTTTTCAACAGAATAACAGATAAATAGAAGAATGCATGTTTTCGACTTACAAGATTGATGTTCAGTAGAACACTTGTGTACGCTCTTACATTTTGTCAGAATAACCAATAATTTCGTGACAAAATCTCAATTAAAAAAGGGGCCTAACTCTTGATGTACGACCCTTTTGTCATAAGCAATATAATTGTAAAGTTTGCTAAAGAAATCTTAAGAAATGGCAAAGTTATAGCTAGTGTCAAGTTTTTGTGATTGACAGACGGACAATCCAATGGACAAAGTGATCCAGAAGGCAGAAAAAAAAATATCTGTGTTTAGGGCGGTTCCAAAAAATCCCTCTAGGGTCTAGGGGTTTCGCCAGGTAGGGTCGGATTGCCCGAAACACAGATATTTGGGGGTGGGGGGGCCTAATTGTTTCACCAATATGCATGTCAAAGTGTTTCATTGACAAGGGTTCATCCATTCACCACTTACCATTCTGTTATACATTTATAACAGAAATTTTAGCACATACATGCTATTAATTGGTAAACTGAAGTTTTTTCAGCCACTTGCCACTGGCCTGTCATTTATATACTTAAGGACAAAAGTTCTGTCCGGTATAATTAAAGAAATACAAAAACTGAAAATGGATATTTTGTTCATAATTAGAAAAGCATAAGAATATCATCATTTTCGAGTCAATTAACACATTTTCAATGTTGGTGACGTCGAATAGAATGTTCATGGGCGTTAAACGCACGTGCAACATGTGTTATATGCTCACTGTCCTCCAGCCGACATAAAACGCGCAAATTTTTCTACCTTGAAAGCTTCGTAATTACAACATATGTTGAGTATTTGTCTAAATTTTTACCTCTTTCAATGGGACTATCCTTTGGTAACAAAAATCACTTGAAATTTTTGTGATTATAAGCTTCATGTACATAAAATTTAGATAAATGTGAAATTCATGGTTTATGCCGTCACGGTTGATTGAATGCTTTTGTATAGAATTCTTTACACTTTGTAATGTAGCAAGTAGTCTCAAAACATAAATTTGCAAATAAAAAAATCAAAAGCAATGTACAATTAAAATTTAATTAAACAATTTTGAACCGGACAGAACTTTTGTCCTTAAGTATATATCCCTTGCTGTCATATATAAAAACCCTGAAGATTTCTTCATATTCAGCCAGTTTACCTGCCATGTGACAAAAATCTACCTTTAGGCAAAATCAAAAGGCGAAATTAAAAAGCAAACAACTGTTTTTTTACAAGAGAGTGAAAGAAAACAGTTATTCAAGTGGATGTTAATATAGAAATATAGAAGTTGTTTTTCACATAAAAAATCTTTTGTTATGTCTTCCACTAATTAACACTGTAAGATAGAAGCTTTATGTAAAGAGCAAAATAGCAAAAAAGGACAAGTCTTGCATATCTCACATTTGAAGGATATGCATAATTATGCATGACACTTATCACCCATGTAAAGTTTGGTAAAAATCCATCCAGTGGTATAAGAATTAGTACATGCATTTTTAAAGCTCATAACTGTGCTGAAAATCAGTGAGCCCAAACCCTGGAGTTTACTCCCCTCCGTTTACATTACAACAAAAAAGGTCCTGGTCACCTCAATTCCACTCTATATTGTAAATTTATGTAAACTCTTTCATGAATCACTGAACCAGAAAATGCTGACAATATGTAGAGCTTAATTGAGACTGATCATTCATGTGACGTTAGGTTGAAGTTCACTTAGCGGTGTGAAAGGAGTTGCGCAGACAAATTTACAGTTAAGGTTTACGAAAAAGGACGATAATCCAACTAAGAATAACTACACTGCATGAGAAATGCAAATGGCATGCACAACCACACTTGGTTTCAGTTATGTTATATGCAGACAGACAGACAGCACCAAATTTGTATTCCCCACACCACTTCAATGACAGGAGACATAATAAATTGTCCTGTAATAAAGTGTAAATGGTTGATCTAAGATTTTTTTGTTAGAAATATTTGTTTATGAAAGCAGTGACACTGGATGAACCTTTGTAGATGAAACACTTTGACATGCATTTTAAGTGAACCAGTTTTCAACTGCTGCATGATATGATTATATCTACAATTAGTATTGAATGATGAATTAAACCGTGCAACAATTCACGGTTTGCTTGATCCCTTGTTTAAGTAAACATAGTCTGACCAAAGGACATGGACATGTTGACAGGCTCTACGCACACTGACAATAGAGAGATACACAGAGTGAGGTCATGCAAGAAGGAGAAGTCACTCATTGTTGTTGCTGTTGTACGAGTTTAAAGCCCGTTCCAACAGTATATTTCCCATTTTAACAGGGAAGAATTAGACACCTATCCTCCATGTGAAACTGCCAACTTTCTCACATAAACAGACATGGTCAGTAGCTGGGCTCGAACCCATGCACCTCAATCAATAACATGCAACAGTGACTTAAAATCACTGTCTCTAACCACTCATTCATGGAGGTGAACAAGGTATGTTATTACACCATTAATATAGCTGTCTACCTTACCCTCTATTTTGTCCCTTTCTATCTTCTGCTGGACAAAAACAGTAACAAGGCAGTTTGAAAGATATATCATCCCCAATGCATGAAGGAATGTTGAGAGGATAACCTTTGAACCCTAACAGTGCCTGAAAGAATGTTGAGAGGATAACCTTTGAACCCTAACGGTGCCTGAAGGAATGTTGAGAGGATAACCTTTGAACCCTAACGGTGCATGAAGGAATGTTGAGAGGATAACCTTTGAACCCTAATGGTGCCTGAAGGAATGTTGAGAGGATAACCTTTGAACCCTAACAGTGCCTGAAGGAATGTTGAGAGGATAACCTTTGAACCCTAACGGTGCCTGAAATAACAGTATGAGTACTGCAAGTTTTCTTAGAGATGAACAGTAACTGTTGACTTACATTTCATGAAAAATTCTTCAAATGGTTAAAGGAGTTTTTGAGGGGACACAAAAAACCAGTGACCCCCTCATCAGGTGGAATTGGGGCATGGCCTGTGCGTGTCGTCCTGACATGATGAATATTTGACCAAAGTTATATAAAAATCCTTCAAGCAGTTTAGGAGTTAAGTCTTATGTTGCTCACCAAAGCCAACAGAAAGGATCTGCAACACATGGTCAAAATGTGAATGTCAGGAAATACTTGATAAGTGAAGTGTGCCCTCAACACTGCACACAAAACTAACTGTTCATCCTACATTGTAACTTTTTTACCCCATTTAACCTAATAGAGATCTACCATTTCAACAAAATTACTGGGTATAAATTAATGA
>JAFMSR010000005.1:40081058-40116036 GCA_022818135.1 Saxidomus purpurata
ATGAAACCCCTAAAGACATGAACAAAGTTTCAAGTCAATATCATAAGTGGTTACTGAGATATGTGCATGATAGTACCTAGCAGGCAAAACTTTAACCAAATTTTTTCAAAGTCAAACAAGGGCCATAATTTGTACTAAATGTTTTCAAGAGTTATATGCCTTGATTGTATGACACCCCTAAAGACATGAACAAAGTTTCAAGTCAATATTATAAGTGGTTACTGAGATATGTGCATGATAGTACCTAGCAGGCAAAACTTTAACCAAATTTTCAAAGTCAAACAAGGGCCATAATTTGTACTAAATTTTTTCAAGAGTTTTCTGCCTTGATTGTATGACACCCCTAAAGACATGAACAAAGTTTCAAGTCAATATCGTAAGTGGTTTCTGAGATATGTGCATGATAGTACCTAGCAGGCAAAACTTTAACCAAATTTTCAAAGTCAAACAAGGGCCATTATTTGTACTACTTTTTTCAAGAGTTATCTGCCTTGATTGTATGACACCCCTAAAGACATGAACAAAGTTTCAAGTCAATATCATAAGTGGTTACTGAGATATGTGCATGATAGTACTTAGCAGGCAAAACTTTAACAACGACGCCCGCCGACACACAAGTGACTGTAATAGCTCTCCATATTCTCCGAATAGTCGAGCTAAAAAAGTCAAAATCTATCACAATATATTTAATTTTTGGTAAATTAATTGTTTGATACAAAATGTACCCCTGAACACTATTGCTAAGTTTGATATAACTACCATAAGTGGTTACTAAGATATGTGCATGATAGTACCTTGCATGCAAAACTTTAACCAAATTTTCAAAGTCAAACAAGGGCCATAATTTGCACTAAATTTAAACAAGAGTTATCTGTCTTGACTGTGTGACACCCCTTAAGACATTAACAAAGTTTCAAGTCAATATCATTAGTAGTTACTAAAATATGTGCATGATAGTACCAAGCAGGCAAAACTTTAACCAAATTTTCAAAGTCAAACAAGGGCCATAATTTGTATTAAATTTATACAAGAGTTATCTGACTTGATTGTATGACACCCCTAAAGACATGAACAAAGTTTCAAGTCAATATCATAAGTGGTTACTGAGATATATGTGCATGATAGTACCTAGCAGGCAAAACTTTAACCAAATTTTCAAAGTCAAACAAGGGCCATAATTTGTACTAAATTTAAACAAGAGTTATCTGACTTGATTGTATGACAACCCTAAAGACATTTACAAAGTTTCAAGTCAATATCATAAGTGGTTACTGAAATATGTGCATGATAGTACCTAGCAGGCAAAACTTTAACCAAATTTTCAAAGTCAAACAAGGGCCATAATTTGCACTAAATTTAAACAAGAGTTATCTGACTTGATTGTATGACACCCCTAAAGACATGAACAAAGTTTCAAGTCAATATCATAAGTGGTTACTGAGATATGTGCATGATAGTACCTAGCAGGCAAAACTTTAACCAAATTTTCAAAGTCAAACAAGGGCCATAATTTGTACTAAATTTAAACAAGAGTTATCTGACTTGATTGTATGACACCCCTTAAGACATTTACAAAGTTTCAGGTCAATATCATAAGTGGTTACTGAAATATGTGCATGATAGTACCAAGCAGGCAAAACTTTAACCAAATTTTCAAAGTCAAACAAGGGCCATAATTTGTATTAAATTTATACAAGAGTTATCTGACTTGATTGTATGACACCCCTAAAGACATGAACAAAGTTTCAAGTCAATATCATAAGTGGTTACTGAGATATATGTGCATGATAGTACCTAGCAGGCAAAACTTTAACCAAATTTTCAAAGTCAAACAAGGGCCATAATTTGTACTAAATTTAAACAAGAGTTATCTGACTTGATTGTATGACACCCCTAAAGACATTTACAAAGTTTCAAGTCAATATCATAAGTGGTTACTGAAATATGTGCATGATAGTACCTAGCAGGCAAAACTTTAACCAAATTTTCAAAGTCAAACAAGGGCCATAATTTGCACTAAATTTAAACAAGAGTTATCTGACTTGATTGTATGACACCCCTAAAGACATGAACAAAGTTTCAAGTCAATATCATAAGTGGTTACTGAGATATGTGCATGATAGTACTTAGCAGGCAAAACTTTAACCAAATTTTCAAAGTCAAACAAGGGCCATAATTTGTACTAAATTTAAACAAGAGTTATCTGACTTGATTGTATGACACCCCTTAAGACATTTACAAAGTTTCAAGTCAATATCATAAGTGGTTACTGAAATATGTGCATGATAGTACCAAGCAGGCAAAACTTTAACCAAATTTTCAAAGTCAAACAAGGGCCATAATTTGTACTAAATTTATACAAGAGTTATCTGACTTGATTGTATGACACCCCTAAAGACATGAACAAAGTTTCAAGTCAATATCATAAGTGGTTACTGAGATATGTGCATGATAGTACCAAGCAGGCAAAACTTTAACCAAACTTTCAAAGTCAAACAAGGGCCATTATTTGTACTAAATTTATACAAGAGTTATCTGACTTGATTGTATGACACCCCTAAAGACATGAACAAAGTTTCAAGTCAATATCATAAGTGGTTACTGAGATATGTGCATACTAGTACTTAGCAGGCAAAACTTTAACCAAAGAAGCAACGCCGACGCCAACACCGACGCACAAGTGACTGTAATAGCTCTCCATATTCTCTGAATAGTCGAGCTAAAAACAAGGGATCATGATTTCAACATAATTTGTAAAGGTCTACTACACAATATTTTGTAACATTCCAAATATCTAAGCTTGTGTTTTTTTAAGTCTGTACAAGCCTATGTGAAATCAAGTGACCCCCTCAGGCAGGGTCAGCTTAAACCCAGGTGTCATGATTTTAACAATCTTGGTAGAGGTCCACTATATATGCTAGATATCTAAGCTGAAGGCCTTGTGGTTTCAGAGAAGGTTTTAAAGTTTTTCCTGTATAAGCCAATCTAAAATTAAGTGACCCCCTTGAGGTGTAAATTTTTACCTGGGGGTCATAATATGAACAATTTTGGTATAGGTCCACTTAGCCATTTCTACATGCCAAATATCTAAACTCTAGGCCTTGTGCTTTCAAAGAATAAGATTTTCAAAGTTTTTTCCTGTATAAGCCAAGTAAAACCAAGTGGGTCATAATTTGAACAATCTTGGTAGAGATCCACTAGACAATGCCTAAAGCTTAATATCTAAGCTCTAGGCGGTTTCAGAGAAGAAGATTTTTTAAGTTTTTTCTAAGTAACCATGCATGGAATGGAATTCTTTGAACGACTTTGATCGAGCTTCATGCATTGAACATCCCTGCAAAGTTTCATCAATATTGGCCCGGTAGTTTCAGAGAAGATGCCAGAGAAGATGTCGTTTGAAGGAAATGGTGGGCAGACAGCAATGAACAACGGATCCCGGACGGTGAGTGATCCTAATAGCTCACTCTGGCACTTTGTACCAGGTGAGCTAAAAAGAAAAATAGTATGCTATTAAAAAAGAGATTTTATGAATAATTGTTAATTCTAATTGGTTATATAAACATATAGGAAAAAGGTTGTTTTTTATTTGATAATAAAATACAGCACTTTATCCAAAGACAATGCAACAATGGTGTAATATGTGAGCAAGCGCGTCCAATTGCATTTCACGCTTAAAAGTTACAATGATGTACAGCAGCTGCTACAAGTTGAATATAGCCTGTGATAGTTTTCAAAGAAAATGATGTGTTAGAATCTAAATAATAAATTTGTGCCAATATCTTTTCTTTAAATAAAGTACAGTCAGTCATTAAAATGTGAAAATTTAAATCACTCGTGCAACACATTCGTGATTTAATCACTATGAATTCTAACTCCTAACTGTATTTTATTCAACAACAAAATACTGCAACACATTTATTTCTTAAATACTATTTTTGACCTACAGTGGTTGTATCTAGTTTATATTATTTGTTTTAACTTTATTGTAAAACAAGATTTAAAACACTCTCAAAACTAACTTCAGGCAGACTCAACCTGACAGAGAAAGAGACACATAAATAGTCTGGTCAGTGTCAGTGTGTGTTTTCTTTTCCTAAAGACAATACAGCCAAAACACAAATGGGAATCCAACAGTGATCTGGTCAGAAATCCAATGTACTACGACTGCTCTAAATGTGCAAGTCTTTAGAACCAAAGAAAACAAATTTAGAAACCACTTGACCAACAGACAGACAAATATCTAAAATATACCCTCAACAAAATATTTACCTAAACCTTTACCTGGAATTATCTAAAACATTTATATCATGTTTTAAGACCTCCTTCCAGTTCCTTTAGTGGATTATTCGTCAGATTTCACTCTCTCAGATACATCTCTAAGTTTTTGAAAATTTGTTTTTACAACATCCACTAACAGAATCATGCATTCTGTATCCCAAGTCATGCAGTCTGTATCCCGAGTCATGTATTCTGTATCCCAAGTCATGCATTCTGTATCCCAAGTAATGCAGTCTGTATCCCAAGTCATGCATTCTGTATCCATTCTGCATCAATAATACACAATCATTTTACGAAGTTACATGTACATGTAAACATTTATGAAGACAAAGTCATTTATGTGTGTTTAAAACTATTTCAGGGTAAATGGTTGAAAATGGTTACACTGTTAACCTTTAACCTATTGACAGTAGAACACTATGATTTACAGTCAGTGCAGATCATGATCAGCCTGCATAACCATTTAGTTTGATCATGAAATAAATGTAAGGTCCTGATACTATTAAACAACTGCACAAAATAAAATAATACCTTCTACATGATTGTATAAAGTTTCTTAAAAGGTTTATAAAGTTTTCTCACATCAGAACTGACTTGTTGCAGTAAATACTTTCATACATACCAGTACATGTATATAAGAAATGGCTGTACAAGTCTTGATGCATTTAAAACTGGACTCAGACCAATAAAACAACTTTGTGGTTACAGAATATTAACACTGTATTACTAAAGTCTTATGAGACGAAGAAAACAGCAGTTAATTCAATTAGGTAAGCTATACACTGAAACATAAGTAACATGAAAGGTTCCCACTTGTGAATTTTAGCATGTTTAAAACTAACCTGGATCAATTATCCCCATGAAGGATGAATCTGACCTCACCAAGCAAGTGTTTCTGCAGGGAATCATGGATCTTTGAAATCACAGTCCCTGCATGCATCTTTGATCCATCTTTACAATTTCCTATTCTTCATCAATTATATGACTGATGTGTTGGCATCTCTCTTGGTAAATAAGAAGACTTATACTCTTGGCAGGTTTGGAAGTAAAGCAGACCAGGCTGTCTGCTGCATTGTGGCAAGGAAATGTGCTGAGCAAAATCTGCAGAGCTGTAATTCTTGCAAGAGTGTTCAGATAACTCTTTTGCATGTCTGCAGTCATCTCTCCCGACGCACCAAAGTTACACTGTCTTGTAAAGCAAGTAACTGTGGTAGAGAACGGAATAGCATCTTCAAGATATCATGCCTTGAGCAGATGTCAATCTCACTGCAGGCCTCACAATAAAGTTTATGTTGATTGTTCTTCATACATGAAGCCAGTAAAAGTGCTTCACCATTACTGTTAAATGCAGCCGTGTGTTTCAGCGTAATTCAAAATGAAAGTAATACACAATTTTGTGTTGTCCAATGAAAACACATCTTTCAGTCTGCTTCCTTCATTACATGTAGTCTCAGAAACAGGACCATTTCCCTTCATGTGTTTCAGTATACAATTGATGTAATGTACCCCACAGTCATGAATACTGCAGTAATATGCCTATGAATACTGCAGTAATATGCCTGTCATCAAAATGGTAAGTTCATCTCTTGTTGTTAAGGCCCAATATTAAAGAGGCACTCTCTACATCTAGCAGATAATGTTCTTGAAACAAACTTTTAAGATTATGTGTTCAATGAACATAAAATGATGAATAATTACAATTTCAAAGAACCTATGGCGAGAAATCCCTCATTTTACCACAATTAATCAATATAAAGGCTTTCTGTAATAAATCACATCTACCTATTAATGATACAACAACAACTCTACATAGAATATTGAATGGTTTATGGTACTGTGATATTGTACAGTATACACAAAAATGGCGCATTGTCACAGCACTGTCATCTGATAAAACAGTAAATTTCAACTTCATTTTTTGAAGAATTAGAGATTGTGATTAATATATTATGTGTCTTATCCCTATGTCCTTGACCTTTGAGATAGTAACCCCAAATTATAATATGCACATATAGTTCATACAATGCTTCCTATAAAGTTTTATGAGGCTCACAGGGAAGACTGGGCTCGCCCAACTGTGTCGCCTCCATAAACAAAGTTGTTATTATTATGGATTACAGATGGATTAACTCCTCCAAACCAAGCACAGAGTTTTATGATAAAATAGAATAAAGTGACAAGATATTCTGACAAGGTTTCTTTCATGGAGCTAGTTGTTTAAAGTAAGTGTATTTTCAAGAACCATAGTTACCCAAAGTTTAGTAATAATGCCTATCACTTTCTATAGATGTTTATGTACATCAAATGTATGAATCAAAATTATCAAGCAGTTCTTACAAACGGAAAACTAAACATTTGATCAAATATACTTGGCTTGTATACAAATCCCTCTCTGTAAATTTTAATGTCCTGATCCAATCATGTGTAAAATCCACTACTTTAAGATGATACAAATTACAATGTAGTTTTAGTAATTCATTTATCATTTAGTAGTATAAATTATGTTAATCAACAAAGTGAAAGATAAATCAAAAGATCAAAGTAATTAATGGAATTATTTAAGGTGTAAGAGTCACTACGTAACATCCCCATAAGGGCCTCATTTCTAAAACAAATAATTATCTAAATTTTAAATTCTAAGGAACTAAGAGGTTGATTAATTGTTCCAAACATTGGCTGGGGTGGAGGTAGGAAGTAGATACATTAAATTATTTGAGCCAATCACAATCAAATTTTGATATAACTACGAATATAGAAGAAAAGAACAACTAAAGGACAATAACTCTAGAGATGCTATAAGCCAATCCCAACAAAATTGCATGTTCACTGCAATATAATGCTATCAGTATACTTAAATTCTATCCATGGGTTCCTTAGTTATGGCTTCACTGTTTAGACAGATGGATCTGTGAAAAAACTGTATTACAGGACTAAGTGGCTCAGGCAAAACATTTAACTTGCTTTCTGATTGGTAGACCCACAGGACATAACATTTAACTTGCGTTCTGATTGGTAGACCCACAGGACATAACATTTAACTTGCTTTCTGATTGGTAGACCCACAGGACATAACATTTAACCTGCGTTCTGATTGGTAGACCCACAGGACATAACATTTAACCTGCGTTCTGATTGGTAGACCCACAGGACATAACATTTAACTTGCTTTCTGATTGGTAGACCCACAGGACATAACATTTAACTTGCTTTCTGATTGGTAGACCCACAGGACATAACATTTAACTTGCGTTCTGATTGGTAGACCCACAGGACATAACATTTAACTTGCTTTCTGATTGGTAGACCCACAGGACATAACATTTAACCTGCGTTCTGATTGGTAGACCCACAGGACATAACATTTAACCTGCTTTCTGATTGGTAGACCCACAGGACATAACATTTAACTTGCGTTCTGATTGGTAGACCCACAGGACATAACATTTAACTTGCTTTCTGATTGGTAGACCCACAGGACATAACATTTAACTTGCTTTCTGATTGGTAGACCCACAGGACATAACATTTAACTTGCTTTCTGATTGGTAGACCCACAGGACATAACATTTAACCTGCTTTCTGATTGGTAGACCCACAGGACATAACATTTAACTTGCGTTCTGATTGGTAGACCCACAGGACATAACATTTAACTTGCGTTCTGATTGGTAGACCCACAGGACATAACATTTAACTTGCTTTCTGATTGGTAGACCCACAGGACATAACATTTAACTTGCGTTCTGATTGGTAGACCCACAGGACATAACATTTAACTTGCTTTCTGATTGGTAGACCCACAGGACATAACATTTAACTTGCTTTCTGATTGGTAGACCCACAGGACATAACATTTAACTTGCGTTCTGATTGGTAGACCCACAGGACATAACATTTAACTTGCTTTCTGATTGGTAGACCCACAGGACATAACATTTAACTTGCGTTCTGATTGGTAGACCCACAGGACATAACATTTAACTTGCTTTCTGATTGGTAGACCCACAGGACATAACATTTAACTTGCTTTCTGATTGGTAGACCCACAGAGTATTTTTGCTAATATGTTTGGAAGTACTGTACTAATGTTAAAATGTAAAAAAAATATTTGGTGATATAGTTATATGAAATGCAAATACCACCATTTATATGTAAACATTTTCCTTGCATCTTTTCCTCAATTAGTTACTAACATACAGTCAATATATTAACTGTTATACTTTCAATTATGTTGGCTGACTCAATGTTTCCCCAATCAGTTTTATATAAAATCTTAAGCCTATCTATGTCAAGTTCCTTCACCTCATAAAAGATGTGCAAAACTTTTATAATTAGTGAAGTTATGTTAGTACAAGTTTACAAACATTTAATTTGTATAAAAAAGAATACTTACAAGAGCCTGCTGACCGGCAATAAGCCGGTCAGAAGACATCCTGTGCTTCCGAGGACGAGGCTATAATTAAATTACAATATGATTTAGAGCAATGTTTTACAAGAATTTAACATAATTGTAACATAACAGCAATTTGCATACAACATACATGTAATGTGCATGCACTCAGAGCGTATTTCTGAAATGTATAGTTTGTATCATATTGTATCATTCATCGAGCAACATGCAGGATATTTACTTATAATATACAATGACACATGGCATATTATGAAAATTCAAATCTAGAAAAAAACATTGCTATTTGCTGTTTATAGACAAAAAGCCTTCATTTGCACTCCTTTTTTGTCAACAAAGGTTGGCATTGGCTGAATGTCATTTTCTCCAAGTATTTCTGACTCCATGATATGTTTATTTGGGCATTCAGATTTTCCCCTTAATTAGTGTTCCCATGTGTATTCATGACTTAAGCAGAGCGAGGGTGAAGAGGTTAAAGTGTCTGCCATTCATTCTGAAGGTTGTGGGTTCAAGCTTCACTGGGGTAACAGCAGTACCTCCTCATATGGCACCAGTACTGAATCTTCCTGGAAGGGGACTTGAAATGGAATTAATAAGCTTCAAGTTTTCTTCACAACTGAGCTAAGATAAATTAATACAGACTAAATCTTTTCCTAAATAAAACAACTAAAATTACTTACAGCAGGGACCTGCTCCTCATCCTCGGACTCCACGTCTCCATCTCCCCTCCACCATTGCCTGTCCGAAAAAAAAAATGAACATCGTGATATTGGCATAATATGCATGTAACATAATCTTGAAGACTGTTCCATAATGGTATTTCTAACATAAAAACAATTACGGCTACACAATACAACTGGAGTTACGACTGCTCAGTTGTATTTTCCTATCATTCCTATCTTGCTTTGTTTTGATTGTATACTTTGGGACTTCAAAAATGTTCACATTGTTGTAGACATTTTTTCACTACACATAATCACAATTTGGAGTGAAATCTTCAAAAGGCTATATGACAGGCTTCAGCATTGTTTAGTACCAACTTAATAAATTATCATTTCATTATCTGAATAATTATCAACTGTCATGGGAAAAAAATCTGCTAAATATTTGCTTTCAAACTTGATATTCCTATTATATAATAACATGTTGTATAATTAATTCTTTTACCATAGAAATGTTATAAATTGTCTAAAATAGTATAATCAAATTGGAAGGGATTTTCATTTGAGAGTCTAGATGTGCATGTTCATGCAGTTGCATTTGGGAATTTCAAAAATTATGTTTATTTTCTCAGATGTGCAGAAGTTTCATTCTTAGTATACCGGTACATCAACCTGCATTCCGATGTTTTTATGAAAAAAAATTGGTCTGGCGATGAAGAAATTTTGGAAAATTCAATTATTTCTTATCAATTTCAGATACAGTTAAGTGCTGAAATGTTCAACAAAAATAACTTGATTAAATATTGGCAAAAGAAGGTGGAAACACTGTTTTTTCCTTAATGATCTCAATTAACAACCTGAAGTACCAGGTATAACAACCCAGCTATTGTGACCAACTCTTTGTCTGTCTGTTCATTCAACTGTTTGTACATTTGGCTGTATGATGATGATCATGTAGCAGTATGTTCAGCTATAATCTTCATTTCATGTATAAGAATGTGTTATTCTCTCAGACAGGATCCATTATCATCAACATTGCTCCAAATGGATTGAATTTCAAACACATTTTGGCTCTCTTGTCAATTTAATTGTTATGTTCATGCATGTTTCCTGTGCAGCATAACCCATTGAGTGCTTTTTCAGCATCCAAATTGTTATGTTTTTTACAAGATTATAAGCATAATCAAAGCACAGAAAGTACTGATAGGTCTAGCTCAGCCAAGCAATTCTACAATTCTCAACTCCTGATGAAATACACATCTGAGGGGGAGTCATATTTTATCTACTTTCAAAATAATTAAAGACCAGTGTCCCGAGTTAATGAAACATTAACCATTACAATAATAGACAAAGCAATCAAGGATGGGTCTTTACAAAGTGGGTAGGCTAGCTGCAAACATCAAAGTATTGCCAGAGGCAGTTTGGCTTGTCCCCGTATTGCTAATTACCAACCGATTAATGGATTGACAGTTGGATTATCTGACATGTTTATTGCTCTTCCTGGGGGCAAAAGGTGTTGTCTGTAGCCTGTGTATTGTGATTTTCAACACATTTATGGACTGAAAATGTAAAAATTCTCGGACCAATTTAAAATGGCTTTTCAGACTTGTGAATCAGTTTTTGAAGGCAAAATTCGGTCTAGAACCAAAAAACCGAAGATTATCGAAGCCCTGATTAAGACATATTTAAAAGATAATTTGGTAACATTAGACCAGTGGTTTCAGTGATGTTATTTAAAGGATTTGTGAACAGATATACTATGGACAGTGAGTGATTACCATGGCTAGAGAGTGGCTGTCTGAGTCTATGAGCTTAAAAGGCAATACTTGAACCTACATTTCCATTTTGCTTCCCTGCAGTACTCTCGGTGCTTTGATGTTACAATGCATAAAAATTGCTATAAAAAAAGACTACTTACACTATCCTTCCTGCTCCCCTAATTGCTGCCAAAGCGACTGCTATCTGAAAATATAGTAGAGACAATCTTGTGTAAACTTATGCCACACATGACCAGTGTCACAAACAAGGGGTCTTAGGACAGTTGTTTCATTTGTTGTCAATATTCTATTGAAAACAACATAAAATCTACACTTTTGTCATCTTCTTAAAATACAAAACCAAATAATGTTTAACAAGAGCATCAAACTGTCATTAAATACGCCTGTCAGAGAGGCATAACTCAGTAATTGGCAGTTCTCAGGTTTTGTAAATCCTATTTGGTCTATAGAGCTGAGAAGGCTAATTTCATCATTTTTTGATAATTCAATGTCAATAATCACAAAGTGCCTTGGGCGATTTCGCTGGTTAAGAAATTAGAACCTAGACATTATGCCCACAAATATTTTCACCAAGTTTGTTGAAGATCGAATGACAACTTTACAACGCACAGAGAGAACAACGCTAATTTGGCCTATGTTGGATAATTTAAGGGCCATTATCTTTAGTGCCATAGGCAATTTGGCTGGTTATCAAACTTGGCTTAGACATGCCTACAAATATTTTCAGCAAGTTTGGTGAAGGTCAGATGAAAACTGATCAATTTAGATAGCAGACAAGGCCAATTTGGCCAATATTGGATAATTCAAGGGCCATATTCCAAAAGTTCACTGGGCGATTTCGCTGGTTAACTAAGTATGCCCAAGTATGATAGTATGCCCACAAACATTTTCAATAAGTTTGGTGAAGATCAGATGAAACTGTTTTACTTAGAGGGTTTGGTGAGGATCAAATAAACACTGATTGTCCAAAGACCTCTTTTTCTCCATTTCACTGGTCATAATAAGGTAAATCCAAAACTGTATGTAAGAGACTTCACTACTATGCTATCACTAAATTCTGTCAGTGATGTCACCTTTTGTTTACAATATTTATACTTAAACAAGACTTAGTATAAATATGTTTCACCACTCTTAAAGGTCCAAATATAATTTTCTGGAATTGTAACAGGGTTTTAATACAGTTTAATACTGGCTTCTAAAACTTAACAATAGTCGTGGAGTATTTCCCTGTTTGAAAATTTATTGCTGCAGAAAAACGAATGAATGTTTTTGTATTTCCTTAGATTGACCTGGGTGGTCTTTTTGTCCTACTTTTGCTTTATTGCATGTTGTTAACAGTCAGAAATATGAGTTACAGATCATTCAAAGTGAAATTGTTTCACCCTTATCTGAAAATAAACATGCGTTTTCATATACAATCTATTTACAGCCTCCGTCTGTGAGATTTTTTGAAAATTACAAAGATTTTTGAAAACTGGAAACCCTACTTTTGTTCTTTAAAATGCAAAATAAAGTTTATTAATTCTTTTCTTAAACTCAAATTTTCAACACAATATGGTCACATTCAATGCAGAATGTCATATTTTCCTTCTGAGAAGACACCTGTTACATAACAGGATTAAAAAGAAAATTCTATTTGGTCTTAGTAATGGACCTTAAATCAATAAGCATACTGATACCAGTATAACTCTGCAATAATGGAAGCTGAACATTTAAAGGTTCAAACTCTGATACCAACTGTTACACTATCTACATGTATTTTTTTTAATGTATATTTAGGTTTACAAAACAAAGGGGCAAAAATGGCCCTATATTGCTCACCTGACTACCATTGGCTGTAATACAAGAGGTCATGATTTTAAAACAATTCATAGAGGTCCACCACACAGTGCTAAGTAACATTCCAAATATTCAAGCTCTGCCTGGCTGCCTGGTTTCTTTAAGTTTTCCCTATATAAGCCTATGTGAACTTAAGTGACCTCCCCACTCTGGGGAAGGTTTAATTTTGACCAAGGGTCATGATTTGAACAATCTTGGTAGAGGTCCACTAGGCATTTCTAAATGCCAAACATCTAATCTCTAGGCCTTGCGGTTTCAGAGAGCAAGATTTTTAAAGATTTTCTTATACTAAGCCTATATAAAATCAAGTGACCCCCCGGGCGGGGTTGATTTTGACCAGTGGGTCAGAATTTGAACAGTCTTGGTAGAGGTCCACTACACAATGCTACATGCCAAATAACTAAGCTCTACTCCTTGTGGTTTCAAGGAAAGAAAATTTTTAAAGTTTTTCCAATATAGCCTATGTAAAACCAAGTGACCCCCTGGGTGGGGTCTGTTGAATTTTGATCCGGTGGTCATAATTCGAACAATCTTGGTACGGGTGCACTAGACAATGCTACATGCCAAATATCTAAGCTCTAGGCCTTGTGGTTTCAGAGAAGAAGATTTTTAAAGTTTTCCCTATATAAGCCTATGTAAAACTAAGTGACCACCTGTGCAGGGTCAATTTTGACCCAGTGGTAATAATTTGAACAATCTTGGTAGAGGTCTACTAGATAATAATATATGCCAAATATCTAAGCTCTAGGCCTGGTGGTCTCAGAGAAGAAGATTTTTAAAGTTTTCCTATTTGTTGCCATAGCAACCAGAGTTTCAGAGGAGATGTCCTTTGAAGGAAATGGTGGATGTACTAACGGAGGACGATGGACGTTATGCAATCCTAATAGCTCACTCTGTGCCAGGTGAGCTAAAAATGAAATTAACATCAGTGTTTTCTTTTCTTTTTATATATTATGTGAAAATTGTTCGTGTAATTTAGAATTTGTTAAAGTGACACTATGCACATTTTTTTCAAGAAAAAATCCAGCTGAAATAGATGTGTGTAAAAAGGGTAGAGGAAATAATAACTTTTAACCCAACACACCAAACTCTTCCTGCTACCAGTACGAAATAATAACTTTCCAAATATTATTTTTCCTATTTTGACTGGGAGAGTCAATTTAAGAAAAAAACCACTGCATGCAGGAGTTGCTTCCCTTCCATTGCCGGAATCTTTTGTACCAACAACTACAACAACACAAGGGAAATCACCGCAAAGGAAGGAATTGTTATTTTATTAGTCCAATTTTTTTCATTTCTAAAGCACCAACTTCAAATATTAGTGCAGCATTATCATTAGTTTTACACATTTAAATGCACAGCAACCGAAAATTGCTTTTATAAAACTGTCACCAAAATACACTATGTGCTGTTAGATGAGCATAATGACACTTTAATTTGTTCCTAACTTTTGCATGTAATTTTTGTCTTAGAGAAAACCTGATAAACATGATAACAGCAATACATTTATAGTCAAAGCACTGAAAGTGCTGACAACAAGGAGCCCACTGAGAAATTGGGTACAAGAGGATTTTTCTATATTACAGACAATGAGAGATCATTTGTGTAAAAACTTTGCTAACAGTACTCAATTTTGATTTTTTGATTACTATCCGTTTATTTTAATCACAGACCTGCAGTTCATTGATGTGACACATCATGTTGCTCTTGTCCCTAAAGCTAAAACAGTTATGCTTGAGACTTTTTAATGAAGTAAAATACAGTGCTTTGGAATTGTATGTAACCAGCTTTGTTGATGACACATCCTTCAGGAATACTTAACAAGACCTACTCAGACCTTGAAATCAGCAACAATACAAATATATATTGGGCACCAGAAATGACTTTTAACCCATTTTAAGCCGAGATAGAAAAACACAGTCTCAAAGTGTTTCACCTAAATCTACTTTGCAGACGAAAGGAGAGGTCTTCAAACTGTCTGGGGCTAATTATGAGTCGTTTTCAAAATTGCCTTACATTATAAACAAGGAGTCACATTACTTCTTGTTAAAAACTAGATGGGTGTTCAGTAGAACACTTGTGACACCCTCTTACACTTTGTCAGAAAAACAACAGTTTCGTGACAAAATCCAAGTATCAGGTTTGACTCTGACAAAAACATTGTTAATATTAGGTTATTTAACATTGTACTGTACAATACTGAGATATATTTGAACGAATACCCAGCTGAGAAAACCATATTGGATGAGCCTCTAGGCGAGTCTAATATGGTTTTCTCAGCTGGGTACTCGTTCAAATATATCTCCGTATTGTACAGTTCAATATTATATAACCTTGTTATTCTGTATCTATTTTATTTTAGTTTAAATCAAAGACGATTCACTGAATATTATATTTCTGCCTTTCCTTTATTTTTGTGTTTACAAACAAACGCCAAATAATCCTGATTTCAAGATGCTTAAACAAACTGTGTACATAGAGTGCCTACTTAATCAGATTTTCATTTGAATCATTTTCACGGGATTCGGGCTTTATCGTATGTTTAACATGGGACTGCTAAACCGTCCAAATATGGAAAAAATACAGGACTTTTTGCACGCACATGCGTCTAATATGGTAATATATTGTACGGTCATGTGTTGCAAACATTATATAAATGTTCACGACTGGATAAATAAAATAGATATAGAATAAATTTTATTATTTGGTAGCATATAATTATACTTGGAGCCATTTTATTAGACTATTCAGGACTTCTAACACATGTTCTTTTCAGACAGATTGAAAAATATCATTTTTTCACCAACATCTGAAAGCAAGCAGCTTTCAAAGGGGGGAAGACTTGTGTTCGATTTTTGCTGACAAGAGGTATTTTAAGAAAAGTAGACAGAAAACCTTTGTATGGAAACTCAGCATACCAATGTAATTGTATAATTTTAAGACAAGACTCTAAAAATGATAGGAAACAAATAAATTTTATACTTACATGAGCCATGTTGCTGTCTTAATGATAGATTTCTTTTCTGTTCATCATCATGCAATATACAAAAGACATAATTTAATAAATGAAGGAAACATAATCATCAGTGGCATATTATGCAGTTCAGCCTCAAAAAAGTTTGTTTCCTGTAACATGTAAAAAAAGATGGGTCAGTAAACGAACCATGACTGGTTCCCATAACAGTATTCAGTTTTTACTAGATCACTGATGCAATATTTATGGAAGATATCAATAAACAAGAGGTCCAATAGGGCCAGTATCGCTCCACAGGACTGATCTGTGAAAATCTTTTGGAAAGTTAAATGTATCAAGGAACAAGAGCTGTCCATAAGACAGCAAGCTTGACTATTGTGGGTGCTTGCTAATAAAACAAAACTTTTATCAGTATAATAGTAAAACAAAATTCTACTTATAAAAAAAGTCAAAATCTATTACTTTATATCTAATTTTTGTAAAATTAATCGTTTGATATGAAATGTACCCTTTAACACTATATAATTGCTAAGTTTGATATAACTACCATAAGTGGTTACTGAGATATGTGCATGATAGAACCTTAGAGGGCAAAAATTTAACTTAATTTTCAAAGTCAAACTGTTGACTTGATTGTATGACACCCATAAAGACATGAACAAAGTTTCAAGGCCATATCATTTAAAAGTCGTTACTGAGATAGGTGCATAATAGTACTTAGCAGACAAAACTTTAACCAAAGCTGCAACGCCAACTCCGACACCAGCACAGACGCACAAGTGACTGTAATATCTCTCCATATTCTCCAAATAGTCGAGCTTAAAAGTGACAGAAGTCACTGTGACCTTGACCAACTGACTCCACAATTCAGACCCCTCACAAGGGATCATCTACCCGAGGGCCAATGTGACCGTGTCATTTGACCCCAGTGACTAATGTTAGGGTCACTGTGACCTTGACCTTTGACCCTAAAACCAGTAGGGATGATATTTTCAGTAAGACCAATCATCCTTTAAAGTTTGAAGACTGTGGGTCATATAGATCACTGAATAGATTTTCAAAACTATGACCTCTTTGACCCACTGACCCTAAAAACGATAGGGATCATCAACAGGTCGCCTGCAGTTTCATGGAAGCGAAATACAAATTGTGTTTGACCTGTAGAGTGCTATCAAAGAATAAAAATACAGATGGATGGATTGATGGACAACGGTAAAACCACCATAGCATTAGCTCCGCTGAATTTTGTCCAGTAGAGCTAAATATAATGTGTGAACATTCCTTGAAAACAGAAATTTTCTTCTCAAGCTATTTTTCTTTCAGTGTCATCAAAATATTTGGTTTATGGGTAAAAAATAGGAATGTCAACGAATACCCAAATTGGTATTCAATTTGTCACATATTTTCGCGATCATAAAGTTTATAGACTTAATAGGACTGAGAAAGGAAAGATTCAATTAAGAACAACCTGAAAAGATTTTCATTTCAATTGAAATGTAAAATTATTTAATAAACTTGTTTAATGTTTCTAAAACGGGGCGCTATACAAAAAGATACTTCATAATTGCAACGGCTAAAGTAAGCGCCTCTCCATATATATAGGTGTAAACAAGGCTTTAAAACACTTGAATGATAATTTGCCTTAATCTAAATGTATGTTCATCAATTCACACCTAGAAATTGAAACTCTTTTGTTTGCATAATCTCTTTTGTCTGTCGCTAAAGATTGACTATTGAAAGTGTCATCACCAGAGCAACCGGGTATTGTAAACTGACACTTTATTGGCCGTAATTGAAAATTAATTATTTTCATGAAACAACACATAAATATTTAAGTTTTTAATTGAAATTCGTTTTTTTCTATGAATTTACCGAATACTTGGATACCTATAACCTATCCCAATATTCGGGAGACACTCAAAATCCCCTTAGTCATAATCCCCTTGGTCCAAAAATGGCATAGTAGTCAGAATCCCCTTGATGAATTTTACAAGGTATTCATAATCCCCTTGATGAAATTTACAAGGTGTTCAAAATACCCTTGATCAATTTGACAGAGTAGTCATAATCCCCTCAATTGGGATTTTAAAATTTTATTGTTTATTTCAGTCTCATCATTGTACATTACATGATAATATCACATTGCATATAAAATCATATACAAAGTATCACAGTTATTTTACATTAGTACATGTACAATGCCACTCATATTTGAGTTATAAGAGACTACTATACATTTCAAAATCAGATCAATATTCTATTTTACATGTGTACAGATAAAAACCTAAAACTCCCTTGCTAATCTTTATATTAAAATCTGCCTTAAAAAGAGAAAAACTTAAGACACTGAAAAGGAATACTGTGCAAATGCATTATTCAAAAATGGGTGTAAAATAATGGGAAGTCCTACACTTGATCAGATCAAATGTATTTTGTTAGCAAAAGGGTTTTAGATGATTTTTTTTTTAAAGTGGGTGGCTATAATCCCCTTACTCAATTTCTTTTTTACTTCACTTTGATTACTGTGGTCTTTGTTATTGTGAGACAGCAATGGTGTTGAGTAGGGAAATTAGCACATTTTTATGAGAAAGAAGTGTGAATAACTTTAGTTATTTTCAATGATTTACCATTGTGAAGTTAGTGTAGAGACAAATAAAACATTTAAGTAATACTTCACTTTGATTACTGTGGTCTTTGTTACTTTAAGACAGCAAATGTGTTGAGTAGGGAAATTAGCACATTTTTATGAGTAAAGTAAAACTAGAGACAATAAAGCTTTTCCACTTAAAAATTGCAACAATGATTTCAAAAGTTGTTTACATATGCAAGTAAGATAGGCTTCACAAGTAATTAGGCAGCACACAATTTGTTAAAATCACAATATTTTATTACATACTTTTTAGCACAATATTCTGTCATATGACAATCTACACAATTTTTTTGCTGATACCAATGAGTTATATTCTCATTTTGCCGCTCTGTTTTCAATAATTGTATATAACTGCAAGTGGGAAATGGTTGATATTCCCTCCAAAAAATGAAAACATGCAGCACACAGTTTGTTGAAATTACAATATGTACATATCATACTGTTTTTAGCACATTGTCAAACACATTCTACTCACTGGAAATAATTGAGTTTATTTAATTCTTATAACACGTCCAATCACTGACAAAAAATCTTCAAGTGGCTTAACTCCTGTGTTATATTGAAGGCATAGGGCTTTCAATTTTTGTTGATGTGCCTTCGTGACCTTCTTCATCCGTTTCTGCGGCGGTTCACCAAGTTCGCAGCGCAGAATGTCAGCTGCCACCATAGTTGCATCCTTTCTAATAGACTCAATGACAGTCCAAAGAGAAGGGTTAGTATGTCCAACAAGATGTTTAAAGGCGCTGTTCCAGGACTCACACTGGTTATTAGTTCTGTCTTGGTCTTCAATTTTTGCTTGATGGATATTCCAAACTTCTGGAGGAAAGCGAAGCGCTGAACGGTGGAATCTCATATCGGCTTTTATATATACAAATTGTATAAATGTCTCCCAAAAAATATATGTACAAGGGTATTTTGAATTCATCAAGGGGATTATGACTACTCTGTCAAATTGATCAAGGGTATTTTGAACACCTTGTAAATTTCATCAAGGGGATTATGAATACCTTGTAAAATTCATCAAGGGGATTCTGACTACTATGCCATTTTTGGACCAAGGGGATTATGACTAAGGGGATTTTGAAGTACACTCCAATATTCGGAAGCTGAACGAATATTCGGATATCTGGATATTCGTTTCCATCTCTAGTAAAAAAGGTCGGTTAGGTTACAGGAAACAGACTATTATTTCAAGGCCTTTAATATAAAGCTCATTACTCCAATAAACTTCAGATAAAAGAAACATCAACAACATATGTTTATAAAACATGGTTGCCCCATTCTGCTACCAACTCTGCTGAATGATACCATAAACGTGTGATTCATATACATAAGAGATATTTGTGGTAAAATCTAACAAAACTAAATATTTGACACCTATATTTGAATTTTACCAAGATTTTAAGACAAGACATCTTTATGGTGAAAAGATCAGTCATTCAAAACAAGGTCATTGATAGAAAGATGAATGAGTGTATGGAAAAGAACATGTATTCCATTCTACACTTACAAATAGGAGCACTTTTATCCTAAGGAAATAATTTGAATAGTGAAAAGCATAACATTCCTCTTTATACTACATGTAACCAACTTAATGGCAATACCCATCCGTATTAAGACCTATAATGATTATGGTATCATTGTAATTGACAAAACCAATGAGAATGGTATCCAGGTTATTTGTAAGTAGTATCATTTCTCCTGTCGTCATGTGACTGATAAAAAAGTTTTTGTTCTTTTTTCTTTATTTTTTATGAAACAAAAGTAATGGCCTATCTACAGAATGATTGCTTATTATTGCTTTTACCAAAAATATCTTTATAAACAACAAAAGCTATCCTAATGCAGCATGCTTGACCATATTCAGTACTTGCAAATAAAACAAAACCTTTATCTGTAGATAGCGAAACAAAATTCTATTTACTCTCTAAGGATAAACTAGAAAAATATAGTCTTCAAAACAAGAAGTCTAACTATAGTTACTTAATAGCTTGATACCCCTGAACAACATTATTCCTTTAAGTTCAACAAGGGCCATAATTTATAATAAAGTTATTCTACCCTGATTGTTTAATACATTTAAGTCTACATTAATTTTTTTTAATCAATCCCATTTGTGATTACTGAGATGTCTGCATGATAGAACTTTGCATGCAAAACCTTAATTTTCTAAGTCAAACAAGGGCCATAATTTTTAATTAAATTCATACAAGAGTAATCTTACTTAACACTCTGATACCCCTGAAGTCAATCCAATGAGTAATTTTTCAGTAATACTGAAGTATGTGTTATATAATACCTTGCATTGAAAACTTTAACCAACATTTCTAAGTCAAACAAGGGCCATGATTAGTAATAAATTCAGTCAAAAGTAATGTAACTTGAGTGTTGGAGACCCCTGAACATTCTAAAGATGTTTCAAATCAATTTCAGATATGGTAACTTAGATAAATCCATGATAGTACCTTGCATGCAAAGCTTTAACCAAAGCTGCAACGCCAATGCATAAGTGAAAAGCTCTCCATATTCTTTGAATAGACAAGATGAAGATAAATGTTCCAACCTTTGAAAGTCTACTTAATGTGATAATATAAATAAACACTACTTCTCATATTGTTTCATGAAACAGAAGATGGGACATTTTACAGATGTATAGGGAAAAGTGTGGAAAATACTGGTAATGTCAACTTTTCAGTAGTAGCTAAGGTATCTGCTGCTCATCCAAGAGCTAACAAAGTCAAGCCTCACTGGGGACACGACCAAACCTCCTCATATGACAACAGGACTGTATTTTCCAGGAGAAGAATAAAGAGTGACTTGATACGCCTCAAGCTTTCTTCACAATCAAGCTAAGATAAAATTAAACAAATAAAATGGTGAATAAATACATTTTTGGGATGCCCACAAGACCTCTCATGTATATAAATCACATGTTTCTGGACTGTGACCCATGCCAAATACCTGGGGGTATATTTTGGCAGTCTCAAACTGTCCCCTCATGATATCATTTATTTCCTAATGAATCTAAACGAAAGTAATGGCTTACCATCAACGTCATATTTTCATGACATGTTTACATTTCACACACGCGTATTGGAAAAATTGGCTTCGTGAAATTCGTGCAAAAGTACATGTACAGGGTCCCAGGATGTTTACAAATTGATAAGCATGGACAACTGTCAACAGTGATTTATAATTTGTACTACTGATTTATATAGCCAGTTACAGACTTGTAGCGGTTTAACTTTATCACATACAAGAAATATGTATGTAAACCTTGCTTTTGAAGGGCTAATTAAATATTTTCTTATCTTATCCAAAAAAAACACCTGTGCTTACCTCTATCTGGAAAAGGAATGACGTTTTTTTGAAATTTGTCTGCGCATGCGCTGTAACGATAAATTGTACAGCAATTAACGCCCTGGGGGCACTAAATGATCTTCTGGCACACAGTTTTAGAGTGGTGAGATGGTCGAGTGGTAAGCCGGGTCGTACCGATAACAAAAAAACAAAAATAATATCAAACAGGGAATGCCACGTACCAAAAACGCAGCCTCCCCAAAACGAGCCCCACAGCACCCAGAAGTGCACACCACCAACACACACACACACACACACACACACACACACACCTCGAACGAAGACGGTGGACCCAAAAAGCACATACCCAAATACCACTCCGGAGGTCCCCGGTTCGAACCCCGTCCGGGGCCCGGGCACTGGAAATTGCACTGGAAATTTCAGAAACTCTTTTGAGTGTTTCTCACCCATCTAGTGATGAACTGGTTAGAAACCCAGAGGTAGTCTCTCGTGTATCGGTGCTTTACACCGGGCATGTAATCAAGAACCAGTGGGTCTATTTGTAAAAGAACTAAGGTCTAGCACCCGTACTCCCTTGTATCTGCATCGGAACCGTAAATAGATGTAGCTTGAAAAAGGATGATCGACCATAAGCACGTCTACAAACGATCGGTCAAATACATATAGGTATTTAATGTACCAGACGAATGTTGAATACAATGATTCTGCCACATCAGTAAACAAAAAGCAAGTCGATCTTATCCTACTTAATTTCAGTAAAGCTTTGATAAGGTCAGTCACGAGAAAGTCATACTCAAGATGCGTGCAATTATATAGTAAGAGGTCAAACAAATCTTCTGGATAATCAGTAACAATCAATCGTCCTAAACTGCACGCTCAGAAGCCGTGCGCGTGTCCTATATGCAGTCCAACAGTGACATTTACTTAGTCCTCTTCTTAGGATACATAAATGACCTCTCATACAAACAAATTCCAAGGGCTGCCTATTTTCTGATGACGCAGCTATAAATTTTGTATCAACATCTGATCAGCCAGCCAAGTCAATTACTGTTCAAAATGATCTTACGACAGTTGAAGGTGGGAGATGGAGTGGGTTATGAAATTTTACCCCTTCCTGAATGTCAAGTTAGCTACGCCACAAAAAGGAAACATCATATACCAACCCGTTATTATCTTCATGGAAAGCCAGATACCAGAGCGTGGCTATCTCTTCTGACCTGTCATGGGACGACCATATAAACAGGTCAACAGGATTAATATTAAATCTGAATCCCTTCAAGTCTACATACCAGACTCTTGTACACCACAAGTTCGAGTATGCATCTGAAGTATGGTCACCTCATACACAATCTGAAATTAACCAGGTAGAATTTGTCCAAAGCCCAGCAGCCAGCTGGATCAAGTCATAGTATACCTGTACAGGCAGTGTGACAGACATGTTACAGTCCATAAACTTGCGTCGTCTCGATCTCAGATTTGTACATAAGGGACAATATAATAAACGACCAGGTTGCTACTTCTAAAAAAGATTATTTAACACCGCCGTCACGTTAATCTAGCTAATATAGACATCCATTATGCTATATGTAATTCTCACAACCCAATATGGAACGCTGTAACTGCTTTATTTGACGTTGCAACTAGACGTGCAGTCATAACAGCATTGTATGTGACAGTTTCATCATTACATGTTCCAGTTTTATCAATATATATGTGTTAGAATTGTCATTCCATGTGGTGGGGTTAATATAACGTGTGGTAGTTTAAGCTTGATATGCGACACATGTATTCATATATGCGACAACATTTTAATAGATGTGACGGTTTTATCATTATATGTGATAGAATCGTCATTTCGTGTAATGGAGTCAACACGACGTATGGTAGTTTCATCTTGATACGTGACACATTTATTCATACATGTGACGACACTTCAGACTGTATATGTGACGGTTTTATCATTATATGTGACAGAAAAGTCATTCCGTGTGATGGAGTCAGCATTACGTGTGGTCGTTTCATTTTGATATGTGACAGATTTATTCATACATGTGACGACATTTCTATTACATGTCACGGTTTCATCATTATATGCGACAGAATCGTCATTCCCTGTATCGGAATCAACATTATGTGTGTAGTAGACACATTTATTTATACATGTGATGGTCTACTTAATACATGTGACGGTACTATCATTACATGTAACAGAAAAGTCATTCCGTGTGGTGGAGTTCACATTACGCGTGGTGGTTTTACCCTGGCGTGTAACACTTTTATTTATACATGCGACAATACTTATTTATGTGACGGTTTTATCATTATATGTGACAGAATCGTCCTTCCATGTGATGGAGTTAACACTACGTGTGATAGTTTTGCCTTGGAACGATCGACGGCCAAAGCGATCGTCACTTCTCCGAAAGGGCGACACAAAAAGGCGACAGGTCAATCCCCACCATCTATAGGTCAATATCATTAATATGACTTGTATTCTATGTCAGGTACAAGAACATAATTAGTTTCTCCTCTGAAACACTTTACAAACCATAGCATCCTTAATGTTACTAAATGATTTAATCACCTCAGTCTATAATAAACAGCGAGTACATCTTATAATTTTGGTTCCCAGCTTTTTACCGAAAATGCACAATTATGTAGGGAGATGATAATCACTTATTAATAAGTGGATTAAGAGTTTTGTAGATACCAGACTCCAATCAGTTGTGCTAAATTACACCAGTTCAGATGCCTTCCCTGTCTCCCCCCGATGTTCCACAGGGGTCTGTACTAGGACCACTGCTCTTTTGAGCATATATAAATGACCTCCCACATTATATTAGTTCCAAATTTGGCTCTTTGCTGATGTATGTATCTGTAGTTTATCACGGCTTGTCATCTGCAAACCAATCGGGGCCCCTCCAAAAAGACTTCAAAATTTAAGAGTTGGAGTTGGACATGGAATTCAACCCCTCTAAATGTCATGTAATCAACGTCACTAGAAGGAAACATCCTATTACCGCCTAGTATTGCCTTGATGGAGTCCTACTTTAGTAAATTGAGGCGCCTTCACGCCAGATCGACAAATTTCAGCGTCGTGTTGTCATCATAGCGCGCATGAAAATGTCATATTGACACTCTTTGTTTTTCAACCAAGTGTATATACATTTTTCGTATGGGCGAGTAGCCAATTACAAGGCGTCAGAACGACGAATTGCCTTGTCGTGCTGTCGTCCTAGTCGTCTTGGTGCTCTTATTTTGCCGTTCTGACGTGCTGGCGTAATGGTGTTCACCTTAAAGGTCAATGTCACTCTTAGATAGACAGATAGAGGTAGGAGGTTTTAGAACCCTGTATATGTCCATAGTTATGTCCAGGTTGTAATTGGAAAAATGTGCATCACATTTAGATAGAAAGTGTTCTGTGCAATTTCACAACTTGAGGGCCAAGGTCACAGACTGTGGGATACTGTCTTTGGGGGCATTCGTCACTTATGTGGTACAGCTCTTGTTAATATAGTCACCATTTTAGTCTTTTGGTCAACTGTCTTGGCACCCATATCGCAATGAACTTACTGTTATGAATTTCATTTTAAATGTTATACGCTGATGCTTTTCCAATCAAAACCTATCAGCTTCTAGTACCTCATGCAGTGTTACCCGGCGATCGTGCTTCACTAAAAACTCAATAGCAGGCCCCATGCATAGGCTTGTCACAAACCGAAACAATTCTACCTCTGTGAAACAGAAACTCAGTTGTAAAATGCAGAACGCCATATGCAGACATCTCATTAATATTAATATTAGTCAAAACACTTTTCATTTATAAAAAGCGTATAAAATGTTCACTAAGGACTATGTTAAAACGAACATTTGAAGTTGCGTGTGTATGTTACCGTATGTGAATTTCGAAGAACAAGAACCAATCTGGCAACATTTGTCTGATAAAATACATGTATCAAATAAGTACTTTCAGACTTTGACGACAAAAAAAGAAAGAAAAAATAACTAATTGAAGAAATACCTTTGATTTTATAAGTCCATTTTTTAAAACTACATGCCTTATCAAATTGAAATAACTGTCTCTATATAATATAAACATCCGTGTAGATGCAACGACCCTCAATTTTCATATAGAGCACACAGTCACAAAAAAAAACATGTAAAAGAGGTACCCGTCGTCAAAGTTTTATCATAACACAAAACACGCAAGTATGGTGTCCAGCGGGTCAACAACGCTGAGTGAAGTTTTAAACAAAACATATTTCTATGGACAGGTGCTGTAGACGTACTAACATAAACGGTTCGCCTCAAGACTCACAATTATGCAAGCCTTTATCTGTTTAAATATGTCATTTATTGTACAAGTGAATACTTCTATCTAAATTTGCCAATATTTTGTGGCCAAATGGACACCATATATCAGTAGAAAGGGGTGTGTTTAAGGCACGAAGTGCGCGAGTTTTTTTTGCAGCTATAAAAACACTGACAAAAATATGTTGACCGTTTGGAAACAAAACTTTAATGAGAAAAGAAAATGATTTTGTACGGTATCTGCTGCCAACAGTACATACAAGTACATAGATATTATGTAACTTTGAATTGGATTTAATGAAATTAGTATGTGTATATAATATATACAAGTGTATGGCAGACAATTGCAAACACGAACAAAGTACGAACATATGTACAGCCGATTTAAACGAATATATGTACAGACGGTTTTATACGACGTCCAATTTTGTTATAATACTATATATTATATAATATTTCCCGGACATTTTCCCCTGAGATTTAAAAATGGACTTATATGAAGATGGCTCAACCTTATATGAATCAAGGTATCATATATCAACATTTCAAATTAAACTCAAGGGTAGTCTTGACTTTGTAAAATATAGTTATATTTAGATTATATGGCATTATATCCAACAAAACAAGAGGGCCAAGATGGCCCTATATCGCTCACCTTGGTACAAGTCCACTTGCCTGGTGGAAGATCACTAGACAATGTTATATACAAACCTCAAACTACAAATATATGATGTTAAACTCATTCTTACCCCAGCGGTATGATTTGAACAAACTGGTAGAGGACCACCCAGATCGTCACAACTCAAACACCTAAGCTGTATGCCTTGCAGTATGAAACAAAAAGAACAGATGACCCTCGGGCTATGTCATTTCTATTCAGGGGTACAATTTGAACAAACTTGGTAATGGACCAGTACACAATATTGCACACAAAATATGTCAGGATTCTGACAAAACAGTGTTCAAGTGTATGTGATATATTTCTGTGTAAAACAAAGTGATCCCCCGCACTCAAGAGGCATGATTTGAATAAGCTTGGTAAATGACCAATTATAATAATGATGTTGATAATAAACTAACCTGGCACAATTAAATTGACAATGTTTGTAAAAAAACTGAATAACAAAAACATGATATATTACCTCATACCTGAAATGATAGCCATGTTCTATAACGTATTTTATTGCCAATATTTGACTACTGCTGTACGGTCTTGGACAATTGTAAATAAGATAAATATACAGACTGGATGACAGACTTCAAGAATTTTTGACGATCAACAGGCAGGTAAGATATCTGGCTGTGATTTGCTAACAGACGGATGGAAGGGCGGACAGACGGACGACAGGGGGTATAACATAAAACGTTCCGTCGAGCGTATAAAAAGCAAATCATGAACTTAAAAACAGGAGTTTAGACGCTGTGCCGTTTATAAAATAACAATTTACCACATATAATTATATTATACATGTATATTTTGTTGATTTATACTAATTTATTTATTCTCGATTGCGAAACAAGTTCTTACAACTTATATTAATCGCTCTCAGACTCATTCCAGATGGAATCAACCTCGAAGAGAGAGAGGCAATGTGGTATTATTTGTTTCTTGTCTAAGGACTTTGCCGACATGGCGAACCCGGGGCCCTTCGATCCTGATAGGAGGCGAACGCGCTACCACGGCACCACGGCGGCTCCACAATATTTTGTTCTTAAAACAAATTGTTAATGAAACACCTATTCGGTGTCAATTATCCAGTATTTATACTTTCTAACCCGAGAAGATCACGGTAATAAATGATTGTTAGGATCTTTTATTCTATATCAACGAATGTGAAAATTAGAGATTTCAGGGAAGAGCGATTTCGTATTTCTGTCAAATTGTTAGCCGATCTCGGAGCGTTTCTGTCATACAATACAGCCTTCAAAAACGTTTCTGCCCATCAAGGCAGCAATTTTTCTCTACCTGAACTAGTTTGGAAGCCTGTAAATTCTTCCAGAAAAGACGTGTGCGGCTTATATTTGGTGTACATGTTCCTGAGGGATGAATGTGTTTTGTGTAATACAAAATTACTCGAATTTTTAAACGAAAACAAACATTTTCAAGTCTTAGATCAAAGATGTGATATTTAACTCGATATAAATATGTTAATAATTGGAAAATCGAGTCCAAAACTACCTAATAACACCTTCAGTTACTGGACAGCATGTTTGTTTGTACGAAATTGCCATCGCTTTCATTAGAGCGTTATCACGGCCAGATATCTTACCTGCCTGTTGATTGTAAAAAATTCTTGAAGTTTGTCATCCAGTCAGCGGTCTGTCATCAGTAGAGGGGGTAATACGATGTGATTCCGTCTGTCGTACGTCCATAAACATTTTCCTTCAAACAACATCTCCTCTAAATCCACTGGGCCAATTTTGATGAAACTTGGCAGGGATTGCTCCTTGCATGAAGCTCTACCACAAATCTTCAAATAATTCCATTCCATGCAGAGCTCTGGTTGCTATGGCAACAAATAGGAAAAACCTTAAAAATCTTCTTCTCAAGAATTGGAAGACTTAATGCTTAGATATTTGGCATGTGGCATTGCTCTACCAAGACTGTTCAAATTCATCACTTTAACATATTTACAACACATATAAGAAGATATCAGATTTATCAATGGCAAATATACATTTTTTCTTTCATTAAAGAATTAGCTCTTGCCCTAATTCTAAAATGTACTCTTCAATCTATCCATTTGGACAGAACCATAAATTGTTGAAAAAATGAATAGCTCACAGTGACTATTATGATCAGACAGCAAAAAATGAATAGCTTATAGTGCAGATCATAATCAGACAGAAAAAAAATGAATAGCAAACAGTGCAGATCATGATCAGACAGCAAAAATTGAACAGCGAGCAGTGCATATCATGATCAGACAACAAAATAATGAGGCCTAGTACTTAGATATTCAGCATGTGGCATTACCTGGTGACTCTCTACCAAGATTGTTCAAATCATGAAAATTGACCCTGCCTGGGGGTCTCTTGATTTTACATAGGCTTATTCAGAGAAGCCAAAGGTAAAAATTGCCCCCTTCTGCTATTAGTGACCTCCTATTATAGCCAATGGTAGACAGGTGAATGATATATAGGGCTATCATGGCCCTCTTGTTAATAGGTAGTAATAAGGGGAAGGAAATCCAGACTAGTAGGGTACTTTGTATTGCATTGCAATACCTCATCAACTTGTTCTTATTGCTTCACATGTTAGTCAATAAATCAAAACAAAACAATTCCAGATTCAATTTTAAGCATATTTATTGAACAGGTCAATAGAAAAGCAACTATTTTATAATAATCATTTATATAATTATACTATAACAAAAACAAAGATGTCTAAAAAGTGTATAACTTAAGTGTATCTTAAAATGTATGAAATAAACATGAATCATCTAAAAATACAAAAACATCACAGATAGTGGTTAAGGAAATTACTAAAAATACAATACGTTCCTGCAATCAATGTTTATCAAAAAGGCTTTAATAGCTATTATTTTAAAAGGCGCATGGTCACTCTGTATGATACAATCTCATGTAGCACTTTACTAAGAAAGATCTCTTAAATCACTGACATTGACAGTTTTTACAAAAACATCCCTAATCTTGCTTTTGAAAATCTGAAGTAAATGAAATAAATATAGTTCATTATTGCTTTGAATGATATTGTGAAAAATAAAAATAAAGTTCCTGACAACAATGTTCTGCAGAGAAACAAAATGTACATCAAAGAAATGCATACTTCAACATTGTTTAGAGCAAATAGAACCAAGTCCTATCATCATTGGGGTCTTCACATGTTCACAAAGGGAGACAATCCCACAGTCGGCTGGGACTTTAAACATTCTCAACAACGGCCTATCATCATCATATCAACATAACTCGTTATGACTGAGCATCTCAAAGTGACCATGGGGCTTTAAGGAAAAACTATACTGTCATTTAACTTTAACAATCAATACTTTTGAACAGATTATTACTGACAAATCTTCTGTGATTAAACACACAGAATTTCCAAGTCATTAATTTTCAATGCTGGAGACTTAAAAATTTAATGTATTTTGAATGTTTCTTCACTTACAGGTAACTTCTTTCAAAGTTTATAACACAGACTAATTTGGCATAAGTCTGAAATAAAATTTGTGAAACAGTGGCTGGTTATGTTTGACAATATGTGAAATTTCAATGTACATGTACTTCGTCGTCTTTTAATGGTTGCGTATCGGCTTGGAAATAGTTTTTAAAAATGCATATACAGCCAGCAAATGATAATTACAACTGGATTCTTAGTTATTTAATTATTATCACACATTTTAGCAGAGAAGGTGTTGCAACCATTAAAACCTTAGAATAGTCCAAGTACTATAAGTTTACCATAAATCTAAAGCTAAAAGGTCATAAATATGTCAAAATCCATAACAAAAATTATAGGGATAGTTTACCCCCCATTGTACAATTGTACATATTGATAACAAAAAAATATTTTTAAATTTCATGTTAATATGTTTACACTGGACTTTATAAAAGAATCTTCCACAAAACATAGACAGCTATGTGTACAATGATACCATAGCAAGTACAACAGCTCTCTCTCTCTGAAAGGTCATTGTTAACAGGCGCACAAAAAGAATAAATACTTCCATAATTTATAACAGAAAAAAATACTTGGTTTGATATTGTAAAATGTATCACAGTCTAACAATAAAACTACGCTATAAAAATATCAGCTACCATGTTATAACTTTAAAACATGATGAAATGGCAGTACAAGTCTAATTCAATTGAAATTGATGCAAAATAGATTTTTTTTCAACAGCAGTTCACTTTTATGGTTACTGTTTGGCTATCTTACTCACCATATTCCCAACAACTATAATATAACACCTACAAATATGTTGGTCAAATAAAATTGTGACATCCAAGATGTTGTACAGATGTGACGACAAAAAATAATTAATTTTGAACTTTTCAACATGCAGACATAACAGATCCAATCACTGCAACAGTAAATGAGTTGTTCCATGACAAGTGTTGGTTATAAACCCATGTCATCACTACAGAATCAGAGGGATTCTCTTACTCTGAACAGGTCACAGTTTAAACATTAATGTGTTTCCACAAAGAGATGATCTCTTTCTGTCTGAACTGTTTACAGAGCTTAAACACATGTTTCCCCAAAGAAGAACTGTGCAGGTCTGAACTGGCCCCATAGTTCAGACACAAGTTTCTACAAAGAGAGGATATCTACATCCGAACTTGTCACGTACCTCAACTCACTGACGAAGTTAATCAAAGTAATAATTATACATGCAAACATGTTTTTTTTAGATTGTAGTTATCAGTTGCGTTAGTATGCTGTACCAGTGGATTTTTCAAAATCATTAGTCAGTTTTGTACAATAAACAGCAATTTATGCACCAAAAAGACACAATAAATCAGGATCAATTTTGTATTAAGCAGCCAAGACAGTGCAGCCTGGCAGATAATCTATGCATCAGTAACATCTACTTGCTAAAGTTGCTAAGTTTGATATTAGTTGACATTTTAAATTGGTGATGAAAGTAGAATGTGAACTTGACAACTAAAAGGACATACAAGTAAGGGAGGTAATAAAGTTAACTCTAATAGTACATGAATTAAAAAAATTAAATAAAGGTCAGAAGATTTACAATAAATTGAAAGCTAGTGAGTTCTGTACTAAATCTACAAGCATTGGTTTCTCTTTTACAACAGCAAAAGCTGACATAATTTATCAAATACAGTGTATATGTCATGAATTAACAGTCTTGGAGGATTTCTATTTATTAAAAATCCAACAAGCTCAAGGTCACTTCAATTTTGACTGATGACATAAATGAAACAAATAAAGAATTATGAACCGTAACCCTTAACAGAGATATGAACTATCACAAGAACATGGGAATCTATGAAGGTATGACCAGATTGTACCCTATTCTTAAACCGGGATGACAATTGTTTTTTTTCAATTATCATTAAACACTGGAATCTACACTGACACAGTTTGCAATAATCCTGAAACACTGAATTGCCTGACTTGCAAATTCAGTTATCATATTTGTCCCTTGACATTTTATTCATACGAAATTTGTTTATGCAGTTATGTTTTGCTAGGAGATTTACCACTCTCTTAAAACTTCTCACAGGCATCAGTGATTTTGCTTGACATATCTACGACTTGAAGCACTGTTACATTTCAGTTATCACACACACTTATTTTCTGATTGCACAAATTTGTTTGTAAGAAACAGTCATCATGAGGTCTGCTCTGTCCGTGCGTAGAGTTTGCTGTATCGCTGACTCATCGTTTGAGTGTTTGGTGGGACCAGAGACGGCTTATTCTCATTTCTGCAATACAACACAATTCATGTTAATTAATGAAATATCACCTGTAAAGGTCCCATTGATTGATGATTTTTCGTTTAAACGTTAGAATATTATTCGTCAGTTTATACAAACTGGATAATTGTTAACAGAAAATACTGTTCAGTGATAACTGCTGAAACAAAAGGCAAAGTGAAATCAATTCCATTTTAAATTAAAAGTTCATTCTTTTAAACAATATCTAACTTAAAATTTCTACATGGACTCTGTCCCTCTTTCAGTTTCAACAGATGTATGTAACATCAATTCTGTAAGCTTTTTGCTCAAGTCTCAGCATCAATTAGGTCCAATTAACTGTTACATTTATCACAACTGTTATATGTACACAGCTTTGAACTTCAGAAGAGTTAACATTCATTTAATATTGGCCAATGTTTGCTACATAAATCCTACCTTTGTGAAACTGCAGGTTCATTTTCCCGATCAGCATTCTGTGATGCACCTTTGGCCTCTGCAGCAAACTGATAAACGATGAGAAGGCAGTCCTTACACAGCTGAACAATACGACGACAACAATTTAACTCCACCTCATCAATTGCATCAGAGCTCTTACTAAAGATAGTTTCCCAACTGGCCTGGTTACTACAAAAAACATGTTAAGATTGTTAAACTGTTACAAAATACACCTCTTATGTTTGAGGTAAATGTGCGGTATTCAAAACAGTTGTTCAAACATCAGGTTATTGTGTGCACAGCCGCAACTTTATAACTCAACTAGGTTACATGACTGGTTATAGATAATATGCTCATGTGTTCAATTGCATTGTGACAGGTTTGTTGAAGATCTATCAAATTGTTTCCATGACTGAAAGCTGAAATTGCTTCTTCACCAAAATACTGCTAATTCATGGGCTGTAACTCCGGACTACTTTGAGCAATCTGGCTGGTTATCTATATTGATTTAGTTATTATGCCTATGAACATTTTATCCAGGATTGGCTGTGTTTTCACAGATTGTTCCACAAGTACAGAACAGAATTATTGCTAATCTGGTAAATTTTCATTAATTCAAGGGTCATAACTTCAGAGTGCCTTGGGTGACCTGGCTCATTATCAATCTTATGCCAATATACTTTGTGAGCAGGTTTAGTGACAATAAGATAAACGTACACTGCCCTTGCCAGGTGAATGTACTTCTTGTCTACAGATGGGCATAATGTAAAAAAAACGGTATGTTTCTTTATGCATACCTCATTATTTGATGTGTGACACAGTTACATTTCTTTTTCAACAGTAAGTAGAACAAAACCTACAAAAACACTGCTTAACATTTCATAAGAATGTTTAGAAGATAACGATGTATAGTTTCAAACTTTTTGGATCAATTACTTTGTGTTTTCAAAGTACTCATACCCTGAGGCTGCAAAGCAGTTCCACAATCCTTGTCCATGACTCCATAGTAACCTGTTGAACACACGACTGAACAAGCGATATACTGGCAAACTATCGACGTCTGATGCACGCCATGTACGCTGTAACACAGCTCGTACATTGGATCTCACAATGTCTATAACCTACCAAATGTTACAGAAGAGTTAAAACAGATGCAATGCATATGTATAGTAAAAAGTATTCTACGAAGTAATATTAGACAGCACGTAGTAATGTAAGTTATAATCAGAGAAACTGAAGTCCCAAAATGTTACATTCCAGTGGCAGTTGCAGTCAAAACACTTTAATTTTGTGTACTTTATCAAATTGCACTATTCACATTCAACTTAAAACTGCAGACCCATTAAAAGTAAAGGCTTCAAAATGACACAAATGATCTTCCTGTGACAGTTATTTCCCTTCTCCCAATTAGTTTCCTCTGTTAACAATTATTGGTACATGTTTTTGTTTCAAAATTGCCTTTGCATGCCTCAGCCCATTATACATGTAAATAACTTTCTGTAGAAGTTGGAAAATATTTTTGTCTGACAGTTTCTGTTTATAATATTATATTCAAAATGTGTATAAGTCTTGTAATCATTTTGTAATCACAGTGACAGTAAGGGAGATCACTACATACTGGTCTAGCTCAGTAAAAAAAGAAAAGTTTACCTTCCTACGTTTGATTGAGTCCAGTTTCACTAACCAGTAAGATGCTATTCTTGGCTTGTGAAACTTCCAGTTCTCATGCAACTGCAAAAGAAAAGCATTTTATAGGCATTTCTAATACATGTACATTTTCTCAAAATCTTACCATCAATATATTATACCTTTTTATTGTATGACTTCCTATATCTCTGCACTGTGATTGGTCTATCATTAGTCACATGACCTGGTATATATCAGTGGATATATACTCCCCTCACATGGTGGATA